>SJYV01011531.1:177901-311596 GCA_006410875.1 Neotragus pygmaeus | reverse complement strand
ACCACCCCCACCGTGCCTATGGGGAGGGACCAGAACAGGACACTGACAGGTCTGAAATCACAAAGGCCAAGTTCCAAATCCTGTTTCCAAGGATACAGCTCGGGCCTCGAGCAAGTCTGTCTCTTCTTGGGTGGCTTGGGGATAAACTGAAGGCCTCAGTGAGGGGTGGGCCTGCTGTAAACCCTTCACGCGCAAACAGAGAACTACATGAACAGGAAGACGAGTTTGCTAGAAAGGGACATGAGGACATGCTGAAAACTAAACCCCCAGATGATGAAGATCTGGTTAAGAAAACCACCACCACAAAACAAAAACGTAAATTTCTGGACCTGAAAGATGCATTTGCTGAAATACTTCTCTTAAAGAGTATTTTCCCTTTGAGAAGTACATAAGTAAACTGGTAGAAACTGCAAGAGAAACTAATTATATAAAAAATGCATGTAGGACTTCCCTGGTGGCCACGTGGCTAAGAAGCCGCCTGCCAACGCTAGGGACACCGGTTCACTGCNTTCTGGACCTGAAAGATGCATTTGCTGAAATACTTCTCTTAAAGAGTATTTTCCCTTTGAGAAGTACATAAGTAAACTGGTAGAAACTGCAAGAGAAACTAATTATATAAAAAATGCATGTAGGACTTCCCTGGTGGCCACGTGGCTAAGAAGCCGCCTGCCAACGCTAGGGACACCGGTTCACTGCTGGTCTGGGAAGACAAGGCACGGAGCAACGAGCCCGCGCGCCACAACTCCCGAAGCCCGCGCGGGCTGCACCAGGAGAAACCGCTGCTCATCACAACTAGAGAAAGCCCGGCACAGTCAATGGGTAAATAATACCCATTTTTAAAACTGCATGTGAATATATTTTACAACTTAAAATAACAAAGTCATGATAAACATGAAAAGATTTCTTTTAATCTAGAAAACTTGACAGACGTGAGCGTTACCAGGACAGGTCCCTCCCCCTGGGGCTGGCGCTGCCCCTGCCAGTGGGATGTGGATGCTCAGCCCCACAGCACCTGAGGAAGGTGAGCCAGGCCCAGCAGCCCCCCTCATCAGGGCCCAAGTCAGGTCAAGGTCACGAAACCCAGAGACCCCCATCCTACCTCAGCTCCGAGCACGCCTCTCACCTCTGAGTCCCTGCACGTGCCAGGCCCACTTTTCACCTAAGTTTCCATCATGCCTGGTCCAGCAGCATATTTGGTTCTCCCTATTCTGGTCACACTGTCTGATGCCTCCCTCGTGTCAAGGTCATTGATCTGAGTTCCACAAGGAAAAAAACCACACTTGCCTATTCCCAGGTCTCTGAGGAGGCCTCAACATGCTGACCGAGTACTTAGAAGTGGGAATGAACACGACAGTTAGACACCAGAGCTAATTATCTAAGAGGCCACAGATGCTCAAAGATGGTATCAGGGATGACTTCCTGGAAGAGGTGTTGCAGTGGAGTAATAAAGGCTGAGGCGCTACAACAAGTATGCAAGTGCAGTGGTCAGTGAGGGGACCATGCAGGCAGGAGAAAGAACAGCCACAGTGGGGACAGGACACCGCCCCTGGCGGCGAGAGCAATCTGCGAACACTGGGAGGCTCCTGTACAGAGGCTCCTGCGGTGGGGACCCTGGGAAGCTAATGGGGAAAACAGGCAGGGAACAGGCAGGGCTCCCTGAGCACCAGGCCCTGCTTGGCTCTATGCCAAGGCCACTGGAGACTGAAAAGAGCAGGGCCCAGGCGCCAGGAGAGGTGTACAGATCTTCCCAGAAATGGCCTGGCATCGCTCACGCCTTCCCCACACACACGGCCGGATTGTCCCCAGCCCCCAACCCCAAGTCAGCAGCCTCCTGCACCCCCCTCCAAAGAACAGCACACTGGGGCCCCGGGGGCGCAAAGAGTCGAGCTCTGCTCCCCAGAGAACGGAAGGGAAGTGCCCTGCCAGCCAGCTGATTTTCCGCCGGCACCTCTGCTGCCCACCCCAGGGAGCCAGCGACAGAGGGGCTCTGCACCNGAACAGCACACTGGGGCCCCGGGGGCGCAAAGAGTCGAGCTCTGCTCCCCAGAGAACGGAAGGGAAGTGCCCTGCCAGCCAGCTGATTTTCCGCCGGCACCTCTGCTGCCCACCCCAGGGAGCCAGCGACAGAGGGGCTCTGCACCCCAGGGCGCCTGGAGCTTCACGGCTCAGGAGAAGGACCGAGGTGGCCAAAGAGAAGACAAGACAACCAGGGCACAGGCGGGACAGGAATCTGCTGGGCCTGGGACGGCCAGCAATTTCCACATCAGCTGCCTGCTGCCCACGGACCAGGAGTGAGGATCCTTACCCTGCCCCCGACCCCACCCCTGCTTTTCCAGCAGAAGTCAGGAGCAGCTCCCAGGGAGAAACGTTGAGAGCCGAGGGGTGGGTAGCTCTCAGCCTCTATTTCACAGAGGACCAGGATCCAAACTCGGAGACCCAGGGTCACAGGTCAGGCAGCAAAGGGAAGGTGTGGCTGGGCTTTATCTGCTTTCCTTTCCGGTACAGCAACACCTTCAGACCAGACAGCAGGGGAGAGAGGACCAGACCCCTCTCAGGACACAACAGTGGAACCCTGGAGTGCAAGGTCCACCCCAGGCAGGGCTTGGCATCTGCTCCTGGCAGGGTTTTGTCCATTACCCTTCCCCAGATACTTGACAGAGAAGAGCAGGAAAAGATCATTCAGACAGCTGGATGGGGGTCTGTGGACCCTCCTACATGGGACCCTGCCCCCCTCCATGCAACTGCTTCAGTCATGACTGTAAAGGATCCTTGCCAGTTTGTGAAACGCCTAGAGTCTAGATTCTAGGTGAATCTCCTCTTTGGAGCAATGAGGAAACGGGAGGCTCCCAGGGGGTCTTGTCACAGTCACGTGGTAGTTCACAGCACAATGGGGACCCTCTACCCAGTAGCAGCCACCCCGACACTGGGATTGCAGAGGAGAAGCAGGGCCATCCCACTAAGCCCTCACGCTACCCAGGCAGGCAGCCCTCTTCCCTAGGATGAGAGATGAATCCCACTCATCTCAGAGGTAGGAACAGCACGCCTGGGCCCCAAAGGAAGGAAGGGCAAGGGGCCCCCACCGAGGGAACTCAAAGCCAGGAGAGAGATGAGTAGCTTATTCTCTTATCCCATCACCCAGATCAAACCTCCACCAACTCCAGGTCAGGCCCCAGGGTGGGTCCTGGGTAAACAGAGATCAATAAGGCACTGGAGTTCCTGCCCCTGAGAAAGTCAGAAAGCCCCTGCCCAGTGGAGGAAACAGATGGGGAAGCAGATAACTAGGAGGGCCTACAAAGGGTGGAATAGGGAGGTGTCGGTGGCGCCGGGAGCCAGAGAAAGTGAGCAGCTGGACTCAGGAGTCTTGGACCACTCTGTCCACAGAAGGCAGGTTGGGAGGACCGACCCGCCCAGGTTCTCCAGCACGAAAGCCAAGGCATCGAATGTTTGGGAAAATGGACACTCAGACTTTGGTGGATGAGAGGGGAGGGAAGGTTGGCCGGCAAAGTCACAGGGGGGCAAGTGTAGCAGGGGCTTGCCTCAACTTCTCTGCCCAGGCCCACAGGACTCCCCAGGCAGCCCCTTGCATGCTGACCTCCGTCCCCTCTACAAGTTGATGCTGCCCAAGTTCTTTCTAGATGGCCTGTGTCTGCCAGGCTCCCAGCTACAGGAGAGAAGCTGAGGGCCCAGCAGAGCCAGGTATAGAGAGTGTCCAGGATCTCAGGAGACCCAGTGAAATGCTTCTCACTGTCTATTCAGACCACCTGGAGAAACAGAATACTGTCCTGGGTATAAGTCACTTGCCCAGTCTCCTCTTTCCTGATGCTCAGAGCAATCAACATGGCTGACCACACCGTGGACCTCTCTCCTGCTGAACTTCTACTCCTGACTTCTGATTTCCTGCTCCTTGGGCTCCACCACTATACCCACGACACACTGGCCTTCGTCAGGGCCCAGGCCAAGGGCATTTCCTCTCCCGAAGCTCCACCTGCTCCCCAGTCAGCGTCACGCAGGCCCATAGCTTTCACTACCAATCACAGACGACTCACAGACACAGCCCTACTCTAGTCCCTGACTGTAAGCTTTCAGACTCTTCAAGCCAACAGCCTACTTGCCTTCTCTGCCTGTTCACCTCAAAGTCATGTGTGTGTGTATTCAGTCGCTCTGCCGTGTCTGACTCTGTGACCCCACGGGCTATCTGTCCATGGGATTCTCCAGGCAAGAATACTGGAGTGGACTGCCATTTCCTTCTCCCAGATCTTCCTGACCCAGCGATCGAACTCACGTCTCCTGTGTCTCCTGCACTGCAGCTGGACTCTTTACCACCAGCGCTACCTGGGAGGCACATGCCTCAAAGTCAAACCCTCATCAAAACCAGGCCTCCTGCCATACCTCTTGCCAGTTACTGGCTTCACCTCCAAAGAGGTGCCTAAACTAGACTCCGTACACTCTCACCACTCTCCAATCTAATCCCTGAACAAGCCCTACTGGCTTTATTTATATTAACAACCACGTTTACCAAGGACCTAGATGAGTGGGAACCATGTGTATTTTAAGGCTCTGACTACCTTCTCCATTGGAACAAAAGGTCCTTGACGCTGTGAACCAAATGCCCCAGTGCCTAGCAGGGAATGGACTACGTTAGAAGAAAAAAAATATCTGGGGTCTGCCCCCCACCCCCAGAAGGAAGTGAGAGGGTCCTCTGGCTGGGGGCTGAAAAGGGGCTACGGAGGGGGCGGGGAATGGCAGAGGCCTTCCCCTGCAGAGCTCACTGGCCCGTGCTGCTTCCCTGCCTTTCTGGTTTCTGTATTACTGCCAGCACGGGCCCTTCTCTCCACGGGGGGAAATGTGGGGCCAGCCCTTAAATCCCCAACAAGGTCAACCTTGAATGTCCCAGTTGGAGACACCCTGAACAATGGAAAGGGTCATTACGTCACAGGCTTGCTCACTCCGACGCTCTCCTCTGCCCACTGACCCGCTCTCCCGGTTCAGACCCGCTGGCCCGGCCTCGCCTCAGGATCGGGCCACTCCCTCTGGGCCACAGCAGCCCAAGCCTGGCCACTCGCCTGTCCTCCCTTTGCTTCCGGGGGAGCTGAGGCCCTGTAAGGTCACACCACACAGGACACTGCCCCCTCCAAGGTGAGAGGGAACACCCGCTCCCCGTCTCCCTGGGAAGCCCCGCTCAGACTCTTCAAAATCAACCCCCTTGCTGAGAGGGGTGGCTACCCTGGGACCTCCCCTTCCTGGTTTTAATTCCCTACTTCCACCCTCTTAAGACAGCTCCCGCCTCACCTCCTCAACACAGACAGCTGCCTCCCAGCCTCCTGCCCCGGCCTGTAGAGCCTCACCCTTCCAGCAGGGGCCAGTCCTCAGGCTGGGGACCCAGACGCTATCAGGGACAAGCCTGGCGTCAGGGGTTCCCACTGGAGGGAACCCTCTCTCTATTTCACTGCTGGCCTCAACAGGCCCGGGTGACCCCTGAGAGAGTGACCTATGCAACCTGTTCTAACCTCCATCGTGGACATGCTCAGAGCTCCCAAGAAGGGCCACAGTCCCAGCTGGGAGCTGACAAGCAAACACAGGCGTGTTACCCTCTTACTGTGTTAGGGTCAGCACAGGAGAGCTACCACCTAACAGCTGGATGACAAATGGGGGCACTGTGGCAGAGCTCCACAGAGGGTCTCGTCAGCCCCTGCCCCTGCCGCTCCCCAACCTCCCAACTGACCTCCTGCCCTGGAGTAGGTGGGGAAGAAGCCTTTGGGGCCTGTGCCCAGCCCCTCCCCTCCTCCCTAGGATTAGTCACTCAGGAACCCGGGCCCACACTCTCTAGGCCTGAGGCTGAAGTCACTCATCCCCTGGCGTTAGAATTCACCCACCACACACCCACAGCCAGAGGCCCAGGATGGTCAATGCCCTACTCCCCCCATGGGCAAGGCCACGCCAAGGACACTGTGAACCAGGCCGGGGGAGGGGGGGACACCTCTTAAAGCACCACTTCCCTCAGGACATTTCAGCTCAGCCATATCCCCAGGTGTCCAGGAAAACAGGAAGCCAACCCCAACACGCACAGCCCGCCCCTGCTGAGTTAGAATTAGATCTCACACAAACAAGTGGTCAAACGCGCCCAGGCCCAAGCCCTCACCAGTCTGGTCGGTTGTCTGCCAGGGTCTGGAGCTTCGGTCAGACCGCCACTCCTCACTGAGCCCACGCCTTGACCCTCCAGCCAACGCCAGCCTGCCAGCCAGCAGGGGGAGCGACCCACAAAGGCAGCCTGACACTGTCTGGAGCCCCAGGCTCAGCCGACAGCACTCGGCGCAACCGTCTCCTGCTGGCCCAGGGCTCTCGTGGTTTTCCGCACGCTCCACGCTGCAAGCTTCCCAGGATCAACGAATGGTCACCTTGTCTCCTTGCCTCCTAACCCCAGGCTGCTCGGTGCCAGGCCTGGCTCGGCAAGGGAGATGCCAGTCCTGCAAGAGAAAGCTTTGCCCCATTCACTCTGCATCCTGAGTCTTGCTGAAGCCAGGGCCACCGGCCAACACCGGGAAGGGCCCGGAAGGAAGCGCAGAGCCTATACAAAGCCTACATGTGGGCTATAAAAAGGAGCCCTCCCTGCTTCCCCCAGGACGGCCCTTCCAGGGGGTGACGAGGGGCAGTGGGGAGAGCTAGGACTTGTGCTGGGCACTCGGCCACTGCAGCCTCTCAAAGGCGAGCCAAGCACTGCCTCAAAAGGCACTGGCCGCACGAGGAGAGGGAGACCATCTCCGTCGGAGGTTGGAATGCAAGCGGGGACTCTGCCACACCCGAGGCCTCGGCCTCCCCCAGAGCAACCTCCCGCAGCATCCGCATGGCCTGGTCCCCTCCCACGTCCTTCCGCCCCTCCGGGGCCAAGGGCACCGTCTCTAGGCGGCCTCAGGCCCACTCCTTCTGGAGGCCCAGCATACTCAGCCGTGAAGGGCGGCCCTAAAACCCTGGGCCGACGGCAGGAAGCTGTGGCGGTGCGAGCAGGGGCACGTGTGTTGGGGTGAAGGAGGAGATACAATCAGGCGAGGGCACCGCTGCAATGCCTCGGAGCCGGAATACCAAGTTCCCTGTTTCTGAGACCCCAGCGCAGTCTGCCTCTTGACCCCCACGGGCTGCAATCTACCTGCCACAACCGTGGGGCCGCCCTTCCTGTACTCCGTGCCCATGTGTCAGGAGCTAACTCCCCCCCGCCCTCTTCTCCAAACCCCCTCGGGCCCCATGTGCCCGGGGTGTTCTGTCTTTGCATCCGGGGGCCGACCCAGAGCCATTGAGAACCCTCTGCACAAACACGGGCGCGCACGACCCACACGGGGGAGAGCCAGGCCACGGCCGCTGTCAGCCACGGGGAGGGACACGGCACACCCGGCCCTGAAGACCCACGGAGCCGCCCTGGCTTGCGTCCCTCTCGGCGCCCAGACCTCGTCATTTTCCTTTGCTGGCAGTGAGAGCCTCATCCCCTACACTTACCGCCAGCCTCCACGGCACCTGGCACACCAGTGAACGCCAGCGTCCAGGCAGGGGGGCACCAGCAGTGTCTCACCTGCTCACGTGCCGCAGGGGCCCAAGAAAGCTGTCTTTGGGCCCCCTTTTTTTAAAGAAAGGGTAGCTATGGTGACGTGGAAAGCACACAACACTGGCGACACGGCCTCAGTGAACAGGTCAAGGGTGGGAGTGACCACGCCTGGCTCGGTGCGCTCCCAACACGGGAACGAAGACCACGCTCAGCGTGGGAGGAACACAGGAACCCGCGGACGAGGGCACACGCTGTAGCTTGTCGCTGGGTCCCACAAAGGCCCTTCTCAGGGCACCTCGAGCACAAAGCCCCAGGCTCCCACTTCTCCGGCAGGGGCTCAGGGCGGCTGTCATCACAACCCAGGGAGAGCAAGTCAGAGAGTGGGTCTCTGGTTATCCCCCACACACACGTGCAGCAGAGGGGACTGCATCTCAATGGAGGGACTGCAGAGGGAGCCTGAGTCTCTCAAGGGAATCACTGAGTCCAGCATGTCCAGACCGAAGCCCGGGCTGGCTGAACAGCGCATGTGGCCAGGGGGCGGAGGAGAAATCAGACAGCCCCGTCCAGTTAAATAAAAACCCTGTTCTTCTACACCACACCCACCTGTCACCTGCCCCAGATTGGAGGGATCAATTGAACACTGCAAAGGGAATCAGGAATTCCAGCCCTGGTCTCAGCACCACCATGAACTCGCTGGGTGACCTTAGCCTTGGGGCCTCGGTTTCCTCCTCTGTAAGGGGGAGCCTGGCATCCCTGCCTCTCTGCAGGGGGTGTGGTGGAGTTCTAACACCCCATGGATGAGAAAATGCTTCATGAACCAATGCACTACTCAAATACCCAATTTTTCTCCTGCCTGCGACCTCTGTGAATAGACTCAGGGAGGAAACAACAAAGTAAGAAACAGACTTCCAGCCGCTGGCTGTTGGAGCGCCCTCGAGGCCAGCGTGGTGGTGGGAAGAACCGGAGCTCTGTGGTTAGCTACGGTGAAGGCAAAGGAAACCAAGAGCCGTTAAGCACCCACGAGGGCCCCGTGCTGTACTGAGCACTGGCAGGTGCCACCTCTCACTCTCAAGATGGACCTCACCTGACCACTCTCAGCAGGCGGCTCTGTGAGGGGGAAATGACTTTGACAGCTGACGATCAGTTTCAGATGCCTCGTATCCAACAGCACAGAAGGGCTGAGACTCTCACCCAAATCTGACTGATTCTGGCCCCAGCTGCTGCGGACCACTCCTCACCCTGGGCTCGGCCTGCAGTCTTCTCACCTGTTGCCAGGCTGCTTTCAAAGATTTTCCCTCTGGGGAAGCTCGAGCTTCTCCTGGGCCGCCCCTCAAAGTCCCCTCTGACTTCTGCAGTTCTAAGAGCAGGGCCAGCAGTGGGGGAAGTCTCCTGTCCGCTAGAATCAGGCCTTTGCTACAGCAGGCCTCACCTCTTCCCTCCAGCGCTAGCTCTCACTGACCTCTTTGAAGCCACATCAGAGAAAAGGGCAGAATAGGAAAAGACACTATGAGTTAATAGAGACCAACATGGACAGTGACAGGAGAGGCAAAAACAGGCCCTACCACAATGAGGTGCCGGGGTTAAAGCCTTTCCTGGAAGTCAGAGGTCTCCCAAAAATGGACTCGGATACCATTTATCACGGTGAACTTCTCAGAAACAGACTAATCTGATGTGTTCGTGTGATACTGAAGCAGCTGCTCCTAGTCAGCTGCCCTGACACCCTGCAAAAGCCAGGGGTGGGAAAGAGCCCGATGACAAGAAAGAGGGGCTCAGTGGCCTCCTGGTCCCCACAGCCAAGTACGTGGCAGCCAGCCCCCTCGACACCACACGGACATTTGTTCCCTTCCACTAAGCAGTCCTTCTGGGCCACTTATCTTCACCATCCTCATCAGGGTTCCCACGTGCGAAGCACTTACACGCTGCACTCGATGCCAAGCACCTTACACATTCTCACCAAATCCTCACAAAACCCTTACAAGAAAAACGTGTTGGTTACTATCCCTCTTTTAGAGATGAAAGACAAAGTCACATGCCCAAGGTCACAGAGCAAGGGAGCAGCACAGCAGGATTTCAGCCCAGGCAGTGTGAGCGCGCAGAGCCCCGATGCTCCGCCACTACGGCTCCTCGGCCTCCAGACACCATCACGCCCCACGCCTCCGTCACCGCTCACCCGCCTGCCCGCTAGGAGACAAGGCGTGCGGCGCTCATCCACTCTCCCCAGCAGCGGCTCCCGGGTCCCCCTCCTCAACCTCTCGACCTCAACATCTCGCTTCAGCCTCTGGCGACAGCTGTGCTACAGGACAGAGCACGACCCACAAGGCTCGGCACGCCATGGCCCTCCGTACGCTGCCCCCTAACCCACCCTCTGCAGTGGTCCTCAGGGCTTCACCCAGGGCACAGGCAAGGTCCTCAACCACTCAGGCCTGTTCACCAGCCACCTCCCCTGCGAAGCGCTCCTGGTTCTCTCCACTAGACCCCCCGCTTGCTGGGCAGAGCTCATTCCTCTGCACACAAGAAGCCCTGGGCACGGACCTTTATTATGGTACGAAAACACGCGGGGTTATAATTACACGTCCCCACACCTGCCTCTTCCAAGCATTGCTCCTCAACAGCCCAGTCCAGGCCTTGTTCATCTTTTGAACTCTCAGTGCCTAATACTGGGCAAACAGGAGGCGTTCACACAGTATCTACTGAGCAAGCAAATGCCCCTCATTCCAAGGGGCGACCCAAAACAAGCCAGCGGCCAAGCTCTCGGCGCACACACAGGGGAGAAGCTGGAGGTGCTGGGGGCCCCGGGCGTGGTGTGTTCAGCTCTCCCAAGCACAGCAAAGCCCGTCCCTAAGTTCATAGGGAAGACAAAACCCCAGCTGCACAGGAGGCCTGGCCGGGCTGGCCTGGAAACCCACACATCAGGGCAAGCCTGGGGGGCTGAGGAAACACGGAGAGCTCTGACTTCCCCTGGAAAAACCATAGTCAGACAGGAAACACACAGGCGAGGATGGTGAGCTGTGGAGATCCGGACACGTGCTCTTACCCCTCTCCCACGGGGACCAACCCGGCAGCAAAGGAAAATCCCCGACGACACAGGCCCGCCCTTCCTGGGCTCAGCCTTCAGAGCTGACCCTGAGGTCTGTCTCCTGCACGGTCTGACAGCCACAGGGGTCAGGCCTCAGACTGCGGGGCCTATGTCGCCTCCCCAACGGGCCTGCCTGCCTTGTCCGGGGAGTTTGCTTTCTTCTGCCACCCTGCCACCTCCGGGAGCAGGAACTGTCGCCACCATTGTACTCTTCAGTTTCCCTGAAGGCAAGGGCCTATTCTGACTCACCACCTAAGGAGGCCTGGTGTCTAAAAGGGTATCGATTGCAGAAACAAAGACGAAAACCCGGGGCTGCAATTCCCAACGTGCTGGCCCCCCGTGGAGTCACCACCCGAGCCACCGTGCCCACAGCGACCCCTGACTGAACATGTCAACCCGGAAGGCACCGCAAGTGTGGAGCCACAGCTGAGAAGGCCGGGGCTGTCCGTCAGGTACAGTCTGAACAGGACGGTTTCTCTTCAGAGGAGCGATGCAGACCCCAGGACTGGGGCCTGAGGCCACTCGGAGCACAACCCCAGGGCGTAGAGTGCCCTTGGGACTGGCCGGCCAGCACCTGCGGGGGGCTGGGTCCCACTGAGGCTGTCACGTGGCAGCACAGTGCACTCCCTGCATTTCCATTTCCTTGTCTGTGAAGTGGGGTGGCACTCCAGACCACCCCCTGGGGCCCTTTAGCGGATCTGCCAAGAAAACATGATGACAAGTCTCCGCAGCACTCAGCAGGAAGTCTGTAATTGCTTTGTACTCATTTATGTCAGTATCTGTAACACAAAAAGCCAAACACCGACCTGGTTCCTGTCACACCACTGTGACAACGAGCACTAACTCTACCCCTTTCAAACCAAACTCCCACCCGCGACGTGAGCACCTGCCGGCCGCATTTCACAAGAGGAGGATAAAGAGAGAGGGCACGGAGTCAGGCCAGAATGAGGTCCTCGCCGTGAGCACCGTGCACTTTCACTGAAGCCATCTCGTTGCAGGGCCACGAGTGGCCCACAAGTGTCTCTCTCTTTGGCCAGGTTACAGACAGTGTGTGGTACCCTGGCAGGGTCAGCAGGAAAAGGCCGGGCATCTGAGGCACCTGGGCAAGAGGCCAGGTGGCAAGGGGCCCTGCGGACACTCCAAACTTCCTCAGAACCTACAGAGGCGGCTGCAGGGATCAGAGCCCAGCAATGAGGTGCACCCACAAACAGGCGGCTCTGGGGCAGCTTCAGTGGAAGGCTCCGTCAGCAAGGCCTGAACTGCACACCAGTGTCCACCAGGCTTCTCACCCAGACTCCTTCAATCCTGGGCTCCAATTTATCAATGGGCCAGGGCCCCTTCTACCTCCTCTGCCCAGGCTCCAGGCAGGCCTCTCAAATCCCAGCTGTCACTGAATTTGCACCCCTCTGACAGACCCACCTGCAGGGTCTGCGGTTATCAGGTACTTGGCATTCCTGCCTCCAGGCCCCAACACCTGAGACCTGGTGGACTAGGCCGTTGCCTCTCTACACCCCTTCCTTCTGTACAGGCCCCAACTTACAAACAAGAGAGTCACCCACCCGGGAGATAGATGTCCAAGTCTCCTCAAGACAACTCCATACCCTGCTCTATGTGGTAGGGGGGACTGGTAGTTGGGTCGGGGCAAAACAAAGCCATTTCCTCCCTTTTCCGGGTAGTGATCTCAGTGAAATGCGAGCTGGGTCCCTGTGCTCCTCCCTTCCTGCTCCCTCACCCTTCTGTGCAGCCATACAGTCCCAGTCTAAGAGCGACAGTCACAGTCTATTACCGTGGTCATGAACAACAGCTTATATTAATTAAACATTTAGAACGTATCCAGCAGCACCGCAGTTGAAGGCAAGGTTGGATTTGAAGCCCATGTATATTGTTTTACATTAATCCTCTCCTTTATCCCCCTAGAATAACCCCATTTGGTGGAGATATTATTACTCCCACTTCACAGATGGTGACACTAAGGGTCAGAGAAGTAGCTGGCTGGGGGTGATACACAACTAACACCTACGGGATTCAAACCCAACCTTGCCTTCAACTGCCTGCTGGTCCCGTGCATGGTGTGAAACACAGCCTCTCAGCCAGGAGAAGTCTACCTGGGAACCTCAGCCAGGTGCTACCAATTCAGGAGAGCTCGGGGAATCCACAGACACATGGAAGGGCCATGCCTGGAGTCTGATGCCACAGTGATGTCCCTCCAGTCCTCTGCAGGATCTGTCCTTCCTCCACTCTGGAATCCAGCCTCTCAAATCATCTAACAGTTTCTCCTGCAGGCTGCCAGGGCCCGAGGAGGGGTCACAGAGGAAGGTGGCTGTCGTATGGAAGTTCAGCAGCTGTGTGAGACCTGGAGTGTGTGGCTGAGGATGGCTGTCTCCCCACAAGACCTTCCTTCCTCCCCGTCTCCTCAGTCATCTACACGCAGGTACGCCATACCCAAGGTCTGGAAGACCTTCTCTTGGGGGGTGTCACTTCCTGAACCCTCTTCCTCTACACAGTCCTAATTCTGAAGCTGGCTCTAACTCCAGTCTCGGGGTGGGGGTGAGGGTAGAGGGGGTTCTTGCAGGAAGCAACCCACAGCCTGGGGTTGCCGACACATCATCTCACACTTGGAGGCGGGAGAATGGAGGGCAGAGCTGGGGGGACCATCCGGCCACAACACAGGCACACACTCAGTGGAATCACTCTCTCAAGGATCTGGGGTTTTTCAAAATCCCCCAACACTCTCTTTCGCAGAAGCAGCCAAGGTCAGGTCTGGGACGGCGAAGAGGCAAGAAATAGTAGCCGCTCCTGGCTCCCTCCAGCCACAGGACGCAGGACACAAAGGGCTGGACCCCAATTTGGCTGCGTCCTCTTGAAGAGTACCTGACACGAAGCAGCGAGGCTGGGCTTTCTGGGGCCAAGCTCTGGAGAATGTGCTTCCAAAGGACAAGGGGAAGCCTGGCCTCTTTCCCTGCCCTGGCTTTGGGAGTCTGCCCACGCACACAGACCTCCAAAATTCAGCTTCAGGACAAAAGAAGCGGCGGGAAAAACATCCACTGCCTCCTCTTGGGCTTTTCCAAACCAAACAAGACCACCTTCCTCCCTGGCCCCCAGAGAGAGATGAGTAGGCCCCGCTCCGCTCCAAAATCAGCCCTACGCCAACATCTGCCTAAGTTCTACTTGGGGAACCCAAAGGTTCCTTTGTAAGTAGGAGCCCGGCCGTGAGGCCCAGAGGTGCACCAGATCGCTCTTTTTGGAAAAACGGTGCATCTGCTCTGGCCTCCGGTTCCGCGGCTGCCGGGGAGAGGACACTGCCTCGGCCGATACCGCTCCCGGGGTGTGGGGGGACCCGACGCCGTCCCCGCTGGTCTCCAACTCGCTAGGATTTTTAGGCCTCTAGGCAAAGCGCCTGGAACACTCCCCCCTTCCTGGGGGAGGGGGTGTCCTGTCAGGTGACTGAGGACCCGGATGCCCCCCGCCCCCGGTGACCACCCTGGCCGAGGCGGGGGCGGGGCCCGAAAGTTTGCCCGAGTCTCTCCAGCGGCGGCCCCCGGGCGCGCGCGAGCCAGGGCGCAGACCCCGCGCCGCCCGAGCGCGCGCCCGCGCAGCAGGCCCGGGGAGCCGGGGGTGTGCAGCGGCGGGGAGCGCACTTACTGGCCCCCTCGATCTTGTCGGCGCCTCGGCTCCACGTGATCTGCCGCGTCTCCAGCTTGACCTGGAAGGTCTTCCGCTCGGGCCGCTGCGACTTCTTGGAGTAGAACAAAGTCATGACGGTGCCCACCTCGAGGCTGCGGCAGAGGTGCACCACCTCGGCGTCCGAGGGCGCGCCGGGCCCGCAGCCGTTGGCGCAGGGGGACGCAGCGCCCGCCATGGCTCTGGTGCCGGGGGCGGCGGCGGCGGCGCAGGCCCGGCGGGAGCGAGCTGGCGGCGGCGGCGGCGGCGGCGCAGGCGGCGGGCGAGCGGACCCCGGCGGCGGCGGCTCCTGCGGGCGGAGGCGGGGCGNGACTCTCTGAGATTCGGGAAGAGAGGGCTGTGTCCAAACCATCAGGTATCCAGATGCCCCACTTCCTGGCACTGAAACCAAAAAGGAGATCAGAGCCTAAGAGGAAGTGCTGCACTAGGTTCACATCCTGGACTCTGCAAGGAATTTCAGGGCCCTGGCATATCCAGGAAGTAAGAGTGTCCCAAAAGGATCATGAGAACAGACACATTAGATGTCCCAACTGAGAGATGATGACCAGTCACTGAGATTCTCCCCAGTTGTCACCGTGTCCCACACTTGACACTGAGTAATACCTGGATCATGGACCCAAGCCCATGAGGCAGAGGCTGGGAGTGGGGGTGGGTGTAAAAGGGGGAATCCTCAGAATGGCTGAGCATTACTTTTCTATCAGAGGAAAAGTGACTCTGAATTATAGGATATAAAGTGATATTTCACACAGCTGAGTTTGGGACTGAGCATTAAACCTGCTATATTTGTTTTATGTTGGGCTGCACCCTACAGGCCAATAAGCCCTGCACTTTCCCAGCTTGAAGACCAGGGAAAGGGCCTGAAGTCAGTAACAGAGACATTAATAGTTTAATGGATGGAGCAGCTTACATGTCTGAAGCAGAGTCCTGGAGCAACACCCCACTGGGTACAGATAACAACAGGCAAGACATGGTGGCAGTCTTCACTCCCAGGGAGAGAGGGAGACCACCCGTTATAAAGCTGATGTCAGATGGGCTGGTCAGTTACCAGGGAAATCAGCAGAAGGGCACACCTCCTGCACCCCTTTGATAAGAACAATCACAAGCTGGGGCAGAAGCATCTACAAAGGTCATTCATGCGAGTAGGTTGCAGATGAAATAGGCACTGGTCAGGCTTGGGGTGTACAAACAGCAAGAGAACAGCTATCTTGAGTGCCATGACCATACATTTTAGTACAAGCAACATTCTTGAACCAGAGAGAGCCTTAGGTAAAAGACGTGAAAATTTCTCTAGACGCTTCCATCTTAAAATGTTAGTGTCCCTCCAGGCCTTTCCTCTGCCTTCTGGGGCTCTAGGGCTGCATCTTCCTGGACGCTTGCTCAAGACACACTCTCCACCACCACCATCAACACACCACCCCAGCATACCAACTAGATTATCTAATAACTTCACCCAACCCCTAAGAGCTATAACACTCAAAACACAACTTCCCTCAGCAACAACACTGAGAAATTCTCCAATAAGGATATAGAAGTAGGGATCTAGATAGCATGCATGCTTAGTTGCTAAGTCATGTCTGAAGCAAACTCAGTCCCAAACTCAGCTGTGTGAAATATCACTTTATATCCCATAATTCAGAGTCACTTTTCCTTGGATAGAAAAGCAATGCTCAGCCATTCTGAGGATTCCCCCTTTTACACTCACCCCCACTCCCAGCCTCTGCCTCATGGACTTGGGTCCATGATCCAGGTATTACTCAGTGTCAAGTGTGGGACATGGTGATAACTGGGGAGAATCTCAGTGACTGGTCATCATCTCTCAGTTGGGACATCTAATGTGTCTGTCCTCATGGATTATAGCCTGCCAGGCTCCTCTGTCCATGGAATTTTCCAGGCATGAATACTGGAGTGGGTTGCCATTTCTTACTCCAGGGCATCTTTCCAACCCCGGGATCGAACCTGTGTCTCTTATGTCTCCTGCACTGGAAGGCGGATTCTTTACCACTAATGCCACCTTGGAAGCCCCAGGGATCTAGATGCACATATCTAAATAGAATGATAGAAATAGAGGTGAGCCATTAGCTTCTTGGGTTTCCCAGGTGGCACTAGTGGTAAAGAACCCACCTGTCAATGCAGGAGACATAAGAAGTGCAAGTTCAATTCCTGGGTCTGGACGATGCCCTGGAGGAGGGCATGGCACTCCTTGAGGGCATCCCCACTCAGGGATTCTTGCCTGGAGAATCTCATAGAGGAGTCTTGCAGGCTACAGTCCATAATGTTGCAAAGAATCAGACACAACTGAGTGACCGACACTTTCACTTTCATGAGCTTCTTATGATTACCAAAATGGACATGGGTTTGAATACTGTCACCCCAGCACAAAAAAGCACTTTCAAAATCAGGGCATGGACATTAGGGTGCTGCAGACACATGACCCATGCAGGATAAAAGGTTCAGAACCACTGCACTATCTTAACTCACAAAAGGCTTTGGAACTCAGGAGAGCAAGGAAGATTCCATGTCTACCATTTGCACTGTGTGAGTTGGGACAAGGTCCACAAGTCACTATTATCTCACAGGATGATACTAATATTAGCAACAGCAGCATCTCATCATTACCGTCTCTACACTACTACTTACACTATCCGCTATTTACACTTAAACTCACTATGACTTACACTAATACTTACTGAGAATTCATCATGGAACATACATTATTGTGCCTTTCAGCAGCACACAAACTGTAGCATTCTTTTTATCCTGAGTTTTACACGAGGGAACTCAGGCATAGAGAGGTTTAATGGCTCACATAAGAGGATAGTCAGTTGCAGACACATAGAATAAACCCTGTGTGTGAAGTGAGAGCTCTGAACCCCTCTGCTGTACTGTTCAAAGAGGTAAGAAGAATTCCAGAAGACAACCTAGGACTGTGTTACATACAGTACACAAAGCCATACCTAGGGGATATAATCATAAGAAAACCAGGTTCCTTTCCAATTCATGATGTATTGGTCAGGGTTTTTGTTTGCAAAGTGACAACATAGCTCTGGTAAATCTAAGTGGAAGGGAATTTACCCAAAGGATATCAAGTGACTCAGAACCCTGGAAGACTTGGCCAAAAACACGTGGGTGGACAACAAGGGCAGGAAGACCTAGTGAAGCCCTGCCATAAAAACAATCCACTCGGGCCCCACCAGCAGCACTGCTGACTCCAGGCACTGACCACAGCTCCACAGAGTTCTGCCGCCCCAGGCTCTCCTTGCCATGCTGCCTGACTCTAACGCAGTCTCAGCTCCTATCCTCCTTGCTGACTACCCAGGGGCATGTTTTTCTCATGTATAATGTCCTTAGTGCAAGGGTATAGCTGAAACGCATGATGCTTCCTGAGGCCTTGGCTTCAAACTAGCATACTGCAACTTCCATCCTTATCCCATTGGCCAAAGAAAGTCATATTGACCGATCCCAACATCAGCAGAGTAGAGAAATGCACTCTTCTCACTTACTGGGAGAGGCTGCAAAGTAACATGACAAAGGGTGTAGATGTATATAATTCTAATGAGGGTAACATAGTGAATTCTATCACCTAAGCCGAAAAGAAGGGATGTGTGTCCATTCACCCAAAAGTAGAAATGGTGCTCAACGTCTACCCAGCCAAGACCAAACAAGCTTACTACTCATTTCAAGCGGGAAGCCTCCTGGAAACAAGGGGATGAGACTGAGGAGCCTTTAGAAATAAGGAATCCTCTCACCTCACATGTGAGTTACAGTCTCAGCACAAAGTCCACCTTAGAGTCAAGATTCTATTGTCAAGTTTTTTGAAGATGTGTACTTACTTGGTATCTTTCAGCCTGTGATACCCATCAATTGTGTTATTTCCCTGGGTGACTTTTTTTTTCATTTTTTATTAGAAATGACAGCTCTTTTATTAAAAAACAGGAAATAATATATTGAAGAAAAATACAAGCAACAGCAATCAGGTGCTAAAGGATATGAAAGTCCTACCTTGTGATAACAGAAGACCTAACTACATCTTTAGAGGATCTGCAGTGTGAGTGGTTTATTAAACCTGACACCAGACCTGCAATTACCACCAATTATTTGGTCACTGTGTCAGTTTCGTTTAAAGTGAGAAAGTTAGTCAGGGCAACAGCTTATTTTTAATAACTGATTTCAGAGAAAAACATTCTGTGTCCGTTGCTACATCCTGATCTCCTGAACTCCAAAGAAAAGACTTGTACCTGTGGGGTCATTAGTGTGAACCCCAACGTAGGACAGCAGTCACTAGATGCTATTATATTACAGGCTAAAAATAATTCATATATTCACTCAACTGCTCATCCATCCTATAAACGCACGGGTGCACACTGCTGAGGATAGCCCGTGAAGAAAATTTCTTCTAAACACACCACATTTGGCTAAAATGCTGAGCCTGAAAACTCCAACCCACTTATGAAGACTTCATCTTCTGAACAGGAAAAGATTTCATAGTTTCTTTCATAGTGGTGGTGATTATGTGGGAGGAAATATATCCAACAAGGTCTATAAATCAACCACCTCTTTATTCATTTGATGAAGAGTTGAGTGGCTTTGTTTGGTTGCTTTTGTTTAAATTTGTGGTCCATGGAATGAATGAACGACTCTCAAGTCTCAGGAACACTGGCAGGACAGCGTCTCACCCTCACAGGTTAATGCATGCCACTGGGAATAACTCCAAATATGAAGGTGCCCAACTTAAGTCACTTCCTAAAAACCCACATTTCTATTTCAAGGCTCCGTCTCCCACAAATTACATCAAATTTATATAATTTAGGTACAAAGTATTTTATATCTTAATATACTTCTACTTTGAGCCACTGTGTTTAATACTGTGTTCAAACATCCCCCCACTCCCCAACTTTCTTGCTTGACTTGACTTCTTTTATTCTCTGACTCCCTTCATTTACTATTATGATTTGGGACAACAAAACCCCAGAAAGCATAAATTTGAAATGTTTTAACCATCTGACATCCTGGAGTGTGAGGTCAAGTGGGCCTTAGGAAGCATTACTACCAACAAAACTAGTGGAGGTGATGGAATTCCAGCTGAAAAATTTTAAATCCTGAAAGATGATGCTGTTAAAGTGTTGCACTCAATATGTCAGCAAATTTGCAAAACTCATCAGTGGCCACAGGGCTAGAAAAGGTCAGTTTTCATTCTCAGTAGAGGATGAGATGATTGGATAGCATCAAAGACTCAATGGACATGAACCTGGGCAAACTCTGGAAGAGAGTGAGGGACAGGGAAGCCTGGCATGCTGCAGTCCATGGGTTCACAAAGGGTCAGTTCAGTTCAGTTCAGTCACTCAGTCGTGTCCGACTCTTTGCAACCTCGTGAATTGCAGCACGCCAGGCCTCCCTGTCCATCACCATCCCCCGGAGTTCACTCAGACTCAAGTCCATCGAGTCCGTGATGCCATCCAGCCATCTCATCCTCTGTCGTCCCCTTCTCCTCCTGCCCCCAATCCCTCCCAGCATCAGAGTCTTTTCCAGTGAGTCAACTCTTCGCATGAGGTGACCAAAGTACTGNAGTGCGTGGAAGACAGGGGCAGCCTGGGTGAGGCCACTTGGCCTCCAGGGTGGCCTCCCTGCTCCCACACTGGGCTCCCTGCAGCCAGTCGTTTCTGAACAGACGGAAGAATTGGTCCAAAATGCCCAGCTAGGTCGCACAGAGTCGGACACGACTGAAGCGACTTAGCAGCAGCAGCAGCAGCCTGCACTTCTTTCTGCAGTTCTTTCCCAGTTCTTTCTGGATAACATCCTGCCGGCCCCAGTGGTCTCATCCACCTCCCCACGGCCTTTCTCCCCCGCTGCTCCCCACTCGCCCCCCAAACACCATATTCCAGCCACGCCGAGCTTCTGATTCCTTAGGCGGCTTGCTGAGCCTTTTTGTCCCTTTACAAACCTAGATCTTAAATGTACAGCTTTCCTGAGATGTACTCATTTCAGTTAAGTCTGGGATTGGGTTAAACCTGACAGAAACTCAAAACGAGCAAGAGGGATGCTTGTTTCTGTCATGAAATGGGTGTGGGTGCCCAGGGCTGAGAGGCATGGCAGCAGAGTGGTATAGCTGGCCAGATGCTGCGTCACTTGATGTGTGTGGGTGCGAAGCCCATTATGGTGGCACACAGAGAGGAGGGCAGGCAGGATCCAAGGGGAGGGAGCACCGTGGCTTAAGGAGGCCTGAGCGGGGGCGGGGCGGCCCTGCAGGCCCCGCCCCGGCCCGCGCGCCGGGAACAAAGGCGCCCGCGCGCCCGTGGGGAGGACCCCCGCCCGCCGCGCCTGCGCCCCGAAACCCCCCGGGCAGGCCCCGCGTCGGGGCACGCGCGCGCGCACGCCGCCCGCGGTCCACCAGCCGGGCCCACGGCCCCGCGGGGTCTCTTCGCGCCGCCCCGGACAGAGCCTGGCTGCCACGGCCGGTCCCGACACGCGCGGCAGCCTCGAGCCGGCCCGGCCGTCTGTCGAGCGCGCACAGGCGGCTGCCAGCCCACCGTCCCGCACAGGCCCGGCCGCGGCGGCTCCTTCCGAAGCCCGCTAGCGGGGCGACGCCCGCGCGGCCACCGGGAAAAGAAGTGCAGGCCCGGGGCGCCTCCCGGGGCCCGCCGGTCAAACCCGGTACCTGGGAGGGCTGCCCGGCTGAGGGAACCAGGCCAGGCCGGGCCGCCTTACACCGGCGGCGGCGGTGGCGGTGGCGGTGGCGGAGGAGGCGAGTCCTCGGCGCACCCTCCCCGGGGCGGGGCGGGGGCGGGGCCACCCTATGATTGGTCGGCACGGTCTGACGGACAGCCTGCCTGTCCCGCTTCTCCCTCTCCCATCCCCGGGCAGCCGGGGGCTGCCCCGCCGGCAGCGCCTGCGACCGTCGGACCCACGATCTTCCCGGCCCTGCGGCCGAAGTGGCCACGCGGGTGTGTATGTATGGGGAGTCCCGTTATTCGGAGTAGCCCACAGGCCTGAGCATCCCCTGCGAGCCCTCCAGTGGTCTTGGCCTGGCCTTACCCTTCGCACCCGCACGCCTCGAGTCTCCGCTCGACGAGGACGGGGACTCAGGCCCTATGGCTCCGCACCATTCCTGCAGATGCTCTCCCGAGCTTTGGTTTTCTTGGGCCGACTCTATCCTTGTTTTCCTCCTCGGTCTCTGCCCTCTGCCTTTCGACACCTCAGCAACTTCTCTTCCTCCGGGGTGGGTCCTGAGTCAGTTCCCAAGGCAGCCTGACCCTTCTCTCCGCGTCACTGCCCCCCACCCCCTGCCAAATTCACCCCCTTCAGCACCCGAGCGCCGAAGCTCTATCCCTCCCTGCATCCCGTTACCTGTTCCACGACCCCACGTAGCACAGACATCTCACATCTCTCTTCAAATTGCTTCTCCCATGGTCTTCAGTTTCTCAGAACATGCCTCTGGTAAGGTGCTCGGGCTAAAACTGTTGGAGACAGCCTTGGTTCCTCTCTCTCCCTCAACCCCGCAGCACTCCATCAAGTCCCATTCCCTCTGCCTTCCCATGTCTCCGCTCTGCCCACAACCTCAAGGCCCATCTTCTCTCGTCCAGACTATTTACCCTCCTTGGTTTTGCCTGCATGTATATCCCTATGCTCTAATTTGTTTGTTTCTTTTTAAATTTGGCTGTTCGGGGTCCTAGCTGCAGCATGCAGGCTCTTTTAGTTGGGGGCTGTGGGAACTAGTTCCCTGACTAGGGATCGAACCCAGGCTCCCTATGTTGGGAGTGCAGTCTTAGCCATTGGACCACTAGGGAAGCCCCTATGCTCTGGTCTTCAAAATGAAATTAAATCCTGACTCCCTACCTCCAGGCTCAAATCATCCAGAACTTCCCATGGCACACAAAATCTCCTACCTGGCCCAGCAGGTCCAGCATGGTCTGGCCCCTTTCTATCCCACTTCATCTTTCACCACCTCCCTTTCATTCCATTCTCCAGGCACAAGTTCTTTTGGTGATTATTTGATTAATCTGTACTCTTTGTGTTGCTACAGCCACTCCCTAGATGCACCCTGGGCAGTCTGATTGCCCCGTCACAGAACACCGCCCAAACTAAAGACACCTTCAGTCACAGTAGAGCTTGTCTGATGGATGTTGAGCCAGACAAAGCAGGACAGCGTAAAGCATTTTACAGGTAAGAGGCCCAGCAGGGCACCCAGCTGATGCTAGAGAAAGATCCAAGGACTTCCCTGGTTAAGTGACTTCAGTGGTTAAGACGCCATGCTTCCAGTGCAGGAGGCACAGATTTGATCCCTGGTTTGGGGAACTAAGATCCCACATGCCACGTGCTGCTGTTGTTTAATCACTAAGTCGTATCCAATTCTTTGTGACCTCCATGATAAAGAAAAAAATATTAGGGAAAGATCCAGGCATCCAGGAGTGTGTGAGTACGTATATAAGAGTATGTGTTCTGGCAGGCCACCCGGCAGGGTGATGACTAACGTCCGGGGACTGCCTTTGACTTGTTCTGCTGTAGTGGTAGCGTGTGTATGTGTGTTGGTCCCCTCGAGTGCAGCCCCCAAGGACCTGAGAATTCAGCCTGAAGTTGCGGCAGCCGTTTGTGCTAGTTGACTGTGGTCACCCAAGGGGAGGTGGAGTGGCTGAGATGGACTGCCACCTAGTGACAGACCTTTAAAGTAGGAGGGAGGGAATGAAAGTTGACCCAATGCCGGGCCCAGCATTACAAGGTTTGCAACATGTGGTCACACCTGATCCTTATAATTACTCTAATCAGGGATTATTGTTCCCAGTTTACTGATGAGAAACAGATTCAGAGAAGTTCTGCGGCTTGCCCTAAAGCCACATAATTAACCAGTGAGGATTTGAACCCCAGTCTGGCTGACACCATGCATTTTCTTCCTCACAGGAGAGCCCCTGGCTTCAGTAGGTGCCGGTAGACAGCTGGCTACTCAGCAAGGGTGAGGGGAGGCCCTTGGCAAGGCTGGCCCTGGGCACAGGAAGCGTGAGTGCAGGACTTGAGTGCTCATAGTGTGTGGCTTGGGCTTGCTTGGGCTTGCTGTGGTGCTTGTCCCTGTCTGCAGCCTTCAGCTTCCCTATGCTCAGTGTCAGTGCCATGAATCGGGAGAACAAGAGAAACTCAGCACTGGGCCCCCAGGAATTCACAGATTTAAGACAGGTAAGCACTCTGTTGTGTAGGGACAATTGTGATGGAGGGAAAAAACAGGGCTATGAGCTAAAACATTGGGAGACCTGCTTCAGATCTAGTAGGCAAGGAAGACCTCTGTGGGACTCAGCAGTGGCTGGAAGGATGTGAGGAGATGGCTGGCTGTATTATTAGGGGTGGGTTGGAGGAAAATCCTTTCTAGACAAGGTTAACAGCATATACAAAGGCCCTGAGGCCAGAAAGAGCTTAGTTAAGTTTAGGAATGGAAAGAAGGCTAGAATTTACTAAGAGGGAACACAGAAAGGGGAGGTGGAGTGGGGGGGCACGCGGTTGGTGAGGCCAGGAAGACAGGTGGGGGGCTGGCTGGGCCCCTCCTTGCTCATCTGATCTTATCCGTTTTCCCAGGAGGCCTCCTAAGTGCTGTAGCCCTCACAGCTTGGTGGGCGGTGATGCTTTTTAGAAATCTCCGTTTTCTGAGAGCTTCCCGACATGGAGCCCAGGCTTCCTGGCTTCTGCTTTTGCCTCTGGGGCCGGGCCTCCAGGGGCTCCAGCAATCCCTGCCAACAGGAGCTCATGTTTTCAGCCTGCTGTCAGGCCCTCAATCAGGAAACAGGGCCCCATTTCCTCCTGGGACTTCTGAGCCTGCATCCCAGGCCTCAGGTGCCTGCCTCCACCCAAGGAGACTCAGGAAAAGCAGGGCGAGCCGAGGGTGTGACCGGTATGGGCTTCCCCCAGCTCAGCATGTATATATGGGGACGTGGGTGTTGCTGGCAGTGCCTGCAGCTGTGCTGGCTGGGAGGCGCAGCCCAGCACCCACACCAAGCACACGCCCATGACATCACCCAGGCTCGCCTCACTCAAGCCTATTTCTGTCAACACTCATGCTTCAGCATGCTCCGGCGACACCAGTACCTGTGCCTGAAGTGGGGGGGAGGTGGAGTCCCAGCCCAGCTGCCCCTCTGGCTCTGTGAGCCTGACCCCATGGGTGTTTACTTACCAAACACTTAGAGCATCACTTGACATATAGGAAGCTCCATAGAACTGCTTTACCCCTGGTGACTCATTTACTTTTCATGACAGCCCTGAGATAAGTACTTTTTTTTTTTTAACAGCATTTATTTATGGCCAGGCTGGGTCTTCACTGTTGCTTGTGAACTTTCTTTGCCTATGGAGAGCAGGGGCTACTCTCTGGCTGCGGTGCGCGGAGTTCTCATCGCACTGGTGTCTCTCATTGTCCTGCACGGGGCTCTAGCACTTACACTCAGTAGGTGCAGCTCACGGGCCTTGTTGCCCCGGGGCATGTGGAATCTTCCTAGACCAGGAACGGAACCCGCGTTCCCTGCATTGGCAGGCGGGTTCTTAACCACCAGACCACCGGCGAAGTCTGAGATAAGTACTCTATTATCCTCATTTTACAGAAGGAGGAACTGAGGCCCAGAGAGATTAAGCTAAGAGGCAGCAGAGATGGGATTCAGGCCCATCCAGAGTCCACATGACGTTGCCTTCCACCTGGGTATGAACATTTCGCTCTTTTCTTACCCCTTCCGTAGGACCCATCCCTGATGTGTTCTATTTTTAGTTGTTTGGTTACATCTTGTTCCAGGTTGGGTTCTTTGGGAAGCCTCTGTGACGGAGGTTAGTGTGCAGGGTGTTTTTTCAGGTTGGGATGAGCACTGGGAAAGGGAGGGAAGGAAACGCGAGGGGGCAGTGGGAGAAGTTGAGCTGTGATGCCTGTCTGGTGACAGCCTCAGCCTGCCCCCAGGGAGCTTTGTTGCAGTCCCTCCACCAGCCACTGAACGTGGCCTGTCCTGGGCCGAGCGCAGCCTCAGATGTCTGCAACCACGGTGGTCTTAGGGGGCTGATGGTTTGCTAGCAACAAGCGCTCCCCAAAGGGGAATCTGAGTGGCACATCCCTGTGCCTGCCACAGATGTCTTCTTTCTCCGTCTTAAGTACTCCGAGCACTTCCTCAGTTCAGTTCAGTTCAGTCGTGTCTGACTCTTTGCGACCCCATGAATCACAGCACACCAGGCCTCCCTGTCCATCACCAACTCCCAGAGTTCACTCAAACTCATGTCAGTCGAGTCCGTGATGCCATCCAGCCATCTCATCCTTTGTTGTCCCCTTCTCCTCCTGCCCCCAATCCCTCCCAGCATCAAAGTCTTTTCCAATGAGTCAACTCTTCGCATGAGGTGGCCAAAGTACTGGAGTTTCAGCTTTATTATCATTTCTTCCAAAGAAATCCCAGGGCTGATCTCCTTCAGAATGGACTGGTTGGATCTCCTTGCAGTCCAAGGGACTCTCAAGAGTCTTCTCCAAAACCACAGTTCAAAAGCATCAGTTCTTCGGCGCTCAGCCTTCTTCACAGTCCAACTCTCACATCCATACATGACCACAGGAAAAACCATAGCCTTGACTAGACGGACCTTAGTCAGCAAAGGAATGTCTCTGCTTTTGAATATACTATCTAGGTTGGTCATAATTTTCCTTCCAAGGAGTAAGCGTCTTTTAAATCACTGCAGTCACCATCTGCAGTGATTTTGGAACCCCCAAAAATAAAGTCTGACACTATTTCCACTGTTTTCCCATCTGTTTCCCATGAAGTGAGGGGTCCAGATGCCATGATCTTCGTTTTCTGAATGTTGAGTTTTAAACCAACTTTTTCACTCTCCTCTTTCACTTTCATCAACAGGCTGTTTAGTTCCTCTTCACTTTCTGCCATAGGGTGGTGTCATCTGCATATCTGAGGTTATTGAGATTTCTCCCGGCAATCTTGATTCCAGCTTGTGCTTCTTCCAGCCCAGCATTTCTCATGATGTACTCTGCATATAAGTTAAATAAGCAAGGTGACAGTATACAGCCTTGATGTACTCCTTTTTCAAAAATATGGTACCATAAAAATGGAATATGCTATTATCTGAAGGAAGAATGTAATCCAGTGAATATGGGTTAGCACAGCTGCGGTGGTTGAAAATCAAATTGAGCTTCCTGGTATCCAAAGCAGAAACTTAGTATTCTGATAACTGATTCCTTGGGGAAGGAAGATTTTCCTGGGGTTAAATGATAAGGGAAGTTTCTCAAGGGGACACTTACTTGATTGAAATAGAGAATGTTCTCCGCAGATTAACAGCAAATCCTCACCCAGTTTTCATTCTTCCCTGTAATGACCTTGAGTGACTATACAAGGTATAAAAGTAAAGCGCAGCTCCTACCACAGATTTATATACTTGCAGCATCTAATTTAATCCACATATGAAACTTTATCCCTCTTCTTTAAACTTTTCTTTAATTTTACTTAGTAATATCTTAGGTTAGGTGGCTGACGAGCCCTTCTCATGGGTTTGAGTCAGTCAGCCTGCACCTAGGCCTGCACCTGGTGCTTAGTCACCTGGTGCTTAGTAAGTACTCACCTTGGTGCACCTTGAACTCCATCCCTCAACCTGTCATCTTGGCTGTTAAGCTTTGGTCCCCAGTATCCATCCATGGCTCCACCTTGGTGACCAGGCCTCACACTTCTTAGGTCTCATCTTCCTGCACACCCGCGATATACTCTCAGCCCGAGAGCCTCGTGTTTTCTATCGCTCGAGGGGAAACCAGGCCAGGACTCTGTGCTCCCTGCAGACCCTGCTTCCCCTCTGCTGATGGCCCCTCTCGTGGGACCCAGATGTCGAGGCAGGAGAGCTGGACTCCAGGGACACTGTAATTGCCTCTCTGCAGGCAGAGAAGGGGCCCCTAGCTAGCCACTGTGGCCCTGGCCAGGTCGGACCCGGTATTTTTCCACCTTTTCTGCCCTTCTTCCAGCACACATTCCCAATGCCACCCCTGTAGCAGTGAGACAGCAGAAGGAATCAGACCAAGTTCCCACGCCAGGAGGGGAGAGAGAAATGCCAACAGACGTTTGTCAGCAGAAGACATTTCCATGTGATAAGGGCCCCTGGAGCACTGGGGTTGCGCAGCTGATCTTATTAGACCTGCCCGTGGCTGTGGGCACAGTCAAGTGAGAGGTGTTCTGCTGCAGATCTAAGACTGTCAATCACTTGTTTTCAAAATAAGGTCACCATGTGTTTTGTGGCCATTTTTGCAACTATAGCAGAAAACTTAAAATTATCTGTTTGTTTTTAGCTGCACTGAGTCTTCTTTGCAGCATCAGGCTTTCTCTTGTTGAGGAGAGTGGGGGCTACTCTTTGTTGTGGTACGCGGGCCTCTCATGACAGCGTAAATATTTTAAGGGATACATGATTCAGATGTCCACAGATAGCAGTTCATTTAGTTACATATTTTACACAGTTAAAGCCACACATTATTTAAAATGATATATTAGTTTATGAGTATTGATTTTTTTTCCCACACTGGCCTTTTCAATAATTATGTTCAAACTTTTTTTAAAGTTAGTTAATTAATTACGGCTACACCGGGTCTTCATTTCTGCCTGCGGGCTTTCTCTACTTAGCGGTGAACAGGAGTTACACTCTAGTTGCAATGCGAGAGCTTCTCATTTCAGTGGCTTCTGTTGTTGCAGAGCACAGACTCAAGGGCACGTGGGCTCAAGTAGTTGTGGCCCACTGGATCACCAGGGAATTTGCCGTTACAAATCAACTTTATTGAGGAATACCCTACAGAAAATGCACCCATTTTAAGTGTAAAGTTTGGAAAGCTTTGGCAAATGTATACCCCCCTGTAACCCCCACCCAGTTAAGACACAGGACATTTCCATCACCCGTGTTCTGGGTGCCCTTTAAGAGTCCGTCTCCTGCTCAACTCAGCAACACATACAGTAAAATTGGAGCAATACAAAGATTAGCATGGCCCCCACACAAGGATGACATGCAAATTCATGAAGCGTTCCATATTAAAAAAGTGGATCTTCCCTGCCCACAGTGGGCAACCATGAAGTCTACTTTCTGTCACTACAGGTTAGTTTTACCTGCTCTAAAATTTCATGTAAGTAGAATCACAGAGTGTGTACCCTTTGGTCTGTGTTCAGTATAATGTTTTTGAGATTCATCCCTGTTGCTACAGAGAAAATACTTTTTGAATCAGTATGTGATGCTGTCAACTGGAAATTTTAACCTAAGCGTAATTACTTTTCTGTATAACATTAAATAGCTTTCTTTTTATTTCTTCTGTAGATACATATCAATGATTGACATAATCCCCACTTAGACTGTATTGCTTTAAAAATATTACAGAAATTTAAAATATATATAAATAGACAGGATAGCATGGTGAAATGGAGTCATCAGCCAGTTTAATTATGAACTCTTCGTGTCAGACTCGACACACTAACCCATTCCATATAATTTTGACACTAATCTTAGCTCTATAATGTTATCTATAAATATTTCAGTGTTTTTCTAAAAGACGCTTTAAAAACATATATACATAACCGCAGTGCCATTTTCAAACCTGAAAAAAATCAACACCGTATTGCTATTTAAAGTGATCTTAAAGAAACCTGTTCAAATGCAGCG
This sequence comes from Neotragus pygmaeus, assembly GCA_006410875.1. NCBI lineage: Eukaryota > Metazoa > Chordata > Mammalia > Artiodactyla > Bovidae > Neotragus > Neotragus pygmaeus. The sequence goes on along the minus strand of SJYV01011531.1, from coordinate 282,692 downwards.
CTTGGGATTGTGAGAAATAATTGCCCAGTCTGTGGTAAATTTCTTTGCTTCCTTGTTTACTGGTGTTGTCAGGGGACAACTTACAATCATCCAAAACTAGTGTGACTGGGGTCATTTCAGGATAATGTGTTTTCTCCAAAAAGTGCTTTTTGGTTCAAAACAAGTTGAGAGAACAACCCATTATATGAGGGATTTTGTAAAGACTGAAACGTAAGTAAAACTCCTTTTCTCAGAAAAAAAAAATTTTTTTTTCTTAAGTTTTCTAAGGAGGAAATACCTGTATTCGCTGTATGTGGTATTTAGAAGGTGATACCAGAATTGGTGATTTACCGGATACAAGAGAGAAAGGTGTGAAGGATGATAGCTGCCCTAGGTTCCAGCTGGGAGACAGAGTGGATGGTGGTGCCTTTCCCTGAGATGCTAAACCAAGCCCAGGGGGCTGGTCGTGGTAGGTCCCGAACACGGTTCTGGAGCCCGTGGACCTCCCTGCCAAGGTGTAGTTGGCAGTGTGTGTCTGGATCTCAGGAGAGGGGTCTAGGCTGGAGGCAGAGATGTGGGGCTTGTCACGTTCAAGCGTGAATGAAGTCAGCTAGGCTGAGAAGAGAACCACAGCAGCTAAGGACCTGATTGAGGAGGTAATAGAAGCCACAGCCTGAGACGAAGGGATAAAACCAGGAGGGTGGCACCATGGAAGCCAGAGGAGTGCTTTAAGGGAATGAGGCTGTTTATGTGAGATGTCCAGGAAAGGCAGACCTATATAGAGAGGGCAGATTCGTGGAGGCTGGAGGTAGGAATGGGGGATGAACTGTCCCTGGCATGAGGGATCTTACCGAGGGGACAAAGTTCTAAAACTGACGTACGCTGATGGCTGTACCACTCAGTAGTTACCAGAAGTCACCGTACACTGGAAATGGGTGGATTTTATGACACGTGAATTATCACTAGCGATGTTTGAAAAGTGTCTGGTGCCACAGCGAGTCTGAGATGCAGAAGCAGCAGAGCCTGGTTAAGTGGTTTGGTCGCTCATTCCTGGGTGACTGGTCAGAGTGGAAGGGGGTACTGGAAGCAAGATGGGGCAGAAGCTAGATGCAGGGGGTGGGGAAGTGACTGGGTGGTAGAGGTGACTCACTCCAGGTGCTGTTTGTGAAAGAGAGGGAGGGAGGGTGTGGTGGCTGAAAAGGGCTGGGAGCTGTGGTTTCTTTTAAAAAAAAAGTGGCAGAGGCCTGAGGTAGACTTGACAGGGAGAACAGACAGGACCTGCTGACAGGATGTGGGGGGTGGCGGTGAGGGAGAAAGGGGCCAAGCCAGCACCAGCTTTCTGGCTGAGGTGGCACATGGAAGCAGTCTCCCTCTGCCCACAGCTGGACCCAAGCATCAGGGAAGGGCCGGACAGGAGAGGGTGGGGCAGACCCTGCACTCTGACCTAAGGGCTGGAAGTGGGAGGAGGGAACCTGCCTGCCAGATGCCTAGGAAGCGGGGGGTGGTCCTGACTTCATGCTCAAGCGTCCTTGGAGGCCCTGCATGCCTGGCCCTCACCTGTGTCTAGCCTCTTCCCTTGTCGCAGCGGTTGTCAGGTCAGCTTCTCCCACTCTCTGGCTTGCTCTCCCAGGCCTGCTGCGACCACCCAGGACGTCCTTCACAGCCGTTCTTGACCAGCATCTAGTTGCTCTGCACCTGCCCTCAGAAGAATGGTCCTTGCCAGGCAAGGTAGGCACAGGTTTCTGCTCACCAGTAAAATGTGCCTGCAGGGCCTCCTGTCCTGTTTCCAGCAGTGACCCAAGGTTGTCCCCTGGTTGTGACAGGTCCTGCTCAAGGGCATCGAGAGGGCTCATGGACAAGCCACTCTATTGCTGTTCCTCACGTTCTGTGGTATAGCTTCCTCAGAACCACTCAACTCAAAATATTTGGCTTTGGTCTCTTGCTCCAAAGCAATAGTGGCTCCATACCCTCCTTTATTCCCTAGGGTGAATGGTGCCTCCCGCACTGGCTGATGAAATAAAGGCTGCCAAGGACCCTTCAGGATTCTCTGCAGTTGGCCCAGCCCCAGCCCAGAGGTTCACAGACCATCAGGGAGATGGCTGTCCTCCCAGAATACACCCCTAGCTGGCAGGCTAGAGGACTTAGGGCTAGCTAAATGACCGGTTCTGACCACTCTGGCCTTCCTGTCGCCTGCTCCTTTTGACGAGGAGACTTAATCTTTCAACTTCATCGCAGATTTAGCTATAGCCTAGGATGAAAGGAGGAACAGTTTTTGTAGGGATCCTGGCTGACTCAGGTACTAGAGCAGAGAAGTGGTTCCAGACCGCCCCCTCCCTCAGTCAGCAGGATCTCTGTCTGTCTGGAGCGAGCTTCTGGGATTCAGTGTTTTAACTGGCTTAGTATCTGTAATTCCTGCCATCCTGACGGTAACTTAGCCACGTAAGTAGGCCCAAAGAAGCTCCTTACTGCTTCTCACCAGCACACAGAAGTGTTCTAAAATCTGCTTCCCGAGTACCCCTGTTCCACTTTGCTCGATAAACCTACCCCAGGCTCCAAATATAGTTCTTGCACCGCACCTGTTCTAGCTTTTCTGTACCTGCCCTCACTTCCTGGGCCTGCCTTCTTCTAAGGATGTGGACTTTGGCTCCCTCCCCTTCAGCCCACACCCATGGTGGCAAGACGGATGCAGCCCCAGCTCCTAGGGAGGGAGGCACCCTTGCAGCCGGGAGCAGGCAGACCACATCCCACACCAAGGCCCAGCCCTGGAGCCCTACTCTGGCCCGGGGCCCTGGGCGAACATAGAGGCAGACACCAAGTTTCCGTTAAGTTGTAGGAATTTATTTTAAATAACCTACAGTTGATTAAAAGGGAATTCATGATAAAAATAGAAGATACTTGAGGAAAGATGTGGGAAATGGACTCTGCACACACGCTAAACTAACAATGCCTCTAAAACTAATGATTATAGCAAAAAATGTCTTCACATTAAAATTTTGCTTTTTATGTGTTTTTTTTTCCCATTTTTTACACAATTACAAAAGAAAAAATAAAAGCCCTAAAATCTTGATTATTTTTCTTTTTTTTGACCAAATACTCATTTTCCTCTAAATTTTTTACCTGTGGAACTTTTATACAATAATATCTTTCAAGTGAAAGATTGGGGTTTTAAATGAAAAAGATGGATATCTGAAAGGGCATAGAGAATGCTCAGAACAAAGGATGATGGGAAAATGGTTTCAGTCACTGATTATTTATTATCCTTAGACTCGCTCACCCCTCATCCCTCCCCAGCCCCAATCTACACGATCTTTAAGATCAAGAAAAAGGTTTAAATATTTTAAAATAATTAAAAAGAAATAAAAATTCACATTTAAAAAGGAACACTCAAGTCAGGAAGTATTTTCCCATCATGCTTTTCTGTGAACAGGTGTCTGAACCGAAACACTGCCGATGTCATGACTGCTTCAAGTTTAATGGAAGTTGATTCCCATGACAATAGAGAGTGACAACTCTAACAGGTGCGCCGGGTTTTTGTTCTACTTAATTTTAAATTCCTGAAATGGGGGCAAGGGGAGTTTAGGAATTCATTTCTATTAAAATATAGAAGTTATTGCAAAACCCTAACTGTAAAAACGCACCAATATAATCGGACTTCGTATACAGTAGCTAAGAGAATCCAAATGTTTCAGTGAAACAGTGAATTTGCCTGGCAGAACTCTGACAAATTCCCATCCACTTGACCCCTCGAAAATAAAAACAAAATTCAAAACAAATCATACAGCTAGAATTTTGATATCTGAAATATTTTTAAATAAGTTGTCCATAGGACAACTGGCTCAGCTCTCCCTTATAATATCTTTTCTCAAAGATGTTAGTTAAGACTTGCTGCCTCTTTCCCTCAGGTGTGAGGGCAAGCGAGGCTCACAGTTTGTCCATCTTTCCCAAACCACACTGTTCCTTTTCACAGAACTCTTGCTCCTCAAGACTGGCTAGAACTCGTAGTCCTCGTCAGCCATGTCGATGGCCCAGGCAAACTTCTCCCGCTGGGTTTTGTTGTAAATTTTCTCAATGGGGACCCCCCACTTCTTGCACCTGCAAATAAGGGAGAGAGAAGGGGGGTCAGTGTGTCTCAGGAGATGTGGGCCAGCCCCGGGCTGGGGCCTGGATGTGCTGCCTTCTCCTGTTCCATCTGGTGAGAAGGAGAATTAATAAGGTACCAGATGTGTTCTTAGGGCTTCATGTGCTTGACTAAAGTAGGTACGATTGCAGGTGTACAAATGAAAAAGGTACAAATGAAAAACTAAGAGAAGTTAGGTGATTTGGATTCATTCTCATGTAGCTAGTGAGCATGGAGCAGAAAAGTGAATCCAAGCACGGTGGCTCCAGAGTCCACGCTGTTCACCATTACACTATTGCCTCTCAAAGCCAACCAGACCTCCAGCACCAGACAGGACATAAAGAAAGGGCAGAAGAGCTGACTGGAACCCCTGGCCCACAGGGAATGGTTGCTCCTCTTAAGCCCAGAAACTAATAATTCAAGTTAACTAATAAGCATCTTCCCCAAAAGTCATTTATTTTGGATATTATTTTATTGGGGGGGTAGTTTACAGGGAAACAAGCAAATAGTGGTGCAAACTCTGCATAGGTTGCTCAGATCTGTATTCTCATTTTTTGTTTTTCTTTTCTCCTTATTTGTACCTTCTTTCCTTCACTTAAAAAAAAACTTTTTTTATTGAGAAGTTAAAGTTTAGGTAGATGGGCTCATTTTTATTTTTCCTTCAATAAGGACTAAGAGTCTCCATTTTTGTCCTAAAGTTCCACTAGGGGTGGGGACCATACCTGCCTTAGCAGACATAATAACACTCCAAAGTGGTGTAACAGTATTGACCATTTCAGACCACCTAGGATGTCCCAATGTATTTGCAGTGTGCACAGCAGAAGACAGAGGACACTCTTAAGTGTACAATGTAGGAACTGTGTGTGAGAGCTGACAATGCTCTTGGAACCCCATCACCCTTCCCAAGCCAGTAGGTGGCCTTCAAGAAGGGCGTGGTGCTTACCAAGCCACGGTGATCCTTGGGTCCAAATAATTGAGTTTAGAGGTTCCCAAAGCAATCTGTTTATTCTCCTCTCGGTCTGTGGCCTGAACTTCAAGCTTCATCAGCTGTTCTTCCAGCCTCTGGACAGCTTTCTTCTTTGACTCTACAACCCTGGAAGAAAGGAAGTCGTCAGGAACTGGGCCTGGCCTCTGGACAGGAGCACCGTATCCCCACATTGCCACCCAGAAGCAGTAAAAGCAGAAAAGCCACAGGCCCAGACATTTCTAGAATGTCACTCAGAAACCCTAGGAAAGCTAGGACCTCTGGTTGATGCTGGGACCCTTTTCTTCTCTCACCCAACCCCCAGCTTTGCATCACACCAGGCACGTACTTCTTGGTCTTTGCATCCTTCAGGACTTTAGCATCAGCCTTAGCACTTTTCAGGTCTCTCCGGGCATCTGCTAGCTGTTCCTTCTTTGCATCGATCTGGGTAGAGAAGAACAACGGTAAGATTCAGGAATAAAATAAGTCGAGAGAGAAAACAAGATTCCTTAAGAGAAGATGTCTTCACCAAGTAGTCTGTTCTTGTTAAAATGCCCAGGGGTGGCTTCATGACAGTACAGAGTGGATATGCAGTGGGTGCTGAATTCCAGTGCTACTTGACCGTTTATATTCCTCAGTCACCCTTGAAGAAATGAAGGTTTTATGGCAATGACTCTGGGACCCATTAATCTAGAAACTCAGGGAAAGAACCCACTGGGACTCGGAGTGTGGGTGCTAATCTTTCAGTCAGAGAACACTTTGGTTTTAGATACTGGGAAGAGGATGACAGATGAAAGCTGTTTATCAAATGGATCCTGTACCAGGTTGTCACCTCCATCCCAAGAATCCTGCAGAAGATACTGTTTATGAAGCTGAGACAAGAGTCCCTACATCTACTGACTTCAGCTCATTCCTCAGATTCTACCAGCACTCTGAGAAGAGCTGCTAACTCCTCCAGAAAAAAAAAAAAAAAAAAGATGCACTGAAGAGAATACCCAAGGGACTAGAAAATGGCAATTAAAAGGTACCCAGGAAGCCAAACCATTTAGCCTCATCTGTTTCAAGCCAATACGTGGCATGGCCTAGCTTTGGCATTCTGTTTTTAAAAGGCGAGAAAGCTGAGACAGGAAGGAAATTCAAACAGTTATCATTCAAAGCAGATATGAAAACTTTTTAGCTATGGAGCTCTTTCTCCAAATGAAATCTCCTGGGGCCCCAGTCGTTAAAGGAGGAAAAAAGGACAGTCGCAGCCTCTCTTGCTTGAGAGCACTGGTTCTGCATTCTCAGTTCCCGCTTGAGGACAGCAGCAGGCAACACTGTGGGGCTGGGGCCCCAGAGTGGTGAGCTCACAGCTGGGGCAGGCCAACCCCGACCTGCTATCACCATGCTAACCCTAAGATCAAGGGAACCTCTGCAGAATAAATGCACGCCTGACTCACATACACTGGGCTGTTGCTCTCAGCCTGGCATTGTCTGTTAGATTTACACACACAGCCGAAGACTGGAAACAGAGGCCAGCATTGTGAGAGAATCATTAAATGCATTTTACTACAAATGGCTTACTTTCAACATCTATGTTGTCCAAAGTCAAAGTGAAGGAACTGACTCTACATAAAAGCATCAGACACCACTAGCCAGATTCTTCTTAGGCTAGAAATGCAAAAAACCACAATCTTTTAACCATTTCTGTGAATACTAAATTGGCAGGCTATGTCAAATTCTCTCAAAGCATTAAAGACCCCATTGACTCACTTGGCAAACAAGGGTGTGTGTTTGCTTCGTGGGCACACAGGAGAGGGTTCCTGGGCTTAGAGGGCTCGTCTGGCAGGCAGCCTGGACTGCCCAAACAGTGGTTCCAGAGTTAGACCAACAAAAGGCCTCTCATGCTCCAGGGATGGGTCTCCTGAATTAGGTAAACAACACCTGAATATTCATGCTTTTATTTCTGGCCTGAAATGATAGCATGAGGAGAGTAAATGGCACCACATGATCACTGTTGACAGAGGTGCAAGGATGGGCGGTCTGGATGGGCTCTCTGCCTGCCAGTCACATGGTCCAAGGATCTGAGACGTCTGTGGACACATTCTTATGTACTGTGGATGTGTGCACTCCTTCAGCAAAGCCAGGTGGCATGTGAAGCATGAACTGCAGGTTGTATATGTCTTTTGACCCATATGTACTACACCTGGGTATGTATCTGGAAGAAATTTCAACAGAAGGAAAACACCCTGGGCCTGGAAACATGTATGCAGCCTCACTACAGCTGTAGTTTTTGAACTCCAGCTGTCCGGGTATAGTATTTCATGAACAAAGACGGAAAAGCAATCTGTAGTTTAATTAATCCCTAGCTGAAACTCGCAGAAGGCAATGGCACCCCACTCCAGTACTCTTGCCTGGAAAATCCCATGAATGGAGGAGCCTGGTAGGCGGCAGTCCATGGGGTCACTAGGAGTCGGACACGACTGAGACACTTCACTTTCACTTTTCACTTTCATGCACTGAAGAAGGAAATGGCAACCCACTCCAGTGTTCTTGCCTGGAGAATCCCAGGGACGGGGGAGCCTGGTGGGCTGCCGTCTATGGAGTTGCACAGAGTCAGACATGACTGAAGCGACTTAGCAGCAGCAGCTGAAACTCATCATTTCTTCAGTTATGGATGTGGGCAACTAAACATAGTATTATCAGTAATACTTATGACTTTATCACTGAGACAGTATGTATATTTTCATATTTTAATTGTTGCAGAAATCAAAGTATTTATATTCATTACTACCTTGACATTTACAATTATTAGACCCACCTATTAGTAAAACCATGTCTATTACTATATCAGACTTTTGGGTAAATATATTTTAAGATGATTGGTTTACTTTGTAACTCATGTATCTACCAAAGTAGTAGTGAAACAGCTGCAAATTCTCATGGTGGGTTAATATATTAGAATGGATTAGCTATGTGCCCATAGGTGACACAGAAATGACCATCATCAAATGCTGAGCGCCTTGCAGCTGAAAAGCTCAGTACCAGGCAGAGTTGGAGAAAGGAGAGAGGAACAGCATCTCGTTGTTTGCATGTTAGTCTATCCCTCTAGGGCAGCAGCTCTGGCACACAGCCAGTATTCAACAGATGTTTGACGATGAGCTATATAAAAATATGATTCATGTGGAATATGTCAAAATAAAAATAGTTGTGCTAGGATTAGGGGAAATTAAATATCATTTCATCATCCTTTCAATTTAAAACAATCTAATTTGGAAACAGTTGTATTTCTGGGCAGTGGAAAGGAATTGTGAAGACTATCTTTGTATCCATTATCCTCATGTAGAAGGACAATAATTAGCAGTATTTCAAAGAGGCTACATTAAATTTAGCTTTTCAACTCAGAATACTCACTGGACAATGAATACCCGATATTCAGTATCTCGATCAGGAGTAACTACAATCATATTTCCATATATCTTTAGTATGAACCTTTCTTCCAGAATAGACCCAAGACTGTCCACCTGGCCAGCCCAGCCCAGAGGGTGGAGTGTAAATCGTCATAGCAGACAAGGTTCTTTCGATTTTGCAACCCCCCACCATCCAGATCCAAAATACCTTAGACTGCAAGTTCATCATGGACTTCTCAAAGGTTTTTGGTGGAGCCCTCTGATGGTTACAAAGAATTGCAACAGCTCGGTTGGCACGGTTATAAGACAGTATCTTTGCTGGGATGTTCTCGTCAGCTGGAAAGAAAGAAAAATGGTGATGAAGAGTCAATTTGTGTAACAAGAGAGAACACACAGTGTGCCTTCCCCAGCGCTCTATCCTCAGGGTTTACTGGGCCTCACCTCATTCAGATGATCAATTCAGGTTCCCCCAAGGCACAAGGTCAAAATCTGAGAGTCAACAGCATTACCTGCTTTCCCCAGTGCTCACCTCCCCCATCTAACCACCCAAAATAGCATGGAACTGGGACAAACAGCCTAGAGAGGAGGGTAAAATGAAGGGTCCATAAGTTTTACATTTTAAAACCACAAGGTACTGTATCTTCCAGAAAGGAAATATAAAGTGTCACCTGAGAAATGTTTTCACTTGTGTCATGTAGCCTTCTTTACCACACCCTAAAATACTGACCCTCAACACACCCACCTTTGACTTTTTGAACACCATTTTCTAATACCATTTGACATATTTCTAGAGGACAATGGAAATTCACTAGAATTAGACTCCAGAGGAAAAAAGCTTGTGGATCCTGGTGGTACTTTTAAGCAGCCAATTTTTAGGAGAATACTATCTACTCTTAAAGGGGGACAAAAAGAAACCTCAGGGAAAGGATCTGCTCCTATGCTGTTTTAGTAACCATGACAACCTTACTCTCCAATTTAATAGAACATCACAACACTTTATCTTCATTTGGTGAGCTCTTATGTAACAAATACACAAAATACAGGCACTTTCAGAGCAGATAGAAAGCTCCTGTCAGCATTCCTTAAAGCTTATCTAGAAGCATAGGAATGGGGGAGACAGAACTGATCTGTTTAGCCATCTGAATAAGCCTTAGCCCTCTATTCGAGGTGTGGAGGGGAAAAGTCTCCAGTCATAATGTTAAGAAGGAAAAGTGGAACAGATCTAGGACTCAGCCGACTAAGGATGGTGGACATCAGCAGTAAGGCTGTGGTCCCTGTCTGGTCAGGCAGTACTTACGAGCTGTGAGTTCCTTTAACTGCTGCTGTAGCGTGATGGAGGCATTGTATGTACGGAACACCTTGGCTGTCAAGCCCTCCATGAGATCCTGAAGATGTTTATTTAGAATACCAGTCTGGAGGAGACAAAGCAACAAAAAGGATGGGATTTAGGTAAAAGCCATACCATCCAGGCCTTCCTGGCAAGCTCTAGGACATTTATGCAATTACAAGTTAATTGTCCTGCCAGTGGGATAGGAAAAGGGAGAAGAATTCCAGAATACAGAGTTGCATGTACCTCCCTAAGAAGCACTTTGATCTTAAGCAGACCAATAAAGCATATGTATCCTTCCCTATTAAGATCTTCCCCAGTTAAGATTTCAGGGACAGGTGTTGGGTCTCTAGTAGTGGTGACTGAGCTTCCAGCCAAGGCTATGCAGAAGCCAGAGGAGGACAGAAGGCAGGGTTCATCCACCCCATCCCAGAGCTCTGGCGATGGATCTGTGTGTGCCTGAGGAAGGGAGGACATGCAGGGTGCCCTGGGACAGGCTAAGGGCAGAGCCCTAGTCACTCCCAGGCAACTCTCTCCTTCAGGGGCTTGGGAGCCTCTGGCTGGGCCCCTCTTCAACCCAGGGGGCTTTGTCCACTCACATTGAGTCTGTCAAAAAGATCATCCTCAGGCTGTTTGTTTTCCATAAATAGCTGTAAATTCTTAAAAACCTAAAAGAAATAAGCAGAGCCTAATTATTATCTTTACTTTGAAAATAATTACAACAAAGCTTGCAAAAAAATGAAAAACCCCACAAAGCAAAAAACAACAACAAAACCAAATCCATAACTGAAATTCACCTACCATTAGTATTTTACTCATTTCCTTTCTACATCTATATGTGTATATGTACAATTATTTGTTCAGAGCCATTTCCGGGTACTTAAAAAATTATGCCCTTTACCCTTGATTATTTCAGCGTACTTCCTAAGAAGAGATATTTTCTTATATACACACGGAACCTCTCAGCTTTGTCAATTAGACACATTTTTATCCAATCTTGTTCATAATCCTATTTTGTCAGTTGATCCATTGATGTTCCTCACCTCCCCAGTATGGAATCCAACCTAAACTCAGGTATTACATTAATTATCAGATCTCTTTAGCTTCATTAATCTGGAACATTTCTGCAGCCAGCAAAACCCAGTTACTGATGAAATATCAGACTGCTGAAGGGCTGGACTGCTGGGGCACTGCACTCTGTAGGGTCAAGCACAATCCATCTGGGGGCCATGGCACTGCAGCATCTGCTTCAGCTCTGGGCTGAGGGATCCAGAGACTCAAGGGCTACCTTTTTACTGAATCAGGAGCTGGGGGAAAGTTGAGCAAAGCTACAAAAGTGACAAATTTGCAATACAACCAAAGGATACTAAAGAGTGGTTATATCATTAAAACAACACAATGAGATAAACGTAATGTGCAAGTTGTGGTGAGGACCAGCTCTTTACAGCATGCTCTGTAGCACAGGTGAGGGGTAAAGGGCAGGGGCTAAAAGGAGGTACACAGGACACCAAACAGTACCTCTTCACTCTTTCCAACTATTTTTCCTAGTGTTCAGCAAAACACAGAGCACAGGAAAAGCACTAAACAAGGAGTGAAAGCAAAAGCAGGTCAGGGAGCTCAGGCCACATGAACTTACTCGCTTCTCCACGGGGACTTTGTTATAGTATCTGATTGAGTCCTTTCCCAGGAAGTCAAACTCCACCACGTACTCCTGACCATCCAGCTCTGGGTGCAGATTGATGTGCTCCACACGAAGCGAGCAGCAACCTACAGTGTCCGCTGTTTCTCCTTCCTCCTTCTCGTTGCCTGCTCGCAGAGCAAGCTGTCCCGGGAGGAGATTGCGGGGGGTGAGGGGGCGGTGCAGGGAGAAGATAAGCACGAATGAAGAACTTCAATATCATACACTGTCTAGGAAACCCAAATCAGAAGCATCCCAAATCTCTTTGGGGCCAGGGCATCAGTCTGTAAGGCTCAGGAATTCTGGATCTGCACCGTTGCTCCTTCCCTTATCAAATACAGTGTGGAGAGAGAATCAAGGGCTATTAACCTTCCCCCTGCAACCATCTCTCTACTCTGTCCTCTCAAATGGGGATGGAGGAAGAAGATATTTAAAATTGTGGGCAATCAGACTCAAAAACCTAGTCTCTGAATTTTTCTTAATTTTTAATTCAGAATTTGTGTTAAACATAAACCGTGCTAAAACCAAGGGAAAACATGAAACCTTATTTTCCTGAAACAGTGCGAGAAACTGATCTCGAAAGCACTGTCTTCCAAACTGTAGTTGTGATACATTGGCAATCATTTTTTTTCATGAATTTCTGTGCCATCCTTAAATAGGGGCCACGCTAATCTTCTCTGTATCATTCCAATTTTACTCTGTGTGCTGCCGAAGCAAGCACTATGTAACCAGTTTTAAGGATTATAACCATCCTTTTTAAAAGATAAGGAACGGAGGAAAACCTATCAATCTGCTGCTCATAGAAAGGCTGAGCATTGTTTTGTGCGACATATGTTTCACTTATACACAAACAGAAATATATATTGGGTTGTGATATAAAATATTTTGGCGGGTGGCACATGGTCAAAGAGTTTGCAAATGTCAGTCTTTCTGGCACATTCAGACTCATGAAAGTCCTATTAGACAGACTGGAGACAGCAGCAGTCAGTCTGACACTGAACACCTGTCTCGCCACTTCTACCTTCCTTACTAGGCTAGAGACTGGGTGAGCAGGATGAGATTACTAGGCTGTCACTGCCTCTCCAGCAGTACTTAAAGCACAAGGCCTGGAGGAATACATGCCTCCTCCATCTTCATGAAGATGAACATGGTAGGCAGTGTGACAGGAAGATGCCCTCACCTTATCAATGAAGTACAGGGCTACAGCTCTCTGCCGGACTTTCATCTCTTTGGATTTCCAGTCTTCCCGATATTGGTTCCGGATCTTATCCACACACTTCTTCAGCCTCCGAGCAGTCTCATATTTCTGCCAGTCTTTCTCACCCTGCAAAGACCCAGACCCAAGGGGGGATTGCTTAGGGATAGTGGAATAAAGACAGACACTGAATATCCAACTTCAGAGCTCTGAATCAAAGAAAAGGAACTCGAGCTTCAGTGTAGCAAAGCATTTACCAGGTTGACGATGTGCACTGTCCCGTTCCGACAGGCAGAACTGGTTCCTGTCTGATTGCTAAAAAAGCATCTGGCTTTCATTTTGTGAAATGTTTTATGTTCTTAACAAAGCCCACATGATATGTCCCCCAAATTAACTTATGTCAATATAAAGGGTATAAACATCCCTAATCCCACATCAGCATCACAGTCTTGTTGCTCAATCTGTGACCCAAGAGCAGTTTTTTGCAAGGACTGAACTTCATTAAATTCAAGACAATCCTTCACAGTTTGATGGAACTGTCAAGGAAGCAGAATCGAAGATTACAGCTTATAATTACTAAGGAACACAATGACTTCCAGGAACAGCTACAATTATTCACCATTTTCTAACTTCTGCATTTAAAAGTATTCTTGATGAGACTGAGGGAAACTGTTATTGTGAAGATGGTTTTTTTAACATTAGAGCTTTTGGTGGCAGGTTTAAAAATTGATTCTAAAGCCAGTTCAAGGTTTTTAAAAGGGTGTGAAAAGACAATCTAATCAACAGCAAGGGAAGATTTCTATGACCTTGTTAAATGGAAAAAGTCACAAGCAAGGACTGATGATAATGTCAAGTGAGAAAGGAAAGGGGAAAAAAAAGAAAAGAAAATCGGAGAAATCAAAAATGGCCAGGGATTATTACAAGGCCAGAAACAGACTGTATGACTTGGACACAGGGATAGAATTTAAGAACTCAAGAATCTCTGCTCTTAATTCCCCAAGCCCACAACTGAGAAGAGCTACAGTGATTTCTACCTATGACACAGACATGTGGTCTCTGAGGCCTAAGACCTGTTGTCAAGGCATCTGGTCTTCTGAGCATGCAGGAGTGTGGGACACACAAAGCAAGAAATGTCTGCTACTTCTAGTTCCAAACATTCACAAATGAAAGCTTACCCAGCTATGCTGATGAGTCATCAGCACTCTCCCCCCAACTGTATGTGGTATAGTGCTGTGTTCCTTAACTACCTGTTGTTGTGGGTAGGTGACTTAGTGGTTGAGTGATACAGGAGAAATATATCCAGGTTCTATATGCTGACAATGGGAAGCTGAGAATTTCTCTCTGGTTCTTCTAAGTTTACTTTGACACTGAAGAGGGCAAATAAGAAAAAGGTGTGACAGAAGCTTTCCTCTTGTAAGTAATAAATCTCAAGATAGCAATCAATCTCCCTCAAAACCCGTCTTACACACACGAAAGGCTTATCTGCAACAGCACAGTTACCGGTTCAGAAGCAGGCTCTTTCCCATCATTCTGATGCACACAGGCAGGCCTACCAAAACCTGAGTCTGCCCATTCCTTAGCCACACCACTGAAGCAAAGTTTACAAACCTAACAAGTCAGTCATTCACAGGCCATAACCACCAGACCAACTTTTCTTCACAGGTTGGCTAGGCTCCTGGCACAGGGATCCAGGATTCTCTCAAATAAGGACACAGAGACGGGAGTGATGGCAGAAGCCACCCGACTGAGCTGAAACAAAACTGAACTAGGTCTAACAGCAGAGGGCTGGCTTCTAGGAAGCATGCTTATCCCTGCAGTGTTCAGCTTCCCTGAATAGAATTCAGACAGTGAATGGCAATCTGAACCCCAAACACAAGTAATTTAAAAAAAAGACAATAAACTGGCCCTAGGTATTTATACCATGTTTAAAAATAAAATCTAACCAGCTTTCCATACATGTCCATTCTTAAATATCATGGTCTTATTGATTTACAGAGTTCTTTATAGATTCAAATCCTTTTGAGATATAGGTAGTATTTGTTCTTCTAATACTTCCTTTCAATCTTTCACTCTAAATCTTCTAAAAAGTTTATGTTACACATTTTTAAGTATACAGTTAGATCAGTTTTGACAATCCATAATACATGTAACCCACACCCTATCAAGTTAAGAGAATATTTCTGTCAATCCAGAAAGTTCCCTCATATGTATATATATATGGTATATTCCATGATAACCCCTAATGTGCCTGACTACACTGTACTGTATTTATTCTGACAATGGACTCCTGGCATGGTTCCAGTTTTAGACTCACATAAATACAGCATTATGAACATTGCTGTGCAGTCTTTGTGGACATATGTTTTCAATTTATTTGCAACAGAAATACCTGGAACTGGAAACAGTAGTTTACTGTGGCTTAAATTTGCCTTCCACTGATAGTGACGATGAGTGGCGCTCTTTCACGTGCTTTTTTACTGGCCGTTCCTCTGTCTGGTAAAGCATCCAACTTTTGCTCTTTTATTATGAGGATGTTTATCTTTTTTATTATTGAATGATACGAATTATCTGTATATATAGGATACAAGCCTTTGTCAGCTATACATGTTGCAAATGTTTTCTCCCTATTACCTGTATATTTGTTTTGTTAGTAGTGTCCTTTGTTGAATAAAAATTTTTAAATGAAGTTCACTGTTTCAACTATTTATTGTTTACTTTGTGTCCAAGAAATCTACTCCAAGGTCATGAAGATGTTCTGCCATGACATCACCTAGAAGCTTTAATGGTCTAGCTTCTAGCTCTTTTACGCTCTAAAATTTAGAACTGTATACTAAAAAGTCAGGTTCAGAACATAATTTTTTAAAATAAGCATGTCTTATTTTCTCCTTCTAATAAAACTCATCAAAATCAGAGCTCCCAAGACTATAAGTTTTATAAAGGCATTTTTCTTCCAGCCTGTAATCCCCAGATGGTTACATTTAAAAGGTTGTAGATACATACATCTTTGAAACCCCAGAATTATAGGTTCTAAAAAGAAAGAGCAGAGATGTGTATTTGGCACTGAGAATATTTTAGTATGACTGAATGCAATGTGATAGCAACAGTGATCCTGAAGGTTGCTATACTTCATTTACAAGTAAAATTACGAATTTTATTTGTAAAGTTAAAACTGGTTTGAGAAGCCTTAATTTTACTAAGGCTGAACCTCAGGTTATAAGACCAGATAATGCTTGGCAGAGGTTGGACTTAGTGGTTGAATACCTACTATAAGCAATCCTTTTGTAACCTCTATATCCATGGTTTATCTGGGATCAGAGAGTTTTGTTGAAAACACAGGTTCCAGAGAGCTATCATTTTCCCTGCCATTTCAGATTCCATGGGTACCAAGTACAGAGTGGAAGAAGAAAGGAATGGAAACACTTGCAAGAAGATGTCTGTTTAATGGAAATCCTGGCAGAAAAAGCAGAACAAACCAAGATGAGCACACACAGATGTGAATGTGCTTAGGACAATCTTATCAGTAGCTGGACCATGTGTTACTGTGACTCTCAGAAGTCTTGATCCTTTCAACTTCCTGTGAGACTGGAAGTACTGTAACCCTGGTTATGACCGCAAGTAGACCAATCCAAGTTTCTAGAAAGGGGCAAAGACAGGATACATCAGAAGGACACATTTCAGCTGTGCTTTTTACCTTTCACAAACCGAAAGTTTTCAATTATCAAAAATTCGTAAGTCACATCATACTTGAGTTGAATTCCTTGATAGAGCAGAGATGGAGTAGAAAGGTCTAGCAATATTACATGGGAGAAATGAATGAACAAAATATAGATATAAAAACAAGCAAACACTCTTAGGAGAAATCTCAGGAGGCTGAGCAGAAAGGTGTGCCCCACGATGGTAGCCTCCTATAAACTGGACCCAAAGTCTTCCATGAAGTAAAACTACCAATTACCACCCTTCACCCTCTTTGACAAAAATGTACTCTTTATAGACCTCTGGGTCAGATCAGGTCAGTGAATTCATGCTTTAATCATCACTTTCCTCCAAACACACAGCAATGGAAGTACTTCTTGCAAAAAGGGGCCTTATCGTTTTTTATGCAACCTGAAGCCAGGGGCTCTGTCAACTTGGGCTGAGCTGGCCTAGACTCCCTCTAAGACAAGAGGAGTGAGCAGAGAAGTGCAGAGCAAAGAGAAAGAAAGGGGAATCATACAGAAACAAAAACTACTTCCCAGTCAATAGGGTTTACACACTAATTTCAAAATATATGAGGAAACGGGTTAGAACTGTCAACAAAAATAATTAGTACATGAATTCACTTCAGGAAACATTTTTAAAGAACAAAGATTTTCAGGAGAGAAAAAAAAAAATCTACTAAAAAGGACTCCAAAAGTGATAAAATAAGCACATGCCTTAAATGAAATGAAATCAAGTAAATCTGAAATAAAAATAATTAGAAATCCTGAAAAAATGTAATTGAAGCAAATTACAGGAGGGGTAAATTTTAGATTAGATATAATCAAATAGAGAATTAGTGAGTAGAAGTAAGTCCTTGGGAACTCTCCCCAAATGAAGATCAGACCTAAAAAGATAAAGAAATAAAATGCAAAGGAATGGTCTAGAAACTGTGGAAGAAATGATGGCTGAGAGTTTTCTAAAATAAATAAAGCCCTAGGATTGACAGTCTAGACTGAGTATCTTTAAAAATATATCTGTACTTAAAAAAATAAATATATATATATGAAATGAAAAGTAAAAATTTCTGTCTCTATTTATAGCTCACTTAACTGTCTATATAGAAACTCCAAAAGACACAGGCACTTTTAGAATAAGAGTTCGGCAAAGTTGCTAGATAGAAGATCAATATTAAAAAATCAACAGCATTACTACTCCAGTAATAACGAACAAAAATGTAGTAACAACAACAAATATTTGAAATTCAATAGCACAAGAAACTATAAGGCCTCTTAGAAAAGCTTTTAAACGTGTAAAACCTCTGTGGAAAAAATTAGGACATAATATTGAAGGATATATTCAAAGACACGAATTAATGGCAAAGCATGTAACAGGTTCATGGATGAGAAGATTCAATAAAATACTCTCAATATTTACCCCCTGTATAATTTCAGGACTTCCCTGGTGGTCCATTGGCTAAGACTCTGTGCTCAGAATGCAGGGTGTCCTGGATTTGATCCTTGGTGAGGGAACTAGATCCCGCATGTTGCACCTAAGAGTTCACATGCCTCAACGAAAGATTCAGCGTGCTGCAACTAAGACCCAGTGCAGCCAAATAAACAAAGTACATATTTTTTTAAAAATCTGTAATTTCAATGCAATCCTATAAAAAAATCTCAATAGCCTTCATTAGAACTTGATAAATTTATCTCAAAATTAATGTGAAAAAGCAGAGAGCCAAGAAAATTTTGAAGAATGAGACAAAGAAAACTTGTCCTACTCAGCAGTAAGACTTCATAAAGCTACAGGTCAGACAGTGTACTACTGATGAAGAAACAGACAACAGGACAGACGGCCCAGAAACAATATGACATACATGTGGAACGTGATGTATGAGAGAGGGGTGAACACAACTAACTTGTTCTGGGACAACTGGTTATGCATTTAGAAAAAATATAGAAACACAAGCTGGAATCAAGATTGCCGGAAGAAATATCAATAACCTTTGATGAAAGTGAAAGAGGAGAGTGAAAAAGTTGGCTTAAAGCTCAACATTCAGAAAACGAAGATGATGGCATCCGGTCCCATCACTTCATGGGAAATAGATGAGGAAACAGTGGAAACAGTGTCAGACTTTATTTTTGGGGGCTCCAAAATCACTGCAGATGGTGATTGCAGCCATGAAATTAAAAGACGCTTACTCCTTGGAAGGAAAGTGATGACCAACCTAGACTGCATATTCTAAAGCAGAGACATTACTTTGCCAACAAAGGTCTATCTAGTCAAGGCTATGGGTTTTCCAGAGGTCATGTATGGATGTGAGAGTTGGACTGTGAAGAAAGCTGAGTGCCGAAGAATTGATGCACATGAGTTTGGGTGAACTCCAGGAGTTGGTGATGGACAGGGAGGCCTGGCGTGCTGTGATTCATGGGGTCGCGAAGAGTCAGACACGACTGAGCGACTGAACTGAACTGAACTGCCCTTAGGGATCTCCAATCAGCTTATCTAACAAGGCTCTCAACCCCAGAGACTCCTACAATCAGTGTGAATCCCGCCTATGAGAGCACACAGTCCTTGTGTATTTGGCATCTGTTCGTCTCTCTTGACCCCTGCTGCCATCATCCTAAGTCATTGCCACTTCTTGGCTGGAGTCCTGCAACAGCCCCTTCTTGGTCTCCCTACTTCCTGGGTCCAATCCAGTCTCCACAGAGCAGTAGTTGCAATGATCAATTATATCACAGGTTTCTAAAACACAAATCTGGTATCATTCCCCTTTAAAACCCAGTGGCTTCCTACTGGATTTAGATAATATAAAAAAAAAAAACTGAAGGAAGCATTTTAAGATCTGGCCTGTATCCCTGTCTCCAGTCCCCTCCTTATCGTATCTCTCTTGATCATTTTACTCAAACTATAGTCCTTGAGACCACCAGTTCTTTCTTTCTTCACGGATTTCAAAAGGCTACTTTATTTGTCTGAAATGCCCATTCCCCTATCCTTTCCATGGATAAATCCTGGAGAAAAAGTGCCCAACTCTTTGTGACCCCATGGATGGTAGCCTGCACCAAGCTCCTCAGTCCATGGGATTTTCAAGGCAAGAGTACTGGAGTGGGTTGCCATTTCCTTCTCCAGGGAATTTTCCCAACCCAGGGATCGCACCTAGGTCTCTTGCATTGTAGACAGACAATTTACTGTCCGAGCCACCAGGGAAGTCCATGGATAAACCTTACTCACCCAAGTCTCATTTTAAACGTTACGTCCTCAAAAAGGAATTTCCTAGGCCCCGGAAGCCAGATCAGGTGCTCTGGAATACTCTCAAATGGTGCCCTGTATCCTCTGCAGCACTGACAACAGCTTACCTTCACTAACGTGATTACGCATTATGCCTGCATATCAGATCAAGGCACTCCTCTGTTCCAAGTCAATGGTTCTCCATCAAATGCAGAACACTGTCTAGTCACTTTAGTGTGGCATTTAAAGCTGGCCACAACCTGGCCTCTCGGAGACTAAATTTAACTGTAAAATGCTGGCATTAGCACATGTCTGGTATGGTTACTAAAATAATCAAATGTCAACTTACATGAAAATACTTTTTAACAGTAATCCAGTATCCTTCATTTTGATAATTTTTTTAAACTGTGTGAATAATATAAAATTCACCCCAACAGTTAGCGACATTGAGCATATTTACAATGTTACCCAACCATCACTTGATAATTCCTTTTGTTACTCCTTTTTCATACCCCTCCTCTCTGTCCATATGACACAGTGCTCTTTGAAATACCTCTCTTTTGAGAACAAACTACAACCAAACTTCCTTTAAAAAGTTGTTCCTATTCTCTAACTGCTGGGAATAACTGCTCCCTTTATCTAGCATTTAACATTTACCTTTCTAATACAACTGAATTCTTACCCAATTTGCCCAGCAGGCCGTTAAGTTCTTTCAGGGCTAAAACCACTTTTCATCTACCTTGGTCACCTTATAGCTCTGTGGTATTTCAGAACAGGAATATAACATGTTTCTTAAAGTGATTTTGACTTTTACTTGCCATGGTGGTTCTCTTTCTGATTCCATGCTTACTTTAAACTAAGAACAGTGTCGTTTTCCAATTACACTGAAGAACATATACACAGGGGCATTTTTCATTAGAACACAGGACTATAGGCTAGAAAATGTGCAGTCTGGTCTTGAAAAGACACATGGCCTTTTGAGCTGTGGCTTTCAAATATTAACAAGTGTTTAATAAACTATAAACCAAGATTAAGAGGGGCTTTACTCTCAGTGCCCTGAATATACACAGTCAGTCTATACAGAACTAATTCTTTTTTTTTTTTTTTCAGAACTCATCTCTTAAATTGACATTCGTATTTCCACAGTATATCTGAGGGATTCATTCAAGCAGGGTATGCCTAGCAGGCTAATAGGAACTGATAGTCCTTCCAAGAGAGTTTCTCTTTTCAATAACAGTATCAATAAACAGTAACACATGTGTACACAACAGTTGAAGATATGCTTTCCCAAACATTATCCCATTAAGTCCTGGTGGAATCTACTCAGATGAAGACTTAGGAAGACAAAGTATGTAAGACTCCAGATTTTACAACTCTTTCTGGATTCAGAGTAATTATATTCCTTTCTTGAGAGCCCAGAAAGGTGAGGAAGAGGAAGACAACTAGCTATAGAAACCAACATACATTTACCACATTTTTCATTAGCCTGACCACTTGACAGTAAGCAATGTAAAAGCAAGGACCGTGTGTCTGTCTTGTTTACCAATGTAATTCCTAGCACCATGCCTACACTGCGCCAGGCTCATACAGGGATTTCAATTAGTATCTGCAAATTAATAAATAAGATTACAATGTGATGTAGAAAATGGAAACATCTAAGGGGAGTCACCAGATAATGCTAACTATGAAAAGTACCCGTTTTTGTGGGTGGGGATGGTTTTCAATTTGTCAAAGTGATACTAGAGGCTGAGGACATTAGATTTCAAATAAAATGACAAGAGATTTTCAGCCCCACTAACTGGTGCAGCTCTTGGCTACCACTTACCTTGATTCGTGAGCTGGGGTTCAGCATGATGTATTTAATAGAACCTTGGATGTTCTCTGTCCAGGAGACTAGCCAAGTAACCTTGTTATCGTGTCGGACTTCTTTCCACTTATGACCTGGAGGAGGAGAAGGAACCTTGGCATCTCTGTGGAAATAAAGCAGTAGAGTAGTGAGGTGGGAAGTAGTGACCAATTTCACTTTTCATCACTGGAAGTGGATGAATCTGTGAGCGCGTATTTCCAAGCTTCCTCCTCACCAGTCAATATATGATAAGCACCTGAAGATCTATACATAGAAATACCATGCTGCTCCCAAACAGTCGTCTGTAATGTGGGGGGAAAATCCAAACTACCGAGAACAAAGGAAGCCACCCACTTCATTTCTGGCCAAAGGACGAACTGTGCTCACTTGCTACAGTTGATGATTATATCCTCAGGCATGATTCGTCTCTTCAGCATGCCCATCTTGGGGTG
Source organism: Neotragus pygmaeus (assembly GCA_006410875.1). Classification (NCBI taxonomy): domain Eukaryota; kingdom Metazoa; phylum Chordata; class Mammalia; order Artiodactyla; family Bovidae; genus Neotragus; species Neotragus pygmaeus. Next base: position 260,842 of record SJYV01011531.1, on the reverse strand, counting down.
GTTGCCACGGCCACGGAAAAGCCCAGGAGGTTCTATCTTGAAGTTGGCAATCCTCTCTCTGTGGTTGTCCATAACACAAAAGCCATATTCTTTCAGTAATTTTTCATTCTCCTCTTTGATTTTCTGGAAGACAGCCCAAAAGTACTCAAAGGGGATTCAATCTACTGTTCTCTACTTACACATTTCTTAGCTCTTGTGCGAGAACAGGTCCAGGTAGAGAAAAGTCTAAAAATCACTAAGAAACAAATTCAGATAAAGGAAAACCTATGAAATTCTTTTCTTTTTCACTGCATGGCTCGTGGGACCTTGTTCCCTGACTAGGGATCGAACTCAGGCACCCTGCAGTAGGACCTCCGAGTCCTAACCACTGGACCACCAAGGAATTTCTGGAAAACCAGAGTTTTTTAAAGGCTTAAAATTCTCAGATGAATATTACTTCACAAAGGGTTTCCAGCACAAAGACACTTGCTATTGATTCTTTACTAGTATATAGGTACATGTATTTCACACTGCGATCCTTTCTCCAAAAGACAGAAAGATTTGGAGCCTCCTTAGCCTATGCTAACCCTTCCCTCGTATTGATATTATACTCAGCAATTAGATTTAAACTAAGTCCTGCTGCCTTGGGCATAGATAAAGATTCACCTGCTGGTGACAGGTATCCTTGGCAGGGCTCTGACATGGTGATACTTATAAAATCTCCTGACATGGATTTTAGTTTGAAAAACACCCCTGAAGTGAAAAACAAAATAAATTTCACTAATTTGGAATACTAAGATGACTAAACTGAGACTGAAAAGCATGGTGCAGGTATCATTCTTAGCATCTCTGTACTAAGTAATTTTTTAAACTAAAGGTCAAACAGGTACTCTCAAACAGTGAGTTATATAGAGACAATGGCTTAAATTATATAAACATGTAAATCTAAGATACTGAAATTTAAGACTTTGGAGTGCCAAGAATTTCTTAAAATACTTAACTGCCAGGTATATAAAATACTTAACTTCCAGACCTCTGCTAACCTGTTTTTTTGATCCCAGCCTTGAGCCAAAAAAAGTCAAACTCTAGCCTTGAGTCTCTAGATCGGGGAATGGCAAGCTTTTTCTAGATAGAAAATGTTTTAGGTTTGAGAGCCATATGGTTTCTGTTGTAATTACTCAACTTTGCCACTGCTGAAAGCTACCACAGATAATAGGTAAACAAGTTAGATGTGGCAAGTTTCAATAAAACTTGTGTACAAAAACGAGCAGCCTATCTATAGTTTGCCTACCAATATTCTAGAGGAAAGTGACATCCTAGAAAGTGATATCCATTTTCAGATACTAGAAAGATCCTTCAGAAATGAGGTTGGCCACAGCTAGAAGATGTAGTTGGATGAGTGTGGCTAAAAACAGATCAAAGAAAGAGAACGTGTGTGTGGTGTATACATATATGGCCAATATGATTTTATCTGTCTTAAGTTCCCAACATCTAGGAGCCACTGTAGGTTAGACCTGCTCTTCCTTAAACACTGTATTACTGGAGGCTACTGGCTGGTTTTTAGGTTAACAGAACACCAGCTCATATTGAGCCATTTAACCATAATGCCTAGTCACATTTTTTAGTCTACATGAAACCCTTAAGAAAATCGAGACTTCACTAGGCCAAAAATCTTAAATCTTTAGTGTAGAAATCATTAAAGTCAAAACTGTTTTGTAAGAACCAAGAAAAAAATTCACTATTTCAAAATTCTCCAGAGGTTTAAGAAATTCTGCAGTACCAGTTTCTCTTCCTTGCTCATCTGTTTCCGAGCTTCTGTCTGGGCTTTGAAATACTGGCTCATCTGGGTAAAATCACATTTGCTGAGATTGGTGATAATATTCTTCTCTTCATTGGTCATTTCCTAGTTAAAAGAAAAGGTGGAGACAGAAAAAGACAGTAAATAAACTAATAAGCCCTGTTTCTCCACAATTACAGCAAAGTATCATGTTCTCAGTCCAAGAGTATCTAGTAAGGCAGTGAATCTAAACTTGAGAATTTTGAAGAAAAAAGGAAACAATTTTATTTCCTTGTTCTATTATAAACTATGCATGCGGTAGAAAAATATTTAGGGTAACAACATTGAAAAGGGTAACTCTCATGTCATTTCTTAGATTCCTGAGCACACTGCCACAATCTTCTAAGGATAAATACCATGGCTAGAGAAACACAAATATATATATATTTCATTTAGTGATGAAAGAAACGTTTCCATGCTCCTTCTCTCTTAGAAACTTCCTTGCTCTATTCACTTATTAAATCTTATGTTTACAGCTATTTAGAAAGTGAACTTCAGCTCAGCCTCTGTTCACATTCTCCAAATTAAGAATAAGGAAATTGTTTAAAATCACCACGGCAGACAAAGGATATATGGTGTTAAGAGCAGAAAGTACCTAAAGCTAAAGAGCATGAATCAAAAGGGAATAGGACAACGCTAATATATGTTTCTTTGCAATAGCAGACAGAGGGCAGTCCCAAGAGACCAAACTTTCCTTTGCTCAACTGGAGCTGAGGTTTCTGTTTGACCTCATCCCATAAACTCTCCCGGCTACAGCCGCAGCAGAGCCAAGAGGAAAAGAAACACAGTTATTCTTACTGGAGAGAAAACCTATATAATACAGTAAATGAACAGGGGGAAGGAAAAAACGCCAAGTTTCAATACAATAAAATTAATAAAACTCAAATTGAATATCAGGGAATTCTTTTGGTTAAATTATCATTTATTACTTAGTAGTAGAGATCAGTGTTTTTGTTAAGGGGCTAGGATATTAATGCATGGGCTACAATACCTTTCTCCAGTCTTTAAAGAAATTTTTCCTAAATATTTCCTTAGTAGTATATTCATGGTCGAGCATTTTTGCAAAGAATGTAGCTACTTCTTCTGCTTTGGGGCTCAGCTTCATGACTTTACCTAGAGACAAAAGTGGTTCCAAAAAATGAGGTGCTGTATTCATGTTCTGAGGTTAAACACTGAGGTTCTGGAGACATCTTCTTTCATAATGGTTTAGTTACCTTCTGAAGGTATATATATAAAGGTCTGGTGACGCGTGGTAACAACAACAACAAAAACAGTATTATCGATTAACATCTACTTGTACGAATTTTCCTTCTCTTTAGCAGATATTTACCTGGGTCATTCTCTGGAGACTATGCCAGTAAATTGTTCCCAGGAGCCTGCTCAGGACAGGGATGACCTGGGGGAGGCCCAGTCACTCTTCCTTTTCCTTTCAGCAAGCAGGGTCCTTTACACCTCTTCAATGGTTTTTAAAAATCAAATCCTCAGAGGGACTCCTGCCACTGCTAAGCTAAACAGCTTCTGTTCAAGAAGGGGAGGAAGGGATAGGACAGGGAGTGGAAGAAAGGAATTGTGGGGAAAAGAAATAGGCATCTTTCTTCTTCAAAGTTAGGTGGGTGGAATATGAATTAAAAAAATATATATTCATAGCAGGCAAGCCCAGATATCCCATATGAAAAAGATTTAAGTAAGACCTTCCTCTAGAACTTTGCTTTTCAATATATGGTTCATGGACCAGCAGTACTGACATCACATGAGTTTGGCAGAAATGCAGAATCTCAGGCCCCACCCCAGACCAACTGAACCAAAAACGTACATTCTAATGAGACCCCCAGGTGGCTAGTGTACACACCAGAGTTTGAAATGCCCTGGAACACAGGCATTATTATAAAGTTGCCTCTTTCAGGGAAATAGGACTCATCTAGAATACAGGGATGACAGGGGTTCTTGGCATTATACACATTTTTCCACTGCCTTACCTGTTACATAGATATTAGTAATTCACCAAGGATTTTCACATTTATTACAAAAAACTAAAACTTAACCCAAATTCCATTTATTTCAAAACTCAAAAAAAATCTCATCTCATGATGGTTAGACAGTTTCATCCCTGACTGCAGGGACGGTACAGGGAACTGCAGCTCTAAGCTGAAAATTTCAGGGTAGACAGAAAGAACCTGCTTGAAATCTATAACTTTAAAAGGCCAACAGGTGGCGCCACTCCCCCTCTAAACCTTCTAGCTCCTTCCAAAGACAACACAGCTTGGGAAGGACAGGCTGGCTTTTCAAGAGGTTCCTGCACTTCAGAATTCACTCAGGTCTGAACCAGTGTTGCCAGTTAAGATGTAACACGCTTCCGATATAAAGGAAACTAGTAAGTCACTAAGAATAATACAAATGAAATAAAAGGCAAGAAAGAATGTAAGCTATTCTCCCATACATTTGGTATACTCTGGGAAATTCTGCTGGGTTCTGTCCCAATAGAGAAAGCAATTGTGACACCTCCTATTTTAGATGAGCTGCCAAAAATGAAATGACGGCTCCCAGCAGTAGAAGGGTAGGAGGATGACTTAGAGGTTCCTGGCAAGAGTAGTGCTTTGTAGGAATGGCTGAGTTCCAGGAATAAGAAACTGCTGAGTCAGAGCTGAAAACTGGAGGTTCTCAGAGGTCATTCATTGCTTCGGCCAGCCCGTACCCCTCCTCCCTGGCAGGCGCTGAAGTAGTCTGAGAAGTCTCTTCCCTAGAGAGTAGGCAGGACTGACAGTATCAACTTGGTAGTAAGTCAAATACAACTTTTTGACTTACTGCAGTGTGGGAGTTTACCTAATCAAAGGGAAGAAGTTCGAGAAAGACCAAATGAGAAAATGTGAGATCCCTGGAGCTGGAGCTCTGATAGGGCAAGAATGTAGAAGGGACGAGGGTGACCCATAATGATTAGTTCAAGCCTTGGCTTCCCATTTCTGAAAGTAAGGGAAACCCAAAGGCTAAAGAAAGGAACCCAGCTTTCCTTCAAATCACTTTGGACCTCAAAGTTAGGCTTCACCAATTGAGTCTCCTAAAGTTCAACTCTAAAGGTAAATCTATACTAGGGCTATAGAATATCTACGCTTTTATGATTAGCTAAAGCTCTTTCTCATCATTGGGAGTTTTGGCTTTGAGTCACATTGCAGAGTCTCCAGAATGACCACTATGAGGGCTAACAATAGAATTCTGTCCCATGCTCTCCAGTCAACACAGGTCAGAATGAGGCTATAAAATCCTGCGAGATCACACATTCCATGAGATCAGAGATTCGTCAGTATTGTCCACTGCTGGGTCTTGGTGTCTGAATACAGCACGTTGAATAAATACAGTTTAAAACAACGAATTCCAGTTTTACACGTTTGACATGTTCTTCATTTGCAAGATCCAGCCTTTCAGTATAAACTACTACCCCTTGACGTTTAAGCATCCATGGCCTGAAACCACTGCTGGTGGACAGAGATGTGCTTTTCAGCAGTTCTGCTGGCTTAGTTTCTCAAACTTTGGTCAGCACACCACTTGGTTCAGAAGCACCCATGATCACTCAATATCAATTAAATAAGCCCAGATCCACCTGGCAAATCTAAAGCACATGAGAGTTTGAGGAATAATACTCTGGTTATTTCTGGAGAAAATCCTTGGAATGAGGGAAATCAGTTGAGTATTTCTGGAGAAAACCCTTGGAATAAGGGATATCAGTTGAGAATTACCATCTGCATACTGCTTTATGCCAATAAGGGAGCATCAAGGACTACTCTCAAAATTTTCAACCCAAGGACAGAGGTCTAAGAGTGTTCTCAAAGAACTAGGCAGGATATTTCCTCAGAGCAGCTCATCACACTTGACTGCACAAAGGACAACAGCACAGTGTTGTCTGAGTGATAGATACCTACCAGCCCTACCTAGAGGTTGATGGCAGGCTAATTAATTAGTCCCTAACCAAGCACTAATTCTATTTCTAGCTGTGAGTAGCTTGTGAGCCTGCATTATATCACTAAAATAAAATACTACCATTGAAGTAAGTCTTTTCTAAGAACTCTTATAAAGAGTAGCTCCTTAGAAACGTCACTCAGATAAAAACATTTAGCTTGTGGACCAAGGCCTGGCTGCGACCTATGTAGCTGGACCTTTTTGAGACCACGACTCAAAGGGAAACAAGGGAGATAAGACAGCTCCTTTCTCACAGAACTTTTCCTGTACCAAATGAGGTTTTAAGGATTAACGCCTGATGGCCCTTTCCCCAAACCATACAATGACATGAGAACAAAATGAAATAAACAAAAAGGATAATACAGAACAAGATGCTTCCCCACTTTCTATTCCTAAACAGAACACACTCTTTCCTTGGCCAAGAACTGGACAACCTTGGAACAACTCACCATCATAGTAAAACTTGACATTCTCTGGAAGAGGTTCATATGGTGGAGCGAATACAGGACCTTTATGTTCTAGGAATTTCCATTTGATGCCTTCAGGATAGCGTTCTTCTTCCCACCTTTAAAAGACAAAGTACAACTTCATTTAGTGATCACTTTACCTGATATTGAGATTATCACTAATTAAATACCAAAATAATTATCTGCTCAACTGATTGGTGCTCTGGAATGACTCTGGTTCCCACATTCAAGATATGGGTCATAAAAACTAGCATCCTAGCATCATTCACTTTGAAAAAGCCAACGCTTACAACAAAGACTCAAGGGAATGGAGGAAGCACATTCAACAGTTTAGTTAAAAGAAACTGAGTATATGAGCTCATTATTTAGCAATGATCACAGCTGTTTTATCACAAAGGTGTAAAAGTAAGCCACAATAGTGTACATGATGGAGACACTATTTTATACACTGATACAAAGGAAAAGGCCTCCTGGGAATGGAGATATTGGGTGAAGGTACAGGGAAAACCACCCTTTGAGAAAGTGGCGGTGGTGGTGCTTTAGTCACTAAGTCGTGTCTGACCCGATGTGACCCCGTGAACTGTAACCCACCAGGTTCCTCTGTCCGTGAGATTTCCCGGGCAGTCAAAGTTTGGAGTCCTAACTACAGGACTGCCAGGGAATTCCCAACTCCAGTGTTTTAAAATTAAGATTCCAACTTTTTATAATTCCTCCTAATTCCATCATGTTCATCCTAAGGGATGCATCCTAATTTAAGCATTTAATAAGCAAATTAAGAGATTCACTCAACACTAAACCTCAGTTTAAAGAGAAAGAACATATCCTATGATACACGCTGATATCACTGGATCAACAACTACTAGTACAGAAATAAAAATAACAGTCGTTGGCCTTTTGGCCCCCATCAACAGTTCATCAAAAAAGTTAGAAAAAACATGTACTTAATCACACTTAACCCCATCAACAAATTCCCCAGTTTCTAGATCTTTTCATGAAGAATGATCTCTTTAGAATAAATATGGGATAAATGTTCCAATGGCTCAACTCTGACACAAAAGTATACTCAATTCAAAGCAGAGTTGAAACCCTCTAAAGCTATGATGGGTAACAGTTAAAACTGGGGTCATATTTCTCATTTTTTAAGGAATCTCCATACTGCCCTCCATAGTGGATACAGGAATATGGAAGGCATATCTACTTGCATTCCCACCAAAAGTGCAAGAGGGTTCCCTTTTCTCCACACCTTCTCCCACATTTATTGTTTGTAGATTTTTTGATGATGGCCATTCTGACCAGTATAAGGTGATACCTCACTGTAGTTTTGATTTGCATTTTTCTAATAATGAGCGACACTGAGCATCGTTTCATGTTTGTTAGCCATTTACAAGTCCTCTTTAGAAAAATGTCTGTTTAGGTCTTCTGCCCATTTTCTGATTGGGTTGTTTATTTTTCTGGTATTGAGCTGCATGAACTGCTTGTATATTCTGGAGGTTAATCCTTTGTCAGTTGTTTCATTTGTTATTATTTTCTCCCATTCTGAGGGATGTCGTTTCATCTTGTTTATTGTTTCCTTTGCTGTGCAAAAGCTTTTAAGTTATTACTCAGCCATAGAAAGGAACTCATCGGAACGTGGAAGCAACCTAGATGTCCACTGACAGATGAATGGAAAAAGTAGCTATGGTACATACACACAATGAAATATTACTCAGCCATAAAAAGGAAACATATTTCAGTCAGTTCTAATGAGGTGGATGAACCCAGAGATTATTATACAGAATGGAGTAAGTCAGAAAGAGAAAGATAAACATATACTAACACATATAGGAATCTAGAAAGATGGTACTGAAGAATTTATTTGCAGGGCAGCAATGGAGAAACAGGCATAGAGAGACTTATGGCCATGGGGAGAGGGGAGGAGAGGGTGAGATGATGCATGGAGAGAATAACATGGAAACTTATATTACCATATGTAAAACAGACAGACAACGGGAATTCATTGTATGTCTCAGGGAACTCAAAGAGGGGCTCTGTATCAACCTAGAGGGGTGGAGTCAGAAGGGAGATGGGAGAGAGGTTCAAGAGGGAGGGAATATACGTATACAAGGTCCAATGCTGTAAAGAGCAATACTGCATAGGAACCTGGAACATTAGGTCCATGTATCAAGGCAAATTAGAAGTGGTCAAACAGGAGAGTGAACGTCAACATTCTAGGAATCAGTGAACTAAAATGGTCTAAAATGGGTTAACTTAACTCAGATGACCATTATATCTACTACTGCGGGCAGGAATCCCTTAGGAGAAATGGAGTAGCCATCATGGTCAACAAGAGAGTCCAAAATGCAGTACTTGGATGCAATCTCAAAAACGACAAAATGATCTCTGTTCATTTTCAAGGCAAACCATTCAATATCATGGTAATCCAAGCCTATGCCCCAACCAGTAATACTGAAGAAGCTGAAGTTAAATGGTTCTATGAAGACCTACAAGACCTTTTAGAACTAACACCCAAAAAAGATGTCCTTTTCATTATAGGGGACTGGAATGCAAAAGTAGGAAGTCAAGAATCACCTGGAGTAACAGGCAAATTTGGCCTCGGAATATGGAATGAAGCAGGGCAATGGCTAACAGTTCTGCCAAGAGAAAGCAATGGTCATAGCACAACACCCTCTTCCAACAACACAAGAGAAGACTCTACACATGGGTATCACCAGATGGTCAACACCAACATCAGATTGATTATATTCTTTGCAGCCAAAGATGGAGAAGCTCTATCAGTCAGCAAAAACATGACTGGGAGCTGACTGTGGCTCAGATCATGAACTCCTTATTGTCAAACTCAGACTGAAATTGAAGAAAGTAGGGAAAACCACTAGACCATTCATGTACGACCTAAATCAAATCCCTTACGATTATACAGTGGAAGTGAGAAATAGATTTAAGGGACTAGATCTGATAGACAGAGTACCTGATGAACTATGGATAGAAGTTTGTGACATTGTACAGGAGACAGGGATTAAGACCATCCCCAAGGAAAATAAATGCAAAAAGCAAAATGGCTGTCAGAAGAGGCCTTATAAGTAGCTGTGAAAACAAGAGAAGTGAAAAGCAAAGGACAAAAGGAAAAATATTCCAATTTGAATGCAGAGTTCCAAAGAATAGCAAGGAGAGATAAGAAAGCCTTCCTCTGCAGTCAATGCAAAGAAATAGAGGAAAACAACTGAATGGGAAAGACTAGAGATCTCTTCAAGAAAATTAGAGATACCAAGGGAACATTTCATGCAAAGATGGGCTCGATAAAGGACAGAAATGGTACTGACCTAACAGAAGCAGAAGATATTAAGAAGAGGTGGCAAGAATACACAAAAGAACTATACAAAAAAGATCTTCATGACCCAGATAATCACGATGGTGTGATCACTCACCTAGAGCCAGACATCCTGGAATATGACGTCAAGTGGGCCTTAGGAAGCATCACTACAAAGCTAGTGGAGGTGATGGAATTCCAGTTGAGCTATTTCAAATCCTCAAAGATGATGCTATGAAAGTGCTGCACTCAATATGCCAGCAAATTTGGAAAACTCAGCANCTACCTTAGGCAGAGGTTTGTAGCATCCCCCCTTAAAAGATAAATGAAATTATGGGCATGATGAGGTCTAAGGAACCATGGTCCCTTCTAGCTAAAATTCTTCTACCAGATGTCCCCTCCCCAACCCTGAACCTTGTAATCTTGTAGCATTTTCCCTCAAGAATTCTCAAATGTCATTTTTTTTTGACAGATAAAAAGACTATGGTTTTGAAAGGGGCAGTGATTTTCCCAAGGTCACCCAGCAACTAAAGGAAAAGCCAGGACTAAAACCCAGGCTTCCTGGAGTGTGAGCTTGCCCTTTACACAGCATCTTGCTATGTCCCATCTCATGGAAGGAGGGGAAGGTGGAGGCACTTGTTCTGAACAATCTTCAACCCCTCTCCTCTCCCAGCTGATCCACACGGGATCTGTATTAACAGGCTTTGATTAAGCTTTAGTGAGAGTCTTAATTCTTAGAATATGATCTCATGTTGAGGAGGAAGAATGGATGTGAGGGCCTGCAGGCAGCATGAGAAGAAATGGGAGGTTAGGATGATAAAACCCTGTCTCCCTGAGGATTTGCCACATGGGGTTACAGGAAGAATGTAACTTTTTTTTCTTAAATTTCTTTAAGACCATATATTTTTGGAAAAAAATCATTTAAAATTACAAATAAATGCTTACCAAATAGAATAAAATATGGCAACAATGAAAACTGCAGAAAGAATATCCAAGAAAATCCACATGAACATATAGAAATCTGGTGTCTGCAAAACAGAAAACACGGTTATAGGAGTGTGCAGCTGGAAGGGATTGCAGCTCATGCAGGTCAAGTCCCTTGCTTGAACCAGGGATGGAGCAGGGGCAGAGCAGGGGGAGGAACCATGATTGCCTGAGTTGGTGTCAAACACAGAGGGTACCCGCTGCTATCCTAACAATCCCCTCTTACGTGTGCCAAGGGCTCTGCAAGGGCTAAAACACTCCACACACTTCGTCTCCCTGGACCCTTGACTGAGGTCTGAGGGAGCCCCAGAGATGTCACATAGCAAGTCTATTCTGGACCCAGGACTACAAGCCCAAGTTTCTTGACTTCCAGTGCTCTCTGTGTTCATGGCCTCTGAATCTACCTGAGCATCAGATTTTAGTAATACAGGTTCCTGGGCCTCATCAGAGACTCAGGAATGAGAATTTCTGCTCTCCAGAAACAAGTAATCAGTCCGTGAACCAGCATTTAGGAATCATTCCCCTAAATCACTGTACTTCAAAGAAGCATGTTGAAAATACAATTCTTAACCAAGACTAACACGCCTGCTTCTTGAGTCTCCTTGCATAAATCACCCATTTCACAAGCTCCATCTTCTAGCTTCACTTGCATGAGCTTTTACATTCCCTGGTTTGATCCTCCCTTTCTACCTTCATTATTTCACCTCCAATACTACTTGATGGTATCAAGTACTACTGGCTCTGACATGGTTTTTTCTTTCTTATTCCATTTTCCACCCAATCACAAGGTCTTTCCTTGGACTGACTAGTAATGATAATATTAACAACAACAACACAAATGACCTGTGATAATGATGAGCACAACTAACATTAGTGAGGATTTATAGGAGCTAAGGAAGTGTTATAAGCATGTTAAGGGTATTTGCACAGCAATCCTTCAAACAGATCTAGTAGGCAGGTACAGTAGAAGCTTTTGACCAAGTTCCACTAATCTAAGGCTCCTAATGCCCTATGGTGGAGAAGAAAATGGCAACCCACTCCAGTATTCTTTCCTAGAGAATCCCGTGGACAGAGGAGCCTGTTGGGCTGCTCTCCATAGGGTCACACAGAGTCGGACACGACTGAAGCAACTTAGCAGCAGCAGCAATGCCCTATGGGGACCTGACCAATGCCTTGGCCTGTTCTAGGATGCCCACTGGGTGTGCTGTACAGTCACCAAGAATCAGTTGTTCTTACTGTCCATATAGCTTTATAACAACTGTACTTGTTATGATTGTGCAATATAATTAAATATTACTCAGATCTGTAAAAATTGAGTAAAAAAAGATGGCATTTTCAAAGGAAACTAAGTCAATGCTTAGAAAAACTTGATGATAAAAGGAAAGGTTATTAAAAAATAAACTGCAGGATTTCCCTGATGGTGCAGTGAATAAGAATTCGGCTGCCAATGCAGGAAATGCAGAAGATGTGGGTTCACCTGGGTTGAGAAGACCTTCTGGAGGAGGAAATGACAACCCACTCTAGTAATCTTGTCTGGAGAATCCCATGGACAGAGGAGCCTGGCCGGCTACAGTTCACAGGGTCGCGCGACTGGGAAACTGAGCACACACACATGTCAGTGCAGGGGACAAGCGTCCAATCCTTGCTCTGGGAAGATCTCACATACTGAAGAGCAACTCAAGACCCTGCACCACAACTGCTGAGCGCATGCTTTAGAGCCCACAGGCCACAGCTACTGAGCCCGCACGCCACAGCTCCTGAAGCCCACACCCTCCAGGGCCCGAGAACTGCAGATCCTGAGCTTGTGTGCCCTAGATGCTGTGCTCCACAACAAGAAAAGCCACTGAGGTGAAAAGCCTTCTTTCTCACTGCAATGAAGTGTGGCCCTTGCTTGCTGCAACTAGAGAAAGCCCTTGCAAAGCAATGAAGACCCAGCACAGCAAACGTCCCCACCCCCCAAAAAAAACACACCAAAAAACCCTGCAAATGAATTAGGTATGAGTGAAACAGTAAGAGACTAGGGGTTGTGGGATTATTATAAAAATCTGGGTGGATTCCTCATTCTCCCAATGACTTTAAGAATCGGACATGACTTAGTGTCTGAATAACAACCAAAGGAAACAAAACTTAGAAATTATACTTGGTTCATTTTGGAGTATAAATAAGCAAGGGAATACATAATTCAATCAGCCAAAATGCCCTCAAAGGAAAGACCTTGAGTCTTTGTTGAAAGGTGAATAAGTATTTTTAAATGTATGAGTTATGTATGTGGTGGGTTGTTCATAAAAACGACCACAATATTTCTCACCAAATGCAGGCCTGTATGGAATATGACTTTATTGTTCCTCTCCATCAAGAAGTAAAGTGTGTTTCTCCTCTGCCCCCTCCTTAAATCTGGACTTGACCATGTGATCATCTTTGCCCAGTGGAACATTAACAAACATCACACTTTGGAGATCTTTGAAAAGGCATATGCATTGGGGCTTGACCTCTCGTTGCTGAGAATCCAATGCCACCAGGTGAACATGAGCATGTTGGCTTCATCGAGGATGAGTGACTAAATGAAGAGACCTCAGTCATCCCGGCAGAATCCTAGACATATGAGTGAGGCCGTCCTAGATCACCTAGCCCAGCCAAAGTGGCTGGGACCAGAGAAAGCACTCAACCATCATAATGAATGTGACAAATATTTGTCAGTTTTAAGCCATTAAGTATTAGATAGGTTTTTTCAACATAGTAAAATGTTAACAGACCACATATCATTTATTTCACAATTCCTCACCTAAAATTTTTGAATTAACAGACTGCTAAGCAGACAGGATTATATTGGATAAAAATTGCTTATACTGTAGTACTTTTAATCCCCAGTTTACAAATAACAAACTGAAGCCTAGACAAGTTAACTAACATTTCCAAGTTCACACAGTAAGGGGTTGGGCCAAGATCTGAGTCAGCATATTCTAACCCAGAGTGTGGGTTGCTTAGGCAGGCCCATGGATACTGGCCTTACCTTCCTGAACAAACTGACCTTGAGTGCTTTAAAAAAGCCCAGGCCAGGTGTAGAAACAAGCTTTTGACTTAACATCCTTTACACTCTCTGCATTTTGAATCACATGAGTTTATTATCAATTCAAATATTAAATTGAAAAGTTTTACTACCCAAAGGGACAACTTTCAGACATTATTGGTTTAGAGGGATAGGATTATGGAGGGGTATATTGATTTCCGATTTATGTATTTTAGAATGATTGAATTTTATATACTGAACAAGCTTAACCAATTTTTAAAAGCAAAAATGCTATAAAAATGTATAATGTATACATGGTGGAGGATATTACAGAGACAGACAAGTAGAGAGGCTTCACCTATGCCAAGGGATCTGTCATCGAAGGTTTCCTTGAGGGTAATCTGAAGAATGCTGCCCAAGGCACCAAGGAAGAAGGAGTAAGCAGTTAGACAATTCCACCAGAAAGCCTCAATGCAGTACTGGCTCTATGAGATTGTGCCCATGGCCCTGATTACCTCATACCTCCTCCTGACCCTGATCAAGTCAGAAACAAGGACCAGTGAGGCTGGGGGTATGGAGAAAGCAACCCCAAATATGTAAGCTTCTCATTTAGGTTTCTCTGACTAAAACTTTGATGTTCAAGGCAGTTTAGAGTATGGGTTATTACTCTGGACAAGACACTTGATGTTGAATTGAGGCTTTCTGGTGATTAAAAAGAACTTTAAAAATTATCTAAGAGTGAACTATAGAGAAACTATGGAATCTGAGTGAGATCTTATTCAGGGACCAGAAAAGACTGAGGTCACAGAGCATTTTTCTGCTGTAGGCTATTGTGTTTGACTCACTCACCCCATTCTACCTCTACGCTGATAAGAAAAATTAGCTCTGTATCAGTTGACTGGTTAGCTGGGGCTCCCTTCATAGATGATAAGTGATGGGATTTATCTGAAAGTGTAACCCAGATGTTCAGGCCCCCATGCCTCTAACCATAAGCAGTAGCTGGATACACACTCTCCTTTTCAAAAGCATTTTTGCTCAGGATACACAGACTTCACTTCGTTTCTTTCCCACACCTCATGTCACTGTCATCGTTGCTGTACCTTCAGGAAGGTGGGGCTGCAGTAACAAAACTCTGGAATTTGACCTCATTCTGAATATTGCATTCATGCGATGATGTCAAGGATCTTAATTTCAAGTTTCAGATTCCCCATGGTGGTACTCCTAGTGGGTTGAATTCAACTCCAGAGCACTGCATTACATTACGCATGAAAGGCACACGGTGAGGATTTAATAAACAGTGATTATTATACCATTAATAATAATTTCTCCCTGAAAAATCACAGAAGGTGCTGGCTGAGAGACGGGGGAATGCCACATCTTCAATGTCACATAAGTCTCTGCTCTTAAGTAGCTCACCTAGACACTACACAGTGTGCTAGGTAGGGGTGGAGAGCGGGACAGAGACTCCTATTGTACCAAACTTGGAAGAACAATCTGGAAAACCAGCTCACCATGAAGTAGTAAGGGTGATTGATCTCCTTCAGGACCTGAATGTTGTCTGTTGTCACTGAATGAATACTGGAACACCAGGCCAGTGAGAAGAGCCAAGGTTCATTGACGAGGTATACGTTGATGGTGATGTTAGCTGCTTTATATTCTCTGGGGAGAAAAAGAACCCACAGGAGATTTAGACTTAATCTCACTCTCACATCTAAAAGGGAAACAGCCACCGTGTCATGAAAGGTTGTTGCTTAAATCACCGGAAACACCTGGTCATGTGACAACTTATGACATGCTGATTTAGCTCATGTTGCAATGAGAATAAAGCTGTAGACTTAATATCTTTACTCCTATACCAACAGTAGTGTTTTATTCTTTTTTTATTTTTAAAATTTTTATTGAAATACAGTTGATTTACAACGTTGTGTCAGTTTCAGGTTTATAGCAAAGCAATTCAATTGTACAAATACACCTCTATCTAAATCTGCATCCATTCTTTTATAGAAACTTCTTCATTGTAGATTATTGTAAGATGTTGACTAGTTTCCTATGCTACACTCTAGGTCCTTGTTGGTATCTATTTTATTTATAGTAGTGTGTTTATTTTAATCCCAAACCCCTAATTTATCCCTCTCCCTTTTCCTTTGGTAACCGTAAGCTTGTTTTCTATGTCAACAGTAATAGTTGTATTTTAGTAAACTATATGCCCTAAGACAAAAAAGGGGGGAAGGGAGGGAGACAGGGAGGAAAAAGGAAAGCCCTGTCAGAATTTGTCGACTTCAATTCATGGTGTAAATATTCCTCCAATTTTTCTCCCATAAGCTGCTATGTGCCAGCTGCAGTACACTATCATGTAGCAAATGTACTTACTTCCATCAGAGTGCTTACCACCCTTTACTCTATTTATCTGCTTTCCTATCAGTCTTCACCTGACTGTAGCAAATTAAAAGCAAAGACTTTGTGTTACTCGTCTCTGCATATCCAGTACCTGCTTCATAAGTAGTTAACTAAAGAAATAAAGAAATTAATGTTGATCTGGTAAATATTTACACTTCAAATATAAAGAATTTTTTAAAATTTATTTTATTTTATTATTATTATTGTTTTTACTTTATTTTACTTTACAATACTCTATTGGCTTTGCCATACATCGACATGAATCCACCACAGGTGTACACGAGCTCCCAATCCTGAATCCCCCTCCCACCTCCCACCCCACAACGTCTCTCTGGATCATCCCCGTGCACCAGCCCCAAGCATCCTGCATCCTGCATCGAACATAGACTGGCGCCTTGTTTCTTACATGATAGTATACATGCTTCAATGCCATTCTCCCAAGTCATCCCACCCTCTCCCTCTCCCTCAGAGGCCAAAAGTCCGTTCTATACGTCTTTATCTCTTTTGTTGTCTCACATACAGGTTCATCATTACTATCTTTCTAAATTCCATATATATGTGTCAGTATACTATATTGGTGTTTTTCTTTCTGGCTTACTTCACTCTGTATAATAGGCTCCAGTTTCATCCATCTCATTAGAACTGATTCAAATGTATTCTTTTAAATTAATTTTATAATTGAAGTATAATTGCTTTACAGAATTTTGTTTTCTGTCAAACCTCAAGTAGATTATATCTTGTATGCTTTTCACTTGCAACATTTTTCAGCAATATTGTGTCTGACCCTAGTCAATATATACACAAAGCACCCACTTTTTATATATTATATTTTGGTGCCATTAAACCAGGTAATTAAGAATAGTGCATGGCTAGACAGAAGCCTTCCTTGGTGACTCAGTGGTAAAGAATTCACCTGCTAATGCAGAAGATGCAGATTTGATCCCTAAGTCAAGAAGATCCCATGGAGAAGGAAATGGCAACCCACTCTATTATTCTTGCCTGGGAAATCCCATGGACAGAGGAATCCGGTGGGCTACAGTCCACAGGGTCACAAAAAGTCAGACACAACTGAGCGACTGAACAACAACATAGGTATGGATTGCTTTGATTATTGGCTGTTAGAAAACTGGTGACTATTTTACGTCTTAATTTATGTGTCATTTACAGATGATAGTCTTTTCGAGTGTATTCTGCAATACAGCTGACACATACTACTTGTTAACATTGTAAAATGCCTTTTCTTTTTGGGTATGTAGTTCTATAGCAGATTTAGAAAACTATCTTGTTTCCAAAAAATTGTTTTAGTCATATTCTCCATTTTCTCATTTGTTTTCAATTGTAAACAACCAATTATGTATAGTTAATTGGGTAAGCTTGCTTTTGGATTATTTACTATTACAATATGTAATATATTGTTTAGAATTTATTTATGTACAGTAAGTATGCACAATACAATGATAGTGTAATATTTTCTTTTCAATTTGAGACAACTGTTGATTGATATGTTCCTAGGGGTCCTGGTAGAAAAACACTCTGTTTTTGAGAGTTGGCATAAGATTGTCCAGTGTAAGTGTGTTTGGTGTATGGCTTTTAAAACTAGGCTACCTTAATGTTGAATTTATGTTACCATGCTTTCTTAAGTTAAGAATTCTATTCCTTTAATATTTCTAAAAACTTAGGGTCAACATTGTGGTGTTTCATAACTTGGTTTAAGTATTACTTTTGGTGTAATACATACTCATCATGAAAGATTTATTTTTGAATTATTGTGAGCAGGATACCTGTGGTTCTTTTTATCTTATAGATATCTCTCCTACACACGTGATCAAGCATTTACAGCCCAAAGTGAACAGTGATAAACGAGAAACATTCCAAACATTGATGTTGGGAAGACCTGAAAGCTGTGAAATCAAACATGTTCATCTTTGGGAAAGTCAGGAAAATATGTGTGACTTTGAGTGTCAGNGCATTTACAGCCCAAAGTGAACAGTGATAAACGAGAAACATTCCAAACATTGATGTTGGGAAGACCTGAAAGCTGTGAAATCAAACATGTTCATCTTTGGGAAAGTCAGGAAAATATGTGTGACTTTGAGTGTCAGGGGAGAGATGACAAAAGAAATTACAAAGGCACACCAGTAAGCCTTAATGGAAATGTGCCTGATGGAAGAGATTCACATGATGGAAAGGATGCAGGAATCAAACCCTTTGGAAACAGGCTTGGATTTAAGTCTCAGGATACACTGCAGATATTTCAAACTGGCAGGATAATTTCTGAATATAATAAAGTTGAGAGGTCGGTCAACAACAGTTTCTCATTTTCACCACTTCAAAGAATTCCTCCTTGTGTCCAAACCAATGTTTCTAATATATATGGGAATGATTTTATGAATCCTTCAGCAGTATTGCAAGACCTCAAAGCACACAGGGAAAAACCTTACAAATGTGATGAGTGTGGTAAGGCCTTTCGTGTAAAGTCAATCCTTTTAAGTCATCAGACAATTCATACTGGAGAGAAACCTCACAAATGTGATGAGTGTGTCAAGGCCTTTACTCACAGCTCAAACCTCAGGAGACATCAGAAAATTCATACAGGACAGAAATTTAAATGTGATCTATGTGACAAATTCTTCAGACAAAGTGAAAACCTTGCTGGTCATCAGAGGATTCATACTGGAGAGAAACCTTACATATGTGATGAGTGTGGCAAGCACTTTAGGCAACCTTCACAGTTCAGACATCATAAGAGATTACATACTGGAGAGAAACCTTACAAATGTGATGAGTGTGGCAAGGCCTTTACTCACAGATCAAACCTCAGGAGACATAAGAAAATTCATATCGGAAAGAAATTATTTAAATGTGATATATGTGACAAAGTCTNGGCAAGAACACTGGAGTGGGTTGCCATTTCCTTCTCCAATGCAGGAAAGTGAAAAGTGAAAGGGAAGTCCTCAGTTGTGTCCAACTCTTAGCGACCCAATGAACTGCAGCCTACCAGGCTCCTCTATCCATGTGATTTGCTAGGTGCAAGTACTGGAGTGGGGTGCCATCGCCTTCTCCGAAATTGATCTTGGGTAATATCAAAAACACATTTGAATATTGGTAGAAAGACATAGCAAAATTCATTCAATAGAAATGAAATAATCAGCAGCACAGTGGGGAATGGGTAGTTGGGAGGAAGGTGCCTACCAAAAACCTAGCAGGACCCAATAGGGTCTTCCTGGGACAGACCCCTCCTCAATATCCTCTGTGGTAGTTCCTCCCTGAAGTACCCAGGTGATAGTATCTCATGCATATTTCCAGAGTTTTTTAGATGATAAAACCTACCATCAAATGGAAGAAATTTTTACCAAGTCCAAGCTCACTCTGCTTGCTGCATGACAGGCCAATAAATCAGGAGACGAGGGGTTGAGGCAAGAAATATGACTTTATTCGGAAAGGCAGCAGACCATTATCGGGGTCTGGATGCCAACTTCTTTTATACAATCAGAGATGGAGAGGCAGTGAGGAAGTAAAGTAAAAATGCCATTTATTTTGCAAAATATCTCCTTGCTTTGCCCACAGGGGATCAGTTCAGTTCAGTCGCTCAGTCGTGTCCAACTCCTTGCGGCCCCATGGACTGTAGCACGCCAGGCCACCCTGTCCATCACCAACTCCCGGAGTTTACCCAAACTCATGTCCATTGAGTTGGTGATGCCACCTGAGCATCTCATCCTCTGCCGTCCCCTTCTCCTCCTGCCCTCAATCTTTCCCAGCATCATGGTCTTTTCAANTTTGTCAACAAAGGTCCGTCTAGTCAAGGCTATGGTTTTTCCAGTGGTCATGTATGGATGTGAGAGTTGGACTGTGGAGAAAGCTGAGTGCCAAAGAACTGATGCTTTGAACTGTGGTGCTGGAGAAGACTCTTGTTGGGTCCCTTGGACTGCAAAGAGATCCAACCAGTCCATCCTAAAGGAGACCAGTCCTGGGTGTTCATTGGAGGGACTGATGCTGAAGCTGAACCTCCAATACATTGACCACCTCATGGAAAGAGTTGACTCATTGGAAAAGACTCTGATGCTGGGAGAGATTGGGGGCAGGAGGAGAAGGGGACGACAGAGGATGAGATGGCTGGATGGCATCACCGACTCGATGCACAGGAGTTTGGGGGAACTCTGGGAGTTGGTCATGGACAGGGAGGCCTGGCATGCTGCAATTCATGGGTTCGCAAAGAGTCGGACACGACTGAGCGACTGAACTGAGGTGAACTGAACTGATGGCTGATTCATGTTTGACAGAAAACAACAAATTCTATAAAGCAATTATCCTTCAATTTAAAAAATGAATTTTTAAAAAATAAATTAAAAAAATTTTTTAAAAGAAACTCATTTGACTCTGTTCAAATAAGGTGGATGAACCTACAGCCTATTATGCAGAGTGAAGTAAATCAGAAACAGAAAGACAAGTATCGTTTAGTAACACATATGTATGGAATCTAGAAAGATGGTGTTGTTGAACTTAATCTGCAGGGCAACAATTGATACACAGACATAGAGAAGAGACGTCTGGACACAGCAGGGTAAGGAGAGGGTGGAACGAATTGAGAGAGTAGCACTGAAACATATACACTGCCATATATAAAATCAGATAGCCAGTGGAAATTTGCTGTATGACACAGGAAGCTCAAATCTGGTGCTAGAGGGGTGGGATGGGGAGGGAGGTCCCAGGAAGGAGGGTATGTGTGTGTACCAATGGCTGATTCATGTTGATATATGGCAGAAGGCCACACAATATTGTAAAGCAATTATCCTCCAATTAAAAATAAATTCTGAAAAAGAATGGGGGGCTGGGTTTAGGAAGTTTTAATGACTGAGCCTCAGCATACTGCCACCACCTGTACCGATGTTTCTAGAGAAGAAACATGGCACACTGAAGAAGCCCACAGGGATCCTGACCATTTTCCCATCCCCACAATCACCAAGGAGAGGGGGTAAAGGCTCACAGTTAGCTGTGTGCGGTGGGATGAACAAGTCTTCTTTGCCCTGAAGCAAAAGACCTGTACGTTTGCCAAACTGGTAAACGGTGTAACTGTTTTAGTGAGACAGCAAAAGGAGTACTAAAAATTAGAGCATCTGCCATTTAAGTTCCCTGACTAGGCTGTCAGGGACAGTCACTGAGGACTGGACCGCTGACTTCAGAGTTTAAGAAGCAAGCCTACAGTGGCAGCAAGAAACCACAAGCAATCAGTAAGAGCCAATCATTCCTGCTCTCCACCTTTAAAAACTTACAGTTCAAGCATTGTGCTTGAGAATGTGCACAATTTTACAACCAGACTTGAGAAACACATGCACTGGAGATTGTAGCAAAGACTGCTCGGCCCCAAACCTACTATCTTCAGTGATTCCACTTAAACCAAAACAAGAATGAAAACCATGGGTCACAGTCTCTCAGAATTAACATGTGTTAACAGTGATAGAATTCCAACCACAGAGCCAAAATTAGGCTATTGGACCCCTCAAGCATACTTGTTTTCATACACACAAGGCTGGACCAGAACCAAAGTCTATCCGCCTCCAGCCCCAAAAGAGCCAGGGCTCAAAAGGAAGGGACAGAGAGCACACGTTGACAAAGAGACGAACTTGTTCACTCAACAAACTTACTGAGCACCCAACCACAGAACCCAGAGAGATGTAATAGATGATGAATCACTGACTCACCACTCCCAATAAGCCCCTGACTTATATAACAATTTCATCTCATCTTAAAAAGAATTTTTTTATTAGAGGTCATAAAAACCTTTCAATATCCTATCACTAAAAACTTCAATTAGTTTCAAAGGAAAAAGAAATAAAAATGAGAAAAATGAAAACACACGTTCTTTAGTTTTCCGACCCCAGGAAGGCCAGATTGCCTGTGCTCTGTATTTTTCCTTTTCTGCACTTCATTTCACCATGTAGGTCACACCAACAACGCTGATCATACAGCTATGCTGAGCCTTTCTGTCACTGCGGCTCTGCTCCTCCCAGCCACCTCCCTGGTCGTGGATGTTTCCTCATTCCTCAGAGGTACTGGCAAGATCACTGCTCTCTATTACAAAAGCCACAGAGTAAATGCATACTAGTGGGTCTGGAACTCTACATACCAGACTACAAACAGTGGCTCCCTCAAAGCTAAAAAAGAAAAATGGGAATGGGAGAAAGAAGGAAAGGGAACGTCATTTTTTTCTTAACTCGTATACCTCTGAATCATTGGAATTTTTCAGCATAAATACAAATCATGTATAATATAGATGCAGTAGCTAAAATTTTAAGAAAAGCCAGTATTAAAAATACAAATTTATTTCAAAACTCTAAACACCTAGAAGTAATCTGTTACTGCTAAACTGTCCTCGATTAAAGATAGTCTTCACTGTCTGAATCTTCNCAGCATAAATACAAATCATGTATAATATAGATGCAGTAGCTAAAATTTTAAGAAAAGCCAGTATTAAAAATACAAATTTATTTCAAAACTCTAAACACCTAGAAGTAATCTGTTACTGCTAAACTGTCCTCGATTAAAGATAGTCTTCACTGTCTGAATCTTCATTTCCCATACTGAAGAATGCTTGTTTTCACATATTTTGATACTTATTAATTGTTCCTAATCTGAGAGATGTTAAACAAAAAGATGTATTATTTATTATTTTTCTTTGCATCTTTCTTTGCTACTTGTGAGGTTGATCATATTTTAAGATGCTTGCTATGTATTTTCTTTAATGAATTGCCTTTTCCTCATTTTTCTATCAGACTGTTCCTTTCACTATTTGTTTTAAAAGAGAGCAAACTACAGAAACCCTATGTGTGTATGGAAACATGCATATGAATAAAGCTGCATTTAAAATGAGAGGAAAAAGATGGGTTATTCTATAAATCACACTGGGGAAATTGCCTATTTGTTTAAAAAAAAAAAAAACCTCCACAAGAAAACCTGGGTGGATATTTTTATAATTGTAGAATAATAAAGACCTTTTGAAACAAGACATAAGGAAAATATTTGTAAATCTGATAAATCAAAATTCAAATCTTCTATATGGCAAATACATTCATATCATTAAAAAAAAAAAGAAGAAGAAAGAAAAGAAAACAACCCTAAAGGAAAATGTTTGCAATACAATGGACTAGGGTTCCTAACACGAAAAAACAGCTCCTCTACAGCTCACTCTGTTCAATAGAGTGGGACCCAGTTTTGAGATCCAATAGGGAAAGAGCTAGTTAATGTTCTCACCAGGACTTGCAAGACTTATTTCAGAATGTTAGCCCACAGAGATTCGTTCAAGTACTTCCCTCCTCCCCAGAATATCAGGCTATTAACTTTACTAACTCAACATTCTTATTTCACTAGGTTGTAGAATCAAAGAGCTACCATTTTAATCCAGGGCTGAGATATTACCATTTCCATTTCTGCTCCTCTTCCTTCTTCGGCTTCTTTTTCTTGCTATCTGGCTCAGGAACTTTTTTATCTTTATCTTTATTCTTGTTTTTTTTCAATTTACCATCCTACAAAGAAACATGGTGAGAGAGCACTTAACTAAGGACCAATCACACTTCTCAAAGTAGTCCTGGGGGCCCATTAGGGAGAAAAACTAGAATCATGGAATATTAAAACTGGAGAGGTTCTTAAGTCTAATACTCAATGAGGTAAATGAATAAAAATTTACTGGTACTTTTTTCTAAAGCAGTATTTCCTAAAACTCCCAGACATGCGATTATCTGAGGAAGCAGTTAAAAACACTCATTCTGCAAGGGAAGAGACTGGGAAATTGTTTTTTTGTTTTAGCTTCATTGGAGTTGGAACAGCATTGCTAGAGGCAGAATAAGCCCAGTGTACTAACCTCACTTACTTTAAAATCTACGCGTCTTTAAACCTCTTGTAATACCATCAAATAATGGGCACGGAGACTTTTTATGTATTAGATACACAATTTGGAAGGAAATTTCTGACCAAGTCTGGGGGGGAATATTTCATTAATGCCACTTGCATACACAAAATCAGGAAGTATTAAGCAAGTACTTGGGAAGTACTACAACAATGACCGATTCCTACCATAGTACTTCTTTGAACTGTAGCCTGAGATGAGCTGTCACAGTGGCACAGAAAAAGAACAAACATGTACCAATATAAAAATGTCAATACACACAGACAAAAATAAGGTATTCACCAGCTGAGGGAGTCCTGCTTACAGAATCTGAACTCTGCTGAAGAATATTTTCCTTTGTCCTAACTATTCAATATAATTTAAGCTTTTATTCAGCAAGATTTATATAGTTTTGAAAGGTGGCTTGAGTCATCTTAAAATCAGTTACAGAATGACAGAACTTGAAAGAACTTTGTGGACAGTTTGGTTTGACCTCTTCCAGTTACAGACAAGGAAACTCTGAGACAGAAGTTTTGTCACTTCGTCAAGGTCAAAAAGCTACTATTGACCATGATGAGAGCCCAAGTTTACCAGAAAAATAACAATGTGACTCATGGGAATGACTGAAATATATAAACATTCTAGGAATACGTGGTAGGATGGCAATCAAGATAAACTCAGGGAAAGAAAATGACCTTTGGTGTAGAAAGAAGGGGAAAGACTACAGTACTACACATATTTTAAAACAGAATTAGAGAATATAAGTGTGTAAGTATGTCTGGGAGGAGAAAATACTAGAGGATCACAGGAATTCAGATAATGTTTGCTGTTTAGGCTGAAACAACCCACAGGAAAGGGTAATGCTTTTCAGTTAAGACATTCTCTGAACAGCTTCTGACAGGCATTCAGATGGTTCCATCAGGAAACTACTGGCTCCATCATATGTTCTCAAGCCTCAAAATGAGATGATCAGTCACTAAGAGACTGCAGAACAATTCCCAGAAATGAAAAATTCCATGGCCAGCAGAGAGGTTTAATGACTTCTCTTGCCATCTGTGGTCCCCACCACAGTAAGACGGGGTCTTGATTCAGTCTTTCAGCCTGTTTTTTTTCCTGCCCCTATAGGGAGCTGTTTGCTAAGACAATTAAATAAACAAAGTCAAGCATTCTTTTCACAAATGGCTTTAACAGTTATTACTAATCTCTTCGAAATGCAGAGAAAGGTATTATTATATAAATGCAACCTAAGCATAAAGGCAATAGAGAACACATAGAAAGCTGAAGTTTTAGTGAATTTCTTATTGACTAGTCTGTACTAAAAGGCTACATGAGAGTGGAGGAACTATCACATTCACTACTCAACGTTTCATGCTCGGTTCCTTGAGGTGTCTCTCATAAACCTGAACTTGTGTCTAGAGCAGGTGGGCTGTCAGAAAAACTACAATTCCCTAAATCCAGGCCCTGATCTCTCACCTACTCATTCATGTTTCATGATTTCATTCGACACTCCTCCTCCCTCCTTGTGAAAGTAAAGGATCAGCAAAGTCCCACAGAAAAGAGGACATGGCATCTAGTGTGTGGGCTTTAGAATCAACCCACGTGAGATCAAATTCCAGTTTTACCACTTAGTACCTGTGTGGTCTCAGGCAAAAGATTTCGCCTCGCCATACCTCAGTTTCTGCATGTGTAAAATGGAGATAATAACAACTATACTTCTTCTAAGGGCTGTTGTAAGGATTAAATGAAATGACAGCTATAAATCATGAAGAAGAGTGCCTGGCACCCAGTAGGCACATTTAATTTGATTGGCAAGGGGTGGGGTGTGTGCACTGCTCATGGAATCTCAGTTCCCTGACCAGGGATTGAACCCAGGTCATGGCAGTGAAAGTTCAGAATCTTAACTACTAGGCCACCAGGGAACTCCCCTAATCTGAATTATCAATCCTGCTACTACTACGATATAGCTTACACTCTTAAAGACTCACTGCCTCTTACGATCACTATCTTTACTGACGATACTTCCATGTGGACTTTACATTTGTGAATCCATTTTGCCCAAGACAATAGCTAACCTCAGATAAAGGATGAAAGCTAAGAACTCACTCAACCACTTCTTCCCTTAGGAGTGCAAGATGAAGTCCCCTGTGAATTTCTGACATCTTTTTGAGAATTACTTGCCCACACCCTTTAGTACAAGTTATCGAAAGTGTCAAAAGAAGTAACCATATTACTGTATGTTAAATCTACCACAAGCATCAAATAAAATGCTTAGAAAAGTACTTGAATTGAAACTGAGATTTTAAGGAAAGCTATAAGGTAGGAGATGAAGAAAAGAGGAACGAAGCACGTGTTACAAAAAGCCCAGAAACACGGAAGAATCTAGCGTGAAAAAGAAATAAAGGAGGTCTGTGAGGCTGGAACAAGGTAAATTAAAGAGGCACAAGACCCAGGGAGCAGCTGTGGTCAAGAACTGGGATTTCAAGCTATGTCCAAGCAACATCCATTAAAGGACTTTAAATAGGGAGAGTTACCCAAAATGAGTGATGGGCAAGCTCTGCTAGATTTTAAAGAGAAAAAATGCTAAAAAACATTCCTAGGGAAAACTCTTCCTGGTTTTAAGCCAAAATATGATTTCTTGCTAGTATTTCTTTCTGTATGTATGAAGATGGTGTAGTTTCTCTAAGAACATGTCAGGTGACAGCACAGCTACGAGTGGACACCCAGGAAGCTAATACCTTAAAACTAACAGTGCCACAGCCACTGGAACACACGTAAGTTTTCCCAGTTTTTCCTCTACAACAGAGCAATAAACTCCTAAAAGCCATTTGCCTTTGAAAGTTATTTTATCAAAAAATTTCCTATTCCAAATTCAAGTCCCAAAGGGCCCAAGTCTCTTTACTAACCTCTTCTTCCTCTAGTTTTCGTTTCTTCTCTTTCTTGATATCTTCTGTTTTAATTTTCTTAGGTTTATAATCAGCACTAGAAAGGGGAACATGAATATGCAGTTAACACAACTGTGACTCAGTACTTCTCACCAGTAGGATTAGGACCTCCAAACTCTTCTTGGCGGCCTCCAAGGCAGGCGTGGTTGCTATTTTTCTTGGCTGGGCATTCTACAGTCAAGAACAGGAATGGAAAAGTAAAGAAGGCCAGACCAAGGACCAATAGTTATAACCTTATGCAGAACAAAACAAACAGCTTCATACTGTATGCAGGCCTGGAAGGGAGGTGGAGCAGAGGTGTAAGTACAGAAACAGACAGTACTAGAAGGTGGAAATCTGGGAGGCCAACACACAGCGCAACAATGGCTACCACAAAGTAATAAATGGACAGGTAAGGGGAAGAAAGAAATTCTTTATGAATTCTAAACACATACAAATGCGCTAAGTATTTCCCTCCTCCCCTTCCAACTACTTTCTACCATAAATCCTTTGTAGATTCCCAAAACATAATAAATTTCACAAGGCTGAAAATAATG
Organism: Neotragus pygmaeus; assembly: GCA_006410875.1. Lineage (NCBI taxonomy): Eukaryota > Metazoa > Chordata > Mammalia > Artiodactyla > Bovidae > Neotragus > Neotragus pygmaeus. Next base: position 233,562 of record SJYV01011531.1, on the reverse strand, counting down.
AAAAGGATTTAACCTCACTGACTGAACCTAAGAGGCACATATAAGCCTCAAAATACGTGTTTTAAGTAAGAGCAATTTTATTACTTCTATACATGGAAACTTCACTAAGAAGGTATTAACGGGCACAGATTCTAGGAAAAATTGCTTTAACAATGAAAACTTTTCTGTGGGAGGTGATGACATACTTAAAGTAACTTAATAATTTAAATATTCTTCATGAATTCTGGATTATCTGAAATTCCAACAATAAACATGCATTACCTTATTAATAAGAAAAAATGTAAGAAAAGTATAAATATACATTCAAAGAGAAATCTGTCACCCAGTCTATTAATCACAAATTCCTAAAGAGTAAAACTCAACTAATGCAGGAGGTTCTGTGTACTATTTTCCTAACAATTCCTTTTCGTTTTCAAAACTCAGAAGTAGTAAGAAATACTCACTCATCCTCATCCCGAGGTCTCTTTAATGGCTTTATATCCTCTTTAGGAGAAGCAAAATAACCATCATCTTCAGGTTCATCTTTAATCCGTGGTGGACTGAAGAGAAAAAAAAAAAAGTTAGCCAGTGAGTGTTGGAAAAACTACATTACAAAAGTAATGCAAAGTTGGGAGAAGAAGCTTAACAGTAGGATAATGACATACATGTGTACATATTAAAAAGTTCTCCGCGAGCACTTTTTTTCTCATTTAATTCTCACTGCAACAGATGAAGAGGTGAGATCAAGGTCAGGGATCAGAGCCCCTCACTCTCAGTCATTATTCTTTCCATGGCCTCTTGGTTGTCTTTGCCAACACAATCCACATCACAGTAGGAACAAACCTAAGCTGTTTCTTCCCCTTATTTGAGGGATCTACTGTGTATCTGACCCTACAAGTGATCTGAGTTGATTATTCTAGTGCTCCAAAACTAAAATATAGCTTTTACCAAAAAAGGAATAAAAATTTATTCCCCAAACTTGAGGCTCAGAACAAAAAAACTGAAGTCATTCCAAGCCAAATCTATTCACTGTTCAACTTCCTCCTTCAGTTTACCTTATACACAGAAGAGTACCTTGTCCTATTTTTGTTAGCATTTTGCCTTCTCAATACAAAAAGATGATTCTGTTAGATGACTATGTTGAACCAAAAAAGAGGAAAGAACAAGTTAAAAAACCAAAGGGGCCAGCCACCACCATAGCCTGAGGTGTTCCCAGGCCTGGCACATATTGGCAGAACCTCACTCCTCACAGCCAGAAGCATCCACAAGGCTAACTCACTCAGCACAAGAAATGGCCTCCAGACACAAAGAAAGTCATCCCATCTCTAAGGGGGCCAAAGGATAAGCATCCAGATTTAGTTGCCAAATAAAGTCACCATATTCACAGTGTTTCAATGCTGCCCTTGCCCCTCCCTTCTCCACAAGCATACTGGATGCCCTTGCTTGCAAATGAACTTGAGTATTTAAAGAGATTAACTTTCCCTCCTTATTAATGTACACTCCCCAAAGGCCAACCTCTATAGCTGCTTCTCCCCTCCACAGAAACCACTGATACTGACCCAAGGGTTCAAAATCTTCAAAAACTTTGCACCAGAAAGAAAGCAACGCTGTCATTTATCCAACTAGTTAAGTAAATGCTAGATCCTAGTGCTACCATAAGTGAGGTTTTAAAAGCACATGGGAAGGCTTACTAGGCCTGAAGAAAAAAATTTAAAAACCCTAGAAGACTGTTCCAATTCAGTGAGGCATGTGGATTCTCTACCAAGACAAAGATGCAAGGTGGCAAGCAGACCAGCAAAGCAAACACAGCAACCATGGTCTCAAAGGGTGTGCTTCTGATCATCTAACCCAGAAAGTCTGAAATCAAATCCAGGACTCCACACCAAGTCCAAAGAGTCTAACCATATCTTAGTTTAATAGAAGTCCAAGGTCATCTCCTGGCAGAAAATAGTTGCCCTGTGTTCAGTCACTGTTATCTAAGGAATCAGAATTCCTAGCTTACAGCTCTAATGCTTCTTGAATTTTATTATTCTGCATTCCTAGAACAGTTGCAGAACATGCCTGAAGAGGGCACTTGCTTCTCCTGATGTAAGGAACCCAGAGTACATGGCACAAATTTCAAAACTGTTCTCAAATGAAACTGAAAGTTCAAAATTTCAAGAAAGCAAAACTCTCAAAACATTTTGCCCTGAATAATAAAGCAAACACTCCCAACAACTCCTGGTAAATCCATACTGCCATTCAGTGTGGAGATTAGAATATGTAATTAATTTTTTTTTTTTAACTAGAAGAAACATTTGGATTTATTTTAGGGCACTGCAGCTGATGAGGAAAACAGAATCTAAACAGCCCCACAAAGGAAAGGAAAAGTGACCTCTGGATTGTGGCAACCTCTCTGGAAAAGTGACCTCTCCTCTGGAAAAGAGATAAAATACTTCTGCTCCTGTAAAATCTATACCTGTCCCTACAATGCAGGTCAAATCAGTTTCTATATATGAGCTCCCAAGGAATACTACCAAGGAATTCAGAGTAGGGTTTTTTTAGGAAACTCCAAAATTACTGTCGACTAAGAACAGACTTTTTTTAGGGGTGATGAACATGTTTTGAAATTAGATAGAGGGTAGTGGGGGAGGTTATATAACCTTGTGAAAAACTAAAAACCAATAAACTGTACACTTTAAAGGTGTGTATTTTATGGAAGTGTAAATTATATCTCAATTAAAAAAAAAAACTTCTTCCTGCCAACCTTCTCCACTCAAAATAGCCTTCTATAAAATGTGCTGGTCGGTCTTGCTAAATGGCACTCTAGAAATGCTCTCATTGGCTAAGACCAAGTCCTTTCACTGCCAACTTCCTTGAAAACCTGGAGATGGCCAGGTCAGTGCATTTTAGGTGAGCTGAAACAACACTGCAACATGGGCAGCTGGCCTGCTGGACACACACAGAGAAAGAGAAGCCAAGACAGCAGAGTCTTACCTAGAAAAGCCATTCTCCTTCTCCTTTTTCATTTTTGCATCCCCAGAAGCTTTAATCTGAAAGGTAAAACAGCAGTAACTGATTAGTACCTTAAAAGGATTAAAGCTGAAGAAGTCTCTACCTTACTTGAGATGATCTGGCCTCTACTCCTGGGAAATCTTGATCCCAGACTGACTCTTATTAGCAAAACTGAACAGGTGAACCAAAGGTCTTGACACTTTTCTAAGACTCCTTTTTTACAGTTCTTTACTGGGAAGTGTTTCCCTTCAAAATGGTGGCTTTTTAACTTTAAATGAGGGTAGGTCCCCTCCTTCAATAAATATACTCCACTTCTCAAAGATTTGCCCATGGCAGGAAATAAAATAAAAGACAGGAAATAAAATAAAAGACAGGAAATAAAAAAACAAACCCAAATGAAAAGGAATACTTTATTTCCCATCTTCACTGACTTACGCAAATGTTCTCCCTCTTTCAATTTTTCAGACAAAAATATACACATAAGACACACGCATAGGGTACCAATGGAAGAATAAAAAAAAAGGACAGTGGCTGCCTCCACAGAGGGAAAGATGGAGGACAGCGAGTTGAGGGTTAAAGGGAGATTATTTTTCACTACTGTCCCCTATTCTATATTGTCTGAATTTACCAAGTCCATCCAGCATTACCTTCTGAGAAATGAAAAAACTTTTTTAAAAAGGCTAGGCACAGTACTACTCATTCACAGCCAGATGAGCCTATTTTGAGAAGGCTTGTGCTGGTTATACTGGAACCAAAAGCCACAAAGAGCACCAGTGTCATTAAATTTTTACTCAGGAAGAAGTTTTATTCAACAGAGGACCAATGTGGTATTAGGTCTTCTCTCAAAAACAAAACTAATTTTTCCCATGAAAGAAAACTGACTTTTCCAGAAATCCTATATCCCTTAATTTACCATACAAAGTAAGGTAATGACACGGGTAGATTTGGTACATGAAGTACAGTGGTAAAGTTTGGTTTTCATCATTTAAGACTCTGGTAGGTTCTGACATCTCTTGACACAGACTTTTTCACTCAAAGGTCAGGGGATGACAACATTCTGTAAAGCAATTATCCTTCAATTAAAAAAATAAATTAAAAAAAAAAAGGTCAGAGGATCTTACTACTCAATGAAGGTACTTTCATTACTTGCTTTCAAAGGTAAACAAAATGAAAAATACACCCCACACCTCTTCCTTCTCCACTAGGATGTTCTGTACCTTTTCTTCCCTTCGTTTCTCCTTGTCTCTGTCTTTGTGTTTGTCTTTATGCTTCTCTGAACTTCCATCTTTGTGTTTGGTTTTCTCCTTCTCTTTGTGTTTCTTTTCAGAATCTTTATGTTCACTGTGAAAATAAGACACAAACAGTAAGCCCAAAGTAGGGACCATGGGATTCATTTCACAAGACTAACTCAAAGATACCCGAGATAACATGAACCATGGAAATGTACAATGCTTCAAATAACCAGTCCTGACAGAAAGTTCAAGTAGAAGCTCTTCACTACATCAGACTTTATCTTGCTTAATGTCTTAAGTTTTTCAAAGAGCAAAGGAATCAAAAGGGAGAAACACAGTTATTTTAAACATACCAGAACATTTTTTTAAAGTGTCTATGATACAGCAAATCCATAGTATTTCTACAATATTCTACCAGCAAAAAACTATAATGAAAGCTCCAACTTGAGCACTCACATCTGATATGAGAAGGTAAGAGCAACTCGCCAAAAATCATTCAGTGGCTCAGTGCCAGACTGGAGATATACCACAGATGCAGCCACGCCTGGGCTTTGTGCAGTGAGCAGCCCAACACAGTCAATGCTTCCTGCCAGCTGAGGAAAAGCTAGTCACTTCTACAAGGGGCTTACAAATCCTGCTTGGTCCTTTCCTCACAATAAGAAAAGCCCTATCTCAAAGCAAGGGGATGCTTTGAGGGCCTGTTTTTCAAAGCTTTGCTTTTAAAGGCGTTTGTGTACACACTGGTAATACTATTAAAAAAACTTTTTTAAGTGCCACTCCTCAGGAAAACAAAATATGACATTATAAAACAAGAACCATTAAATATTCATACCCTGGGGTCTAGCTCCTGGAGATTTCTCTCTGGGAAAAATATTACAGAAAGATGTTCACGTTGATGCTTCCCACAATGAAAAAACAAACAAGAACAAACGAACAAATAAAAAACCACCAAGAAACCAGATAGAGCCTTGGTAAATAATTAGAGGGGGAAACTGTGATATACCAAAGCTATACATCACAGTTATCATTATTTAGCCGTTGTGCTATGAGTCCTGTAAATATACACGATAAATTTTAAGACAAGCACAAACAAAAGGAATATATAAAATAACTGCAGTTACACAGAAACATGCAAGTGAACAAAAACTAAAGAGCAAAATTCAGGAGCTGTTTTTAGGTGGCAGGACACTGGATGACTATTTTCTTCCGCGCACTGGGCAGGCAGTGTAGGTCCCTGCTCACTGCAGCAGCCAACATACTCCACAAGTTACCAAAAGAGAATGTGAATTCAAGGGCTGTGAATCGGGGGTCATCCCTAGAAACAGGACAGCTGACAACCACCCCAGCTGACAGACAGCCAATCCCACAGGCAGCATAGGCTCTTGCCTTTCCTACCATAGACTGTATTTCCTATCTGTCACATTTACCACATTCAGCCCAGGAAAAAAACAAACAAACAGATTTTACCAGCAATGAGGTCATTAGGTTACAACCTTTCCATGAAGTTTGTCCTAAAGAGATCTGGCTAGCATTTTCAGCTACACCCAAGGCCAGAAAGGGAGAAACAGATAACGGTACCAGTTAGGGGAGAGCCGCAGAACCTACAGCAGGACAGCAAGTGGTATCAACCACATCTCTGGAGACAAAAGGAGCCCCAACTAATGATGGGGGTTTGGACAATTAATCAGCAAAAACTATAAAATCCAGCCAGGAGGGCAGGGGGACGAGTATAAACAGGACTACAGGTTTAGGGAAGACCCAGAACTACCAATAGAGGAAAAATACAGCAATGTCCACTCCCCTTGGTTTATATATTCCTCCCTCTGTGTTGTTCTCATTAGGTTGTTATTTAGATGTGCCACACACTGGAAAATAACAGATTTCTATGTAAGTACAGTTAAAAAAAAAAATCCTAGTGTGCTAGCACATGATGATCAATTTTTCCCACCATGCTTGTTATTCTTAGCATTATTACGAAGTCACTCTCTACTCAATGTGCTCTCATAATCTGTTTTCACCACAGCACAGTGTTTTAGAAACAACTTATTCTTTATTTTGTACAAAATGGCTCCCAATTACAATAATGCTCTTACTTTTAGTTCTCCTGAATCCTTTCAGCTTTAGAATGGTGAAAAAGTAGCTGTCAAGATTGCAACTGATTCTTCAGTTTACATATCTGAAATCACAGGCCCATGGTTTTGATACTACCAGCAAAATGTATGAGCTTACTATTTTATATACAAGTACTGAAGTTTCAGCTTTTGTTTGTTTTGAACATTAAGAGGAATTAATGGTCATCTAAAGAAATTCCTGCCTAAAAGCAAAAAATCTGAAACAATGACATCCATAATATTAATGGTTAGATATACCTTCCCCCCAGAATAAGAAAAAAGGACAAATTTAAGCAAGCAATATGTTCAGTGCTTTCATGTACATTATTTCACTCAGTTCTCACAACATCCCTATGAAGGAGTCTTTATTATTCCCTTACTGATTCAGAAACAGAGAAGCCAGTGGTTCAAAGTCTTATTCCAAGTTACAGTGTTAGAAACAAGGACAGCTGGGATTTAAACTCAGCATTTCCATCTCTAAGTTCAGAGCACTTTCCACTAGATCAGTATCATTACATTTCCATGAAGCTGACAACCACCACTTAAGGGAAGCCTAGTGTTAAGAGATAAAGGCATGGGCATTCTAAGACTTAATGTATAAAGTTAAAAGATTTTCCTCTACTATCAAGTGAAAACTTTCTAGATAAGACCTAGGACATCAGAAATGATAAAACTCTGGGATGCTACCTCTTAGATTGTCTTCCCATGAAACTAAATGGCTGATTCAAGAATCTGAGTTTAGGAATGCTCTATAGTCCTTGTTCCTTTATGTTCCACCTCCTTGCCTCCACTGCCCCTACTTGCTTTGTTCTCTTTCTCAATGAAAGCAATTCTTAAAACATGATTCTGTTATACTAGAAAACTGTCTTTCTGGTCTCCTGGCAATCACAGCATGGGCACCATAGGCCTCCAGTTTTCAGCTTTGCTATTCATTATCACGCCACACAGAGATCTGGGAAAAGAAGCCAACAGATGACATGGCAGTGGCATGGACACTCAGGCCAACCCCAGGAAAGTGAAAGAAGTCAGTACTTCCTCTGCCTGCTAACCAGAGGGAAATCTATCCAGGAAATTCAAAGTTTCTGCTAGTGTAGTAATCCCTTTGTAGGTACAATTAATCACAAAGCCCCAAAAAGATGAAACTACCAACTTGACTTTTCAAAGGCATCTCACTCTCCTCTATTTCCAATTGTTTAGATAGAAGAGAACAAGTTTGCATTTTTATACAGAGTTTAGAAGATTCAGAGTTAAGGAACATCTTGTGGTAACAAGGCATCCCACTGGGGACTGTGAGAAATGTGGTTTATGCAGCTGCATTAAGTCTCTGAACACAATGCTAACATCTTGTCTGCTTGCCGTGTGCTGTTCCCGTCCCTGCCTCCAGAAACAGAACAGAGTACTGGGAGTCCTACCCTCTCGTCCATAACCTGACACAGACCGGAGGGCTGCCAAAGAGCAAGCCCCAGTGTCAGGCTTTCCTAGGCATCTACCGCAAGTGAGCAGCAGATGCTTTTGGAGATCAAAGTCTTGTGACACAGAAGCATGTTGAAGGCCGTGCCATGCAAGTCAGAAGCAGGATTTGGCCAGTGGTAGAAACGCAGCCAATCGGGGATCAGTGAGGCTGACTCATCATCATTCAGGATTTCCTAACATGTACCTCTTTTTCCAAAAGACTTAAAACTGGCTTGACTTTCACAGCGGCTCAAAGGGCATTACCTTTCCACTGATGATAGTGAGATGATGGAAATTCTGACCACTGCAGAAGAGAAGTTCATATGTTGACTATCTGTTTTAAGAGATGTTACCCATGTCTATGTACTGATCCCACTACTTTTCCATACACAATACACACAATATGTAAAAGTCACAAAATGGGTTGTAAATGTAACCGAGGACTAGAACACTGGCCAGGTTGGGGCAGCAGTACAGGTGACTCCAACACTGAAGAAATTTCAGCGTGGCTAAATAAGAAAAATAAACTAGAAAAGCTTCATAATGATCATAATAAGGAAACCCAGAGATGTGAAGAACAAATACACTTTAAGAATGAGTTTGGTCTGGGGTACGGTGAACACTTAAAATAAAGACAGTAGCTGCCATTCCTAGAATATCTGAAATGGTCACATTTTCAGATAAGTTAAATTATTTGTCCAACTGGCAACTAGTGGGGCCAGAGTTTGAACCCAGGCCATCTGAAGCCCATGCATCTAACCACTCCACTATACTGCCCCTCCGGCTGCTTCCAAAAGAGATCCAGCTGTATTTCACTGTATCAATCACACCTCTTGTGCGACTCTTGGTGGACCTGTGCAGACAAAACAGAGAGTTGACCCAGGCTCCCCTAGGCATTTACGAAGAAGGATGAGAGAGACGGTAGAAGTAGAGGGGTGGCAGCAGGAAGCCCAAGACAGAAAAATATTCTTCTTCTGCCTCGAGAAGGCATTTGCTGCCTCTTTAGGAAAAAACCCTGGTCTGATCCTCTGGGAAGCTAGGATGTTGGCTATGGGAAACCATTTAAATCTGCTAAAGAAAACTAAAACAATGGTCTGTCCTCAATCACTAATAAAAATATTTAGCAGACACTTAAAACAGTACAAAGTCCCAGGCACTCTTCTAAGCAATTTAATCCCCATAAAAAAACTATGAGATAAGTACTTCATTTTACACATATGGAAACTGAGACAAAGGAAGGTTAAGTAACTCACCCAAGAAAATACATCTAATGAGCAGTAACTAGGATTTAAACTCAGAAAGTTATGCCTTTGACCACTCTGGTGCCTTCCTTACTCCCCAAATAAGGCAAAAAGGAAACATTGCTAGGAAGAGTAGGGGGAGCCTCTTTATCTTCTAAGCATAGGACTTAGCCACTAAAGGCTAAGAGAACAAACTCATTCCAGCAACCTGCCCATTTCCTCAAGGCAACAGCCCCCCACAGGCTGCAGTCAATGGAGTCATAGGCGATCCTCTGGGAGAGCCTAGAAAGATTCTAAGCTGTGAAAGGAAGAAATCCATGGCCCTTCCAAGGAAAGCAGATAATTAAAGCTTAAGTAATGTTTGTTAAATAAAAAATTTTACTTTAGGTGAATTCTAAAGTTGCCTCTGAAAAAAAACACAGAAACTAGTTTCTGAAAGGCTTTAAGAAGTGAAGATTTCTTTATTTACTTTTTTGGGGGCATATGGGATCTTAGTCCCCTACCAGGGATCAAACCCAGGTCCCCTGCATTGGAAGCGCAGACTTGTAATCACTGGACCAGACCACCAAGGAAATTCCCACATTTCTTAATGCTCATCCACCATTATAGGTTACTAAACAAAATCCCAATAATTATTAAAACTTGGGAGTTGAGTGGAATCTTACAGAACTCTCATTTCTCCTCTAAGTTTTTTATCTCTATTAACAAGGTAAATAGTCACCCAGTTACTCAAGCTAGGAATCCTTTTTTCTTAAACAACCCCCGCCACTCATGTCACTTGTGGCTAAGTCATACTACCCGTTCTCAACTATTTTCAGTGGCTTCTTGCTCCTTTCAGAATCAAATCTCAGCTTCTTGAAATAGTATTTAATAGTTCTGCATCAAGCAACTTTTTGGAGGCCCCATTTTCTAATCCATCCTATTAATCCAGGCAACCACCTAACTGGATTTTCCCCAGAGCAAAGTACATGATAGCCCTTCCATACTTTGTTTATCTTTTCTCACTGTCTGGAAAGTCACTCTTTCTAGCCATCACCTTCCCTTGTCAAGATCTTAACCATCTTTCCATTGCTAACTCAAATACCCTTTCCACCATGAAATGGCTAAAAAAAAAAAAGATTACAGGTCATTATAATAGGGCTAGGCATCACTGAAAACTAGGGCACCGAATTTGCTATTATCAGTAAGTAACTATTAAATTAGATTCAACTACCAATATCAACAGCTTCAATTTATTAGAATGGCAATTCTATCAGGTCTTGTGGTACTCATCATAATCTCAATTACTGAGTATGTTAGTTTCCAAACAGCTTTTATATGCATACTTACATTGAATTCTCCCCTACACACTTGAAAGCTTGACCAGGCTAGTGTTGCTATTAACATTCAAGTAAAGAGGAAAAAGACTCAGAAGTCAAGTGCCTTGGATAAGGACACACACTAGTAAGCGATGGGACCGGGCCCCTCCACTTCTACTTCAGTGTGCTTTTCACTACATCACATGGATTCCCATGTGAATGGCGGTGATACTCAGTCTCATTTCTTAACTACCCAACCTCTTCCACTTACCTATGTTAACTGTCCATTTCCCCAAGACAGGCTGCTATGAGAACGTATAAACAGAGGGCTTCAGCAATAGCTCCCCCTAACCCCCATCAAGAAAAGCAGTAAACACATCTTTTTAAATGTGATTACTTTCAGAAAAATTTCCCTAATCTGAGAACCAGTTGCTTAATTCCAGTGCATTTTCCTAAAAATCTATGTTCTTTCAACTTTAATTCAGGTAGGATTTGGAACTGAAGGGAAGGCAGAAACCAAAAGCATCCTTATTCTCACAGTGACTGTATAAATTAGTACTACCAACAGGGCTGAAAAAGCACTTCCCTTACTATATTTCACAGCATTGCTTTTCTATCTTCCCTGCATTTCCACAAATTTTTCACTCCACTCTGAGGGTCAGGTTTTAAAATGACAAGAGATGCACAGTCAAAAGCTGGCAGGAGAAATTTTATGTTTCACATGTGATAGTCCTTTATTTTCTAAAATAAGCACCCCCCCCACAACTGCTTTTAATGATGTATATATGACAGGTCGAGTATTAAAGATAATTTGTGCTAAGAACGCAACCTTTCAAGAGAAGTATCTGGGTGAAATCCTACAAGCTCAGTGATTCTTTAGCACCTAGTCAGACCATTCCTTTTGTTTCTTTAGAGAAGATTTATATATTGCTTTAAGGCAATGGGACCCCACTCCAGTACTCTTGCCTGGAAAATCCCATGGACGGAGGAGCCTGGTAGGCTGCAGTCCATGGAGTCGCAAAGAGTCGGACACGACTGAGCGACTTCACTTCACTTCACTATAAAGGACTCCAAGTGCTAAATACCAATGCTAACAGAAAAAAGCAGTATCAGAGACAAATAATAGAAGAAATTATTTTTACTTGACGTTAGTATAAATTTCCTATAGGCCAGATAGTCAGAGATGCGGTTTTCACAGGGTCAGAATTTAATAATGTTAATACTTCTAGTGCCAAAACGTTTAGGGATCTGAGACCAAAAAGAAAAAAGCAGCATCTGAAATGATCTGGCATTGTAAAACCTAAGTTGCCTATCTCAGACAGTTTAGCTACACAACTAATGTTCCTTAGGGAGAGAGATTTGCTTTACTTATATCAGGTCCTTTAAAGTCACACTAGGACTCAGAAGCCCTGGTCTCTCAGCCTCACTGTGACCACACTGCTGTGTGACCTGAGGTCCATCGCCTCAGACTCATGTCCACACACAGAAGACATGAGCTAGAATGACCTTTAATACTCCACTTCCCCTATGGAGCACCTTGGATAAGAATAATAAAAGGAGAAAGTACATGAATAAGATGGGATCTCCTGAGAGGTAGGTCTAAATCCAATCTGTCTCAGAAAGGCTTGTTTCCAATTCTCTGACACTCAAAGAACGCAGTACAATATTACTATGCAGGAGAAAGAGGCCTCCTGGACTTGGGTCCTAAGTGTAACCTAATAAAAAACCACTGATGCTAGGATCTAGCAGAGAAGGAAGGAATATAGAAACACATTACCGTAGAACTCGTTTCTTCATAATAGATGGCCACAAAAGTAGGCAGGGCTGATGAGCAAAGCTTTAAAATAAAGTATTTTGCAACAGAACATGCTAAATCTTAATTATTCTGGGCTTCAGAGGTGATTAAACAATCCTCAAGAATTCCTTAATGTACTGAAGAAGAAAAAGAAACCCAAAACTACCAGAAAGATCAGAAGTCATTTAAAAAGGAACACGGTGTACAGGATTTTACTGGAACATAACCAATACACTTGCTTTGTTGCAAAGCTTCAGTGTGTCAACAGAGGTCAAAACAGGAAGTACTTAAAAGTCTGCTTACAACACATCATCTGGTTAAACTGTCTTAAATTTACTCACATGTGAATTAGAGATCCAGGGCTAGATTTAGTCATGTGTAAACAAAACCTAGGGGCAGGTTCTTTCAATGCCTTTTGGCAAACAAGCTATTATTTTTCAAGTATTCTGATTAGAAAATAAAGAAAATATTAAAAAGCACAAAACTGCACAGAATAAACTTGTGAATTTGCCTATCCTATAATCTTGGAAAAGTATGCTTTTATGNTTTTTTTTTTTTACAGAAACAAAAGAGTTTGTTTCTCAAATCTATTTTATTTTTAAATCATTCTTTCTTTATTTAAGTGATTCTCAAGCCAGAGAAGCTGTAGGCAGAAGCAGCGACAGGGTCAAAGAACAAAATAAGCATAGTTCCTGCCAGGTAGTTTTTCTTCCCATTTTCATGCTTTTGTCTAGAATCCCATTTATTTAAATATGAAATCACCAACTTTTCTTAAGTCTCGAACAATTGAAGCTGCTTTGAGAGTCACATCAAAAGCAGTCAGGGCACTACCATGGCTGACTAACACGTCAATAAAGCCCAGTGGTACGTAAATGTGATCAGCTCAAAGACGAAAAGCATGATGATAGTGGCCACTTAGTAAGCTCGCTATAGCAGGGGCTCTTCTCCAGCTTTAGGTCCTTTATTTCATCTAATCCTCACATCCATCCTGAGGTAGGTTCTATTACTCAAATTTTATAGACAAGTAAACTCAAGCTCAGGGAGGTAAGGTGGCATGATCAAGATCTCCCTTAGGAAGTGACGGGGTGAAAACTAAACCCAGGGAACATGACTTCAGAACACAGGCTCTTCACCACTAGGCATAGTTCCTGTTTCAGCCTGAGAAAGCAGCTGCCCTTTGGTATGTGATGCTTGAAACTCATCTACTGAACGCCTGGGGAGCATGAGTAGCATCCCTCTCATATCTGCCTCCCCTGTGTTTCCTCTGCCCTCTACTTGGTCCAGAGAGAACTGTACTACTTCTCCACTGCCTCATCACACGTGCACTGCTCCAAGCCAAAGAGGGCTCGGTATCTAGACTCTGTATCTAGAATGTTCCTTGCAACTCAAAATATGTTTTATGGACAAGCAGCATCAGTATCACGAGGGAACTTGTTAGAAGTAAAGTACCCTGGGCATCACTCCAGACTGCTGAATCAGAATCTGCATTTTAACATATTCTCAGGTGATTCGTGTATACATTAAAGCTTGAAAAGCACTGTTCTCCATCTTCTGGAGTACTCCCTTAGTGATTTCTTGCTGGAGTGTTCCAGAAATGCAAGTCTAAAATCTATGGTTTAAGAGGGAGGATATCATTTAAGCTGCTCCCTCTTCTCCGGCCCTGAGGAGCTCCAGAGTCAGTTAGAGGCCATGCTAAGAGTAGATCTTGCTGTCTTTAGAATAAAACATATGTGGATGAAATGAAAAGACAGCTACATGCTCACCATCATTTGCTTCCCATATTTCATTCATGCTCTCCTGGTGTCTCACATTGCCTCAACACACTTTCCTATATAAAATGAGGAAATTTTTAATTAAAAGCATCAGAACCTTTGAGCACAGAAAATCCTTTAAAAATTGAGTTTATCTGTATTTACAAGCCTCCATTTCTTTGGTAGTGACAATAGAATATAAAAAAGAAAACCCTGCTTCTGAAAGCATATGGAGGAATGATTAAGCTAATTTACAATAATTGCTTTAATCTTGGTATATTAAATTATAGTGTCTAACTCTCTCAGTTCTCTTGGTCTGAGATAAAGGCAAAATATATCACCATGGTCTATATTGTACTTCTGAATCACAGTGGAAAATCCCGTGCTATAACACCACCCTATTTCCCATATTAACCACCAATATACAAGGAGGAATCCAGAAGTAGGTCATCACTTTACCTGAAACACCTAATTGCTGCTCTATTTACTTCTTTCTTTGAAGATAGAAAGCCCACGTTCAGAAGTAAAGCCTTTAGCAACTATTCATGTTTTGGCTCTAATAAATTGACCAGACAAGAACTTAATTGGGAAAGGCACTCAGGAACAAGACAAGAAAATATGAAGGAGAGGGGGGAATGGGTTGAAGCCTGGGCAGCTGGGAAGGCCACGACAGGGCTTGCGATGGGGAAAGCATAGTTGAGTTACACAGAGGTACCTTTACTTGATGTGAAAGTTAGCTCATTCATATGTGACTCTTTGTGACCCCATGGACTATATGGTCCATGGAATTCTCCAGGCCAGAATACTAGAGTGGATAGCCGTTCCCTTCTCCAGGGGATCTTTCCTGAACCCAGTTCTCCTGCATTGAAGGCAGATTCTTTACCTTTACTTAATTCCTGGTTATGGTTCAGAACAAACCTGCTGGCTGCCATTGCTGACAGTTGCTATGAATTCATCTGTATCCACTCCAGGAAGTACCAGGCGGAGGAAGAGCAGTGGTATGTAAGGTGATGTGTAACATTTCTTCTTTCTCCTTGGTACCTTTGTCCACCCCTCCCTGCCTTGGGCTTGCCCACTTCTCTCCTTGATGGGACTGGCTGGGTCAGGCCTGGTTTGGCTTTTTATCTGATTCAGGTCTGAGCCCACTGATTGAGAGGAGACCCTAGTGACAGGTACAGCCTTTTCAAGCCAACAAAATGGAATTGTGTTGTAAGGGACCACGAGCACTCGAAGACATTTGGCTGAGAGTTTTCATCCCATTATCTGACTTTTAGAAAAACTACACTCTTTGTCTTGTGCCTTCAGTCAGATCTGCTCCACCAGAGATTCCAATCTCAAAGTCTCCTACCGGTTCTGCCAGATGTGACCAATACCTCATCGTGATCTGATATTGGATACATGGTCTCAAACAACAGGAGATGATAAGCATGGTATATACGTGATATTTATGTAAGTCTCTGTCTCCAGATTTTGGCAGGAAGTTTTTTTTCATTGAAGTTAACAAAACAACAAACACACAACTCACTGCTTTTGAATTGGAAACAGAATGCTTGACAGCTAAGCACATGTCAGTACAGCCCAATTTCAAAAATAGCGGGCATGGTGTGTGGGCTTTCTTGGCATCAAGCCTTGAAAAAAAGGAATTATCAAAAAGAAGCAGATATTCAGTTCAGTTCAGTTCAGTCGCTCAGTCGTGTTCGACTCCTTGTAACCCCATGAACTGCAGCACGTCAGGCTTCCCTGTCCATCACCAACTCCCAGAGTTCACTCAGACTCACGTCCATTGAGTCAGTGATGCCATCCAGCCATCTCATCCTCAGTCGTCCCCTTCTCCTCCTGCCCCAAATCTTTCCCAGCATCAGAGTCTTTTCCGGTGAGTCAACCCTTCGCATGAGGTGGCCAAAGTACTGGAGTTTCAGCTTCAGCCTCAGTCCTTCCAAAGAACACTGAGGACTGATCTCCTTTAGAATGGACGGGTTGGATCTCCTCGCAGTCCAAGGGACTCTCAAGAGTCTTCTCCAACAACACAGTGCAAAAGCATCAGTTCTTCGGCGCTCAGCTTTCTTCACAGTCCAACTCTCACATCCATACATGACCACTGGAAAATCCATAGTCTTGACTAGACGGAGCTTTGTTGGCAAAGTAGTCTCTGCTTTTCAATATGCTATCTAGGTTGGTCATAACTTTCCTTCCAAGGAGTAAGCGTNCTCTGATGGTGGGAGGAATTGGGGGCAGGAGGAGAAGGGGACGACAGAGGATGAGATGGCTGGATGGCATGACGGACTTGATGGACGTGAGTCAATGAACTCCGAGAGATGGTGATGGACAGGGAGGCCTAGCGTGCTGCAATTCATGGGGTCGCAAAGAGTCGGACACGATTGAGCGACTGAACTGAACTGAACTGATGAAATCCTAGCCTATGAATAATCGTTAGACTATGAAATTATCCTATCCATATAAAGTAACCACCCTGCCCCATATTTTGGGATCTCTTGCCTTCTGAGATGGCCCACACTATTTCCATGGAGTGTGCCTCTCCCACGGCCAGTCTTGTCTTTGGAGATGGACCTCATTCTGTGTCTGGAATGTGCATCTCTCCACATAAATCCACTTCTTACCTATCACTTTGTCACTCACTGCGATGAGACATAAAGAATCTGAGTTTCTGAATCTGAATTCAGTCCTAAGACCAGGTGTGTGATCTCAATGAAAAGACAGTCGGTTCAAGTCCCAATCTGAGTTGTGCACTTTCACATCCATCCATCNTTAGTACTACCAACAGGGCTGAAAAAGCACTTCCCTTACTATATTTCACAGCATTGCTTTTCTATCTTCCCTGCATTTCCACAAATTTTTCACTCCACTCTGAGGGTCAGGTTTTAAAATGACAAGAGATGCACAGTCAAAAGCTGGCAGGAGAAATTTTATGTTTCACATGTGATAGTCCTTTATTTTCTAAAATAAGCACCCCCCCCCACAACTGCTTTTAATGATGTATATATGACAGGTCGAGTATTAAAGATAATTTGTGCTAAGAACGCAACCTTTCAAGAGAAGTATCTGGGTGAAATCCTACAAGCTCAGTGATTCTTTAGCACCTAGTCAGACCATTCCTTTTGTTTCTTTAGAGAAGATTTATATATTGCTTTAAGGCAATGGGACCCCACTCCAGTACTCTTGCCTGGAAAATCCCATGGACGGAGGAGCCTGGTAGGCTGCAGTCCATGGAGTCGCAAAGAGTCGGACACGACTGAGCGACTTCACTTCACTTCACTATAAAGGACTCCAAGTGCTAAATACCAATGCTAACAGAAAAAAGCAGTATCAGAGACAAATAATAGAAGAAATTATTTTTATTTGACGTTAGTATAAATTTCCTATAGGCCAGATAGTCAGAGATGCGGTTTTCACAGGGTCAGAATTTAATAATGTTAATACTTCTAGTGCCAAAACGTTTAGGGATCTGAGACCAAAAAGAAAAAAGCAGCATCTGAAATGATCTGGCATTGTAAAACCTAAGTTGCCTATCTCAGACAGTTTAGCTACACAACTAATGTTCCTTAGGGAGAGAGATTTGCTTTACTTATATCAGGTCCTTTAAAGTCACACTAGGACTCAGAAGCCCTGGTCTCTCAGCCTCACTGTGACCACACTGCTGTGTGACCTGAGGTCCATCGCCTCAGACTCATGTCCACACACAGAAGACATGAGCTAGAATGACCTTTAATACTCCACTTCCCCTATGGAGCACCTTGGATAAGAATAATAAAAGGAGAAAGTACATGAATAAGATGGGATCTCCTGAGAGGTAGGTCTAAATCCAATCTGTCTCAGAAAGGCTTGTTTCCAATTCTCTGACACTCAAAGAACGCAGTACAATATTACTATGCAGGAGAAAGAGGCCTCCTGGACTTGGGTCCTAAGTGTAACCTAATAAAAAACCACTGATGCTAGGATCTAGCAGAGAAGGAAGGAATATAGAAACACATTACCGTAGAACTCGTTTCTTCATAATAGATGGCCACAAAAGTAGGCAGGGCTGATGAGCAAAGCTTTAAAATAAAGTATTTTGCAACAGAACATGCTAAATCTTAATTATTCTGGGCTTCAGAGGTGATTAAACAATCCTCAAGAATTCCTTAATGTACTGAAGAAGAAAAAGAAACCCAAAACTACCAGAAAGATCAGAAGTCATTTAAAAAGGAACACGGTGTACAGGATTTTACTGGAACATAACCAATACACTTGCTTTGTTGCAAAGCTTCAGTGTGTCAACAGAGGTCAAAACAGGAAGTACTTAAAAGTCTGCTTACAACACATCATCTGGTTAAACTGTCTTAAATTTACTCACATGTGAATTAGAGATCCAGGGCTAGATTTAGTCATGTGTAAACAAAACCTAGGGGCAGGTTCTTTCAATGCCTTTTGGCAAACAAGCTATTATTTTTCAAGTATTCTGATTAGAAAATAAAGAAAATATTAAAAAGCACAAAACTGCACAGAATAAACTTGTGAATTTGCCTATCCTATAATCTTGGAAAAGTATGCTTTTATGGAAGATAAGAAAGTTCAGTTGAGGAAGGTTAAGTAAACTAGTCAACATCACAAGGCACTTAGGTGGAGAGACCAGAACCAGGAGACTTTCTTCTAGAGAGATATAAGAAAGCCACTGTGGGCTTCAAGAAAAAATGACGTCAAAGTTACATCCTTGGGTTTCCCTGGTGTCTCAGTGGTACAGAATCTGCCTGCCAAAGCAGGAGACACGGGTTCAATCCCTGATCCGGGAAGATCCCACATGCCATGGAGCACTAAGCCTGTGCGTTCCTCAACTACAGAAGCCCGCTCACCCTAAAGCCTGTGCTCCGCAACAAGAGAAGCCACTGCAATGAGAAGCCTGCGTACCACAAAGAGAGAAAAGCCCACGCAAGACCCAGCACCACCATAATTAAAACCTTTTAAAAATAAGATGAATAAAGCTTTAAAAAAAAATTACATCCTAAAATTTTTAAAAAAATTTTGGTAAAACAGGACAGGGATCAAACTTCTGTCCCAAAGCCTTTTATGCCACTTCTACCTAATTATTTTCTTCCAT
The DNA here is from genome assembly GCA_006410875.1 of Neotragus pygmaeus. Classification (NCBI taxonomy): domain Eukaryota; kingdom Metazoa; phylum Chordata; class Mammalia; order Artiodactyla; family Bovidae; genus Neotragus; species Neotragus pygmaeus. Next base: position 214,617 of record SJYV01011531.1, on the reverse strand, counting down.
CACAAATGGCAAATTATGGTTGGTGAAGTAAGATGTGTCAGAGAATAAGACATCCATTTTTAAAAGCTTATGGTTTAAATATTAACTTCTATATTTTTAAAGTCTTTTTTGGGACAGATTTCAGGTAATATGAAAATTAGTTTTTCTTCATCTGAACCATGTGTAAGCATTTTCCTCCGATGATGAAGTTCTTCTTAAGTTAAGACTATCTCATACATTTTTGGCCCTTCACACTAACTAGCACATTAAAAACATGGGAAGAAAGATAAAAATTCTTGTTTGACGTGACCAGCAATTCTACTCCTAAGTATATACCCAAAAGAATTGAAAGCAGGGACTCAAGCAGACACTTGTACACCCAGGTGCATAGTAACATTATACACAATAGCCAAAAGGAGGAAACAATCCAAGTATCCATCAACAGATCAAAGAATTTTTTTAAATGTGGTAGGCATGCAATGAAATATTACTCAACTATAAATAAGAATGGAATTCTGATATTCAATAAAATGGATGAACCTTGAAAACATTATGCTAAGGAAAATAAGCCAGACATAAAAAGGACAAATATTTTATGACTCCACTTACCTGAGGTAGCTAGAATGGGAAATTCAGAGACCGAAAATAGATGCTGCTAAAGAGTAGGAGGAAGGGGAAATCAGGAGGGATTATTTAAGAAGTCAAAGATTATTTGAAATGATGAAGTTCTAAAGATGGATACTAGGGATGGTTGTACAATATAGTGAATGCCACTTCCCCCAAATGACAAACTTTATGTTATACCTATTTCAGACAGAAACACACACAAAAAATGGTGTTTGAAATGTGGGATGGCCAAAGGGAACTCTGCTACAGAATACTGAGAATATGTGAAAAGGAGAGAGACGATGGCAACTAGTGTAACCATAGGCCAACCACTCACTGAGTCAATAAATATATATTACTAAGAATCACCTGTTGTCAGGTACTATACTAAGCCTGAGGACATGCATGAATACAACAGAAGCCAATGTTCCTCCCAGGGACCATCGAGGGTCCAAAAGGTCACACAGAAAAGTAGAGAGACAATTATACCACCACCACAACTTGGTAATGGCTGTGAGAGGGATATACTCAAGGTGCCAGAGAAGACATAAAAATGGTACTTTAATATGGGGGTTGGGGGCGGGGGGACAGGCAGAAAAAGATACCTGAAAGAAGAACTCTTAAGCTGCAACTAAAAGAATGTTATTAGGAGGGCAACAGAGAACCAGTAACAGCATATTTGAAAACCTAGACATATTCAGAAGACACTCTGTTTGAGGAACAGAAAAGCAGTTGAGGGAGACTGGAAATGGAAGGTGAGAGAAAGGTGAATCACAAGAGATGCAGCAGAGAAAGGCAACCAGACTTAGACAATCATTCTGTGAACTGGAATGAGAAGATGAAAAAACGTAGCCAGCAAGTGGGAAGCCAGGGGAAGCTGGTTTCGGGAAGACCTCAGCCCAGAATATGGTGTATCTTAGCGAATGTTCCACGTGTATATTACTGCTGAGTGTAATATTCTATAAATATCAATTAAATCAGGTTCGTTGATAATATTTAAAGTCTTCCATATCCGTAATGATTTTCCCATCAATTGAGAAAGAGGTAGTAAAATCTAACTATAAATATTATTTCTCTTTGCAATTCTAACAGTTTTCACTTCATCTATTTTGAGACCCTGTTATAACTGATTATATTAACATTTATAACTGTTCATACTCTTTGCTAATGTTCAGTCATGACCAACTCTTTGCCATCCCATGGACTTTAGTCCGCCAGGCTCCTCTGTTAATGGAATTTTCCAGACAATAATACTGGAGTGGGTTGCCATTTCCTACTCCAAAGGATCTTCCTGACTGAAGGATTGAACCTGCCTCTCTTGCACTGGCAGGCTGATTCTTTACCACTGAGCCAACAGGGAAGCTTTATAACTGTTATGTCCTCTTGATTAATTAGTCCCCGTTTTTATCATTATGAAATGAACTTCTTTATTCTTGGCAATAATAGGTGACTACAAACTGAAGAAAAGATGCATGTGAACTGGATTCAACTATTAGTACCTAAGACTAAATTTACTGGGCTAATGGAAACTAGATAATCAAGTGATAAGAAATGAGTAAGTTGTGGGGAAAGACCACAGGAGTGGTAGATGATTCCTGAAGAAACAGCCTCTCTAAAGAAAATTAATCTGGTTATTTTAATGATTCATAAAGACTTCTTCCCTTAAAATTTTCATTTAAAAAATTTTAATGATTATAAAGACAGAAAGAATTCACTTTATTGTGCCTCTTCCAGAGCCTCATTTTTAATAATTTTTAAAAATAAAAGTAGCATATATACAAAATGCAGAGTTCAAAGAGTTATCACAAAATAAAGCTACAATGTGATTACCACAAAAGTCAAGAAAAATACCACTGATGCCACACCAGAAGTTCCCCTCACACCATTTTACAACTGCCACCTTTCCTTCCTCACCAAAGATGACCATGACCCTGGATTCTAAAGGTCTTGGTTAATTTTTGTTTCTGAATTTCAAACAAATTGAAGCATACATTATGTATTTTTTTGACTAGTTTCCTTCAATCAACATAGGTTTGTAGAACTCACCTATGTTTATTACTTTCATATTTATTTATATATAGTATCCTAATATACCACACTTTACCCATTTTACTACTAATGGACATTTGGGAGATTTTCACTTTGGGATTATTAAAAATAATGCAGCTCTAAACAGCTTTCTACCTGCCCTTTGGTACCCATATACATACATTTCTGTTGCAAATATATTCGGGAATGGAATTCTTAGGTTACAGGGTATATATATGGTAATTTTAGAAGACACAGCTAAGTAGTTTCCCCGAAACAATTCAACAATTTATAGTCCCATCAGAAATGGGATTACTCCACATCATCTGAAGGTCTTGGTATTAGCATTATTTTAATAATTCGTTACTATTACAATGTGTAGGATATTAAATTGAAGTTGTATTTTCCTAATTTTTTTTTAAATTTTTGATATGTTGGTACATTTTATTCTATCTTAAATTCTTAAACTGGTCTTGTGTTTGTACAACAGCACATATTCTTATGAACCTATTTATATTTTGAAATTTTACTAGAAATACTATCAGTTAATATTCGGGTTGATGTGGCATAAAAATATGGAACGCTTCACAAATGTGTGTGTCACCCTTGTACAGGGGCCATGCTAATTTCTTCTGCATCGTTCCAGTTTTAGTGTATGTGCTGCCAAAGCAAGCACTCCCTGATAAATATTGTTGAGCACCTAGTGTTTTCACTGGCCATTTGGATATCTTCTTTTTTGAAGAGCTTGCTCCATCCTCTCATGAATTTTTCTGCTGGATTATCTGTCTCATTTACTTGTAGATTTTTGTATACATTGGATAAAAACTTTTGACCATATATTCATGTTAAAAATATCTTGTCTATAGACAATAAGCCAACCTAATGAAGTAGTTCTAAGAGACTCTAGGTTGAAGGCACTTGCGCTTTAAGTTCCCGCCTACAAAATTCAGATCATTATGGGAGTATCATACGGCTTTCCCCCAACAATTGCCTTTAACTCAAAATGGAAGTTTAAGTCTTCATTTTCAATAAGTAGTCCTATACCCAAAGATACCGTGTCTTTGGGCTTAACCACCTGCCACCTACTCCAAAAAAAGTAGGCAAAATGAACAAGAAAACATCTTTCTGATCCCTCTTGGATCCCTGAGGGCAACACCTCTGAGTTTCATTTTCACTGGTGGTCACTGGCTTTTGTGAGAATTGAACCCCTCTGGTAAACTGATGAAAGCTAGGAATGCTCACTTCAGGAATATCTCATATACCCAACCTTTTGTATATGATTTCAGGGACTAATAGACCATGGAAGCCTAAGTTAATAATTTTTAAACTTAAACCCTTTAAAGTACAGAAAGAAGAAAAATATCAATCAAGTTTCCAATCCAGTCAGCTTTTATCAAGGCAAGTTCTCTGGACACCTGATGAAATGCCATCCTGTGTTAACAATTTACCATACTTGCTTTGGACATTCTGATCTGAATGAACAACGGCATCCCCAGTAAAGCCTGAATTATCAAGGCCATCCTCTTAACGACTCTGGAATCAAAGTCTGATGAATTTGCTCTCCATGTATTTACCTGTGGTTCAAATTAAGGCCTACTCCAAGTAAGCCAAGCCTACTTGAATGATGATGGGCCTGAATGATGAGGGACCTGATGGTTCAATCCTTACCTGTTGCTGTGCTTGGATTTTTCTCGGTCTTTCTCCTTGTCCTTCTTGTGCTCTTTGTGCCGGTGTTCTCGATCTTTATGCTTATCTTTGTGTTTATGAGAATCTGCAACCATAAGAGATGAGTCAGTTAAGAGGAGTCATGAGCTATCTCCAGCCCATCTACCTTGATGAGCTGGTCAAGAAGCACAATGACAGGCCTTAAACGGCATGGTAGCTATCTATAATAGCATATTCCACTGGAGAAAAAGACTTCACAAACCATCAACCTACCTCTAAAACCAACGTATGTTACAAATAAGCAAGAAGAGAAGGGGAGGCCAATTCTACTGTAAAAGAAGGTAACAGTTTGGCGTTCTTCTCCCTAGACCTGGTTCCAGGAAGACTAAGCCATAAACAATTCAAAGGAGAAATCTTGAACACCACCTCTCAAGATCAGATGGTTATCCAAGTAACTTCTGGAAAATCCAAACCTTAAGAGACACGAGTTTTTAAATCAACTTTAATGAAGTATAATTTCTACACAGTAAGATACATTTCAAAGATACAGAGTAGTTAAGTCCAGCAGACATATGCACAGACATAATCCCTACCACAATCAAAATTTAGAACATTTCCATCATCCCTGGAAGTCTCCCTTGTGCCCATTTTTACCTCCAGCCTGAAGCAATCACTCATCCGCTAGCACAATGGATTCAGTTCAGTTCAGTTGCTCAGTCGTGTCCAATTCTTCACGACCCCATGAATCACAGCACGCCAGGCCTCCCTGTCCAACACCATCTCCCGGAGTTCACTCAGACTCAAGTTCATCGAGTCCGTGATGTCATCCAGCCATCTCATCCTCTGTTGTCCCCTTCTCCTCCTGCCCCCAATCCTTCCCAGCATCAGAGTCTTTTCCAATGAGTCAACTCTTCNACTTATGGCAGACAGTGAAGAAGAACTAAAGAGCCTCTTGATGAAAGTGAAAGAAGAGAGTGAAACAGTTGGCTTAAAACTCACCATTCAGAAAACGAAGATCATGGCATCTGGTCCCATCACTTCATGGCAAATAGATGGGGAAACAATGGAAACAGTGATAGACTTTTTTGGGGGGGCTCCAAAATCACTGCAGATGATGATTGAAGCCGTGAAATTAAAAGACACTTATTCCTTGGAAGAAAAGTCATGACCAACCTAGAGAGCATATTAAAAAGCAGAGTTTGCCAACAGAGGTCCGTCTAGTCAAAGCTATGGTTCTTCCAGTAGTCATGTATGATGTGAGAGTTGGACTATAAAGAAAACTGAGCACCGAAGAATTGATGCTTTTGAACTGTGGTGTTGGAGGAGATTCTTGAGAGTCCCTTGGACACCAAGAAGAGCCAACCAGTTCATCCTAAAGGAAATCAGTCCTGAATATTCACTGGAAGGACTGATGCTGAAGCTGAAACTCCAATACTTTGGCCACCTGATGTGAAGAATTGACTCAATGGAAAAGACCCTGATGCTGGGAAAGACTGAAGGCGGGAGGAGAAGGGGATGACAGAGGATGAGATGGTTGGATGGCATCACCGACTCAATGGACATGAGTTTTAGTGGTCTCCGGGAGTTGGTAATGGACAGGGAAGCCTGGCGTGCTGCAGTCCATGGGGTTGCAAAGAGTCGGACACAACTGAGCGACTGAAATGAACTGAACTGATCACTTCAAAATGACTTGATGGATAGTGTGCAAAATCAAACAGCAAAAACCCAACAACCTTGTACTACTAGATTCAGAATTATACTCANATGGACAGGGAAGCCTGGCGTGCTGCAGTCCATGGGGTTGCAAAGAGTCGGACACAACTGAGCGACTGAAATGAACTGAACTGATCACTTCAAAATGACTTGATGGATAGTGTGCAAAATCAAACAGCAAAAACCCAACAACCTTGTACTACTAGATTCAGAATTATACTCAGCGTTAATTCAGTTTACAACCATTTAAAATGTATTCTTAAATCCAAAGCATCCTCCTCTAGACTCATCAAGACACTCTGCCCTCAAGGGGTTTACAATCCAGGAAGACAATCCAGATAGAAACCCAACACAGCCAACAGCAAACAAAAGAACGGGGGCACTACCACCTGCTAGAGTACTCAAACTGTCTCACTCGATTTTCTTACTACTCTTATAATAAGAAAATATTCCCATTTCNTCAAGGGGTTTACAATCCAGGAAGACAATCCAGATAGAAACCCAACACAGCCAACAGCAAACAAAAGAACGGGGGCACTACCACCTGCTAGAGTACTCAAACTGTCTCACTCGATTTTCTTACTACTCTTATAATAAGAAAATATTCCCATTTCACACAAGACCAATAGTGTCTCTTTCTAAGGGTACATTCTGCACAAGGTAGTATGTTTATTTATTATCTCGTTTTCTGAGCAGTACTGATTTTACCAAATCTAATACACATTTTTGCTTAACATCTCTGAAAAAGTGCATATGGTTCATATAACTTCCACAGAGGGAGAATCTGGTAATATTTAGCAGAACTAACTTATTAATACATACTAACTTTTGACCCTGGGCTTCCCAGGTGGTAAAGTGGTAAAGAACCTGCCTCCTAGTGCAGGAGACATAAAAAGCGTGGGTTCAATCCCTGGGTGAGAAAGATCCTCTGGAGGAGGATGGCAACCCACTCCATCCAGTATTCTTGCCTGGAGAATCCCATGGACAGAGGAGCCTGGCAGGCTACAGTCCTGTTTAGGATCACAAAGAGTCAGACATGCCTGAAGTGACTTAGCATGCACGCATACATCTTTTGACCCAGCAAGCCATATCTAGGAATGTAGCCTGAAGATACACTTTGAAGGTAGAAAATTTATGCTGGTCTATGTATACATGAAGGCAGAGCAAATTAGGTCAGTAGAGAAGAAATTTTTAATTTTAGACTTGTTGGAATGGATTAAAATTCCTTTCCTTCATCCCCAAATCTCAAATGTCAAAAGACCTTAAAGTAACAGTGATTATATTGCATCATGATGTTCCTACATTTAAAAAGGTAATAGACATTTTCCTAAATGTCTGTACATGAGATATGTGCCATTACCTCTGGCTCTTACACGATGGCAGAATTTTCAAGTTTTCTGACCTGCTGTTATTTCTCAGAAAGAGTAGTATGGCAGTACGATTATGGGCATTTTGAAAAATAGAATTAAGGGTAAAATTAATGAATCTGGGTTACCTGCCTCCTTTGTTTCCAAGTGAAAAGTTATATACTGAGGAGAAACAATTCCACTAGAGAAGAGAAATAAAAAGCTTAAGATCCAAGAGGGCAGAGAAGTATTTAATACAGACTTTCTGGAGGAGGAAGGGCTTCCCAGGTTGCTCAATGGTAAAGACCTGCTTGCTGAAGCAGGAGGTGCGGGTTCAACCCCTGGGTTGGGAAGATCCCCTGGGGAAGGAAATGGCAACCCACTCCAGCATTCTTGCCTAGAAAATTCCACGGACAAAGGAGCCTGGTGGGTACAGTCCACGGGGTGGCAATGAGTTGAACACAACTAAGCAACTAAGCACACACAGAGGAGGCCGTGTTGGAGCGAAGTCTTACTAAAGGCTAAGAGGGAGTTAGCACGGTTGAGGACAGACAAAGGGCATTCTTGGCAGATGAGCCATGAAAGCAGACAACCTATTATTGTCATTATTGTTGTTATTGAAAAACTGATCTCATGTTTGAGCAAAACTAAGTGAGATATACTTCCTGCCAGCTGGAGAACGCTAGAGTTGATTCTTATCCATATATAAAAGAATTAAAATCCCAGAGTTATATTTAATTTGTCTAAAGCCATGTGTCCCAAAAGCAGTTTCTTAAAAAGATAGAGAAACACTCCTACTGCTTGTAGCTTTACAGTCCTAATCCTCTGCTTATAAAATACCTAGGAATAAGAAACTTCAGTATCAAATAAATCCAGCAAAATTTGATACAACTGTTTTAAAGTACCTGAAAGGTGCCCTAAACCTAGGATAACAATGAAACTGCAGGTTTGGAAATCAGGTACAGAACCAGCCCCAAGTAGCCAGAACAGCATTCAATGAGGTGTAAGATGAAGAGTTCACTCCTCACAGGGAAACCAGACACATATACAAATTACACGAAAAAGGAAGCCAAGCCAATAAAACACCTTGTTAAATATGTTCAAGAATGGGAATTCCCCAGCAGTCCAGTGGTTAGGACTTCACACTTCTCCTGCCAAGGACCTGGGTTTGATCCCCGGTCAGGAAACTAAGATCTCACAAGTAACTCAGCACGGCCAAAAAAAAAAAGTTCAAGAACGATGCTGTTAGAACAAAAGATCACGGTTAAACCCTAATGACAATCAGAGACATCACAGACAAGCACAGCATGTTGGAAGCAATCCCTGAAGGAAGCAGACTGAAGAGTGGAGAAGATCTGATTCAAATCCTTGTTCTGCTGGTGACTGTATAACCTTGGGGGAAAGTCACTTAACTACAGGGTCTGTAAGAATGCAGCCTAAGTCAATGAGTAAGAGCTTCAAATATGTTCACTGACTTGAGACCTGTGATCTTGGTAAACTTACCTCTTTTATAGATGAAGAAACTGAGATGTAGAAAATTTAAGTGACCTTAAATAATTTTTATTTTAAATTAAATCAAATTCTTTATGTATGGTTGTGACTTCCCTGGATGTCCAGTGGTTAAGAACCTGTGCTTTCACTGCAGGGGTGCAGGTTCAATCCCTGGTCGGGGAACTAAGATTCCACATGATGCATATAAATTAATTAATTAATTTTAAAAATTCTTTGTCTGTGGTTGTAATAGAATTCTTGGCTAATCTCCACAAAGTTCCAAGCACACTGACAGCTGTCAACAAGGTACAATTGTTACTGAATCTTCTGCATGATTAATTTGTATAACACTGAAATGAGCCTACCCAATCAGTCCAAATAACTTAAGGTTCAGGTTTTATACATGCATTTAAGGCAGCAATCCAGGCCCATTCACTGTCTGACCAGCCAATGATGACTAAAAGGCTATCTGCATCCAGGAAAGAGAAGGACTTAGGAAACACCAGTTAACACCCCCAGGTAGAAATATTTGCATGAGTTTAGCAGCAATCAGCAGGCAGCTAACACTGTTGCCAAGTTTTTCCACCCAGGTTCTCTAATTCAACTACAATCCAACCCAAGCACTAACATTTACACTTTGTTAAGAGAGAAAAAACGCTAAGAAATTGGCAACATTTCTGACCCTTTTAGCAACTATTCCATGATCATCATGGGCTTTGCTGGTGGCTTAGACAGTAAACAATCTGCCTGCAATACAGGACACCAGGGTTCAATCCCTGGGCTGGGAAGATTCCTTGGAGAAGGGAATAGTTACCCACTCCAGTATTCTTGCCTGGGGAATTCCACGGACAGAGGAGCCTGGCGGGCTACAGTCCATGGAGTTGCAAAGAGTCAGACTAACTAACGCCAACTAACACCAACACTGTGATTTTAAGGATTTCACTTCTCCACCATTCTTCCAAATGATTAGGGTAATCAGATCAGGGCAGGAGAGACTCCTTTGCTTCCTTATAAATAAAAGGAAGAGAGAAGGGTTCTTTGCCACGTTTTGAGGCAGACCTCTTTACAAGGACTTTTGACAAAGCGTTTGAGATTAAGGCAGTAACTGTATAATATGATGGGTTCTTCCTTCAAATATAGTCAAGTGTGGAGAGGACGGGAGGGGGGAATGCTTATTCAACCAAAAGATGCCTTCCCCAAAGAGGCCCTGAAACAACAGTCAACCTTTGCTCAACTCTAACACAAAAATATAGTCAGTGCATTAAAAAAATAGACAGTGGAACGATTGGGGTGAAAATACTTGGTGAAAAAATTAGTTTTCTAAAGGAGATATTTATCATATGCTCATTTATTCAGCCACTTCTATTGGGATAAATCTTTGCATCTTCTTCCTCCTTGACCTTCAAATCCGTGGATACCACATTCTCAGAAGCTGGAGTTCAAACAAAATCTCTATTCTACACACACTCTACATCTAGTACATTCTAACATTTTAAGACTGTTTTTGCTTAGGACAGATAACAAGCTGGTTTCAATGATAAAGACTGACAACCAGAGTGTGGTCAGTATCAGGGGTGTGCGATAATCTCCTCAGCAACTTAATGCAAAACTAGAAGGAGTCAGGAAGGCTGAAAGTCTGTCACTGGAGAGGGGATGGGTTGAGAGGGAAAAGAATTCCACCCTTCCCTCTCCCCGACACAGCTGTCTAAATTCAGACTTGACCAATGTTGATGCAGCTTCAGTCAAGGAAACCCAGTCTGTGATCCACCTTAATGGGTGGCTAATTTCAATTTGTAGTCCATGGAGGAGTCTTTATTACTGTTTTTTGAAAACTTTTCATTTTATATTGGATGTAGCTGATTAACAATGTTGTGATAATTTCAAGTGGACAGCAAAGGGACTCGGCCATACAAATACATGTACCTTATTAATATTTTATAGTGACTCTCACTGAGAACATTTCCAAAATTCCAGTGCAGAGTTAATAGCCTGTCAAAGTATGCAGGACGGAGGCTGATCTGGCTAAAAATTCAAAGAGCTCCAGATTTAAGAGAAAAATGTCAGGAGGATTCAGCTCTAAAGAAAATCCTTCCAAACTCAAGAATGAGAGAAGGGACTAGTAACATTTTCAACTTTTAAAGTCTAAATTATCAGTTGTCCCCCTCAGATGTATGCTGTATATAACAAGACCTTCTGTCATGAACAGACTTGTTCATTATTGAAACTAATGGGGTTTCATTAGGGACCTCGTACTCTTAAGTTAATAAGACACACACCAAAAAAACACACCAGCTGAGAAGACAGTAGATGGAGAAAGTTTTTCTTCTTCTCTCCTTTACGAAACTGGAGTTTACAATATTCATCCATTCAAATATTTACTGAGTACCAACTCTATGTCAGGCATTGCTTTAGGTGTGGCAGTACAGCAGGAAACAGTGCCAAGTCTCTGGTCTCCCCTGAAGCTCCATAACAAGCATTATAACCACCCCAACCCTTCCCAACAGCAGCAGTAGCTGTTAAATAAGTAACTCTGAAAAAGGGAATTGGAGTGGGGAGGTCTCCACAGTTGCCCAAGTTTCCCAAGTTTTCCTTGGATACACCCCCATGAAGTTCCACAATCAGACTTTAATTCTGCAACTGCAAAAGACCTTCATAAGAAGTTACGAAGGGATCTACCCCAGTGGTCCAGGCTCCCAATTCAGGGGGCCTAAGTTTGATTCCTGGTTAGGAACTAGATGTCACATGCTGCAACTAAAAAGGTTCTGCATGCCACAACTAAGACCTGAGGCAAACAAACTGCTGCTGTCATCCAACTCTTTGCGAACCCACGGACTAAACCACACCAGGCTTCCCTGTCCTTCACTATCTCCCAGAGTTAGCTCAAACTTTTGTCCATTGAGTTGGTGATGCCATCCATCCAACAAATTATAAAAATCAAAAAAGTTATGGACGCCAAGTCAAAGAAAGGGTCAGACAATCAGATGAAGTTGCCAAGTATTCTGCAAAGTGCTTAAGTTTTTGTCCTCAATATTCAATACTTCACAAAAGTCCATCACCAGAAACTTGGTAGTCCACTGCATTAAAAAACTGAGTCTTTTAATTATAGCATTTCCCATTTGTTTTTATCAGTTCTGCAACACAATTTCAAATTTTAAAAATGGATCATTTTTCTCAAATGTCTACATAATCTAGAAGAAATGCCAGAAACGAACTTAAAAACACTTAAGTGAACCTATCTTGGTTCTGGAACATCAGCAACCCTTAAGATTAGTGTTCAGCTGTTGTTTCATGTCCTTGCCACGGAAGACGCAACATGAAGCAGCCAACTGGTTTGCTTTAGGCTGTACTCTCATACAAAAAAAAGGGCTAAGGTCACAGGATGTTTTTCCTTCCAGTCCACTTCCGCTTTTAAAGTGGACTCCTTTTATGCTTTTACAACACTACAATTACTTTAATCTGTCTTTTCAGCCCCTTCCTGTCTCTGTACCCTATTTTAACTTGTTTTATAACCTCCTCTCCCATCCTACTCCTATTATGCTCCTTCAAGTTCATCTTCCTCTCTTCCTCTGGCTCCCATTCCCAAGGACCAATTAATTGATTACATTAAAAATAAAACATGAGTACCATCTTTCTAGATTCCATATGCACACATTAATATACAATACCTATCTTTTTCTTTCTGACTTACTTCACTCTGTGTATCAGGCTCCAGGTTCATCCACCTCATTAAGACTGACTCAAATGTGGTTTTTCTTAATAGCTGAGTAATACTCCATTGTATATACGTACCACAATTTCTGTATCTGTTCATCTATCGATGAGCATGGTTCCTCCATGTCCCAGCTATTGTGAAAAAGTGCTGCAAGGTGAACACTGGGGTACATGCATCTCTCGATTATGGTTTTCTCAGGGTGTATGCCCAGCACTGGGACTGTTGGGTCACATGGTCGTTCTAGCTTTTTAAGCAATCTCCACACTGCTCTCCATAGCAGCAGGGCAGCAATGGAGATGCAGACAGACAACAGACTTGCGGACACGGTGGGGAAGGAGTGGGTGGGACGAACAGAGAGAACAGCGTGGAAACATAACACTACCATATGAGAGACAGCAAGTGGGAATTTGCTGTGTGACGCGGTGAGCTCAACCCAGTGCTCTGTGACAACCTAGAAGGGTGGGAGTAGGGAGGGAGCTGGAAGGGGGGTTCAGGAGGGAGGGGACATATGTGTATACTTGAGGCTGATTCATGTTGATATATGGCAGAAACCAACACACTACTGTAAAGGAATTATCTTCCAATTAAAAAAAAAAACATGCAATGTCATAACGCGGTCCTAGGTAACACTTATTTCTCTGCTCTGGTCTCAAAGTTTCTAATCTGTAAAATAACTTCTACTGATCTCTTACACTTCCAGTCCCAATAATTTTATGACCTTTAAAATTTGTTTTGAAGAGATTAGAATATTAAAATATATATATATAAATGCTTGAGAGCAGTAGTTCTCAAACTTTCCTGTGTATGAAAACGATCATCCTCAGATATGTCTATTTTAACCCAAGGTCTCTAGGTAACTATAATCTAGAAACATTATTTTGAAAAACCCTGCGCTGTCGTTTCTTGGTCCTTTGAACAATGATTCATACCAAATACCAGCCACCTACAATAATGGACAGGCTACTGATTTTATTTTCAGTTTCTATTTTAATTAGATCTCTCTGTTCCTTTAAAGGGCAGGCACAAGGTGCTGAGTCAGTTGCTGGGGATTTTTTTTTTTAATTTACAGCTGAGACTATTGAGTCTCTACAATTGAGGAAGAGAGAGATTTTCACCTGCTACTTTCCTAGCCCCTACCTGAGAGGAAGAAGGAAGAGCTACATAAGGGATTGACACAGCTACTGCAACTTAGATAAGGAGTAGGGTAGCAAGGCTCTTTAGAATAGAAATTTTGTTGTTTGGACATCAGGGCAGAGTCATGCTTACAGATAGGTAACTCAAGTCCTGCCACTGGGACTCAGTTATGAAGATGAATGACTACAAAAAAGATGACTTAAAGCAGCCACAGATTATATGTAAATGAGTGAGCATGACTACATTCCAACAAAATGTTATTTATGGACACTGGAATTTGCATTTCATGTAATTTTTCTGTGTCATGAAATAAGTAAATAATATTCTTTTTCTAAATTGAAGTATAACTGATGTAACATTATATTAGCTTTAGGTGTATGTAACAAATTTTCCCCAACTAGTTAAGACAAGTATAAAAGCCATTCATAGTTCATGGGTCATACAACAGAAGGCACAGTTTGCAGAACTCTGCAGCTACTTAACAGAGACTAGTAACTATCCCCAATGCCCAGGTAGAGACAGTGCTGTTGTTCTGAAGTTCTGTGTGTAAGTGAATAGAATCCTCCAAGTTTTACCTAAGGCTTTTTCCTAAATGTCCATGTTCAACCTGGCTCCCACTTCTTTCCTCCTTTCAAACAGCCCATGAATGGCTATTACTCAACTTGATTTAAAAGTGGTTAAAATCAACCTGCTCTTGCAAACCTAGACAAAGTTAGCCAAAAAAAGGAAAACTCTTCAAGAGGAGGCCAAGACTTAGCCCACTGCTAATTCTGCTTCTTAAGCAGCTACCTAGTTAAATTTGTTATTTATTCCCCTTGAAGTGAGAACAACATCACAGTTGTTTACACACTCCTAACCACCTCCAATAAGATTCCTTAGTAAACAGGCAGACTTCAGAGAGCCTTCTTAAAATAAGGGGGTGGTAAATCCCTGGTTAACAAAAAGATCCTTTTCCTTGAGTACTCGGATAAACAGAGGTTTTACTGATTTCTGGGAGTAACTGGTTCCAAGCACAAGCTGAACTGTTAAAAAATAAATTATCCAGGGGTCTTTGCTGCACAAGTAGGCAAGCTTTCTTTAACAGGAAAAGGATTATATATTAAAGTGCAACAGAGCCTTCTAGTCAATGAAACTAGCCTGGTAAGGTTCCACTGTAAATGAAGGTAAGTGCTCTAAAAAATGCATTTCCTTGGCCTGGAACCACATGGGTCACTCCACTACAACCTAGAATTCCTAGGAGGCAACTGAGTCACCCAGGCTCCCCCTTACCTTGCTTTGTGTTACATTTAAGAACTCAAGCAGTAGCATCAGACAGGTTTTGATGAGCCTCCCAGTTGCATCGCTTACTAACTATAGAGCCTTGAGCCTCAGTTTCTTCAAAAGTAAAGTGTTCAAAACTCAACTATTTATTTTATACCAATTCCAGTTCATCATCCTACACCAAAAATAACATCATAATTGAAGCTAAAGGTGAAGGAAATTGGATCTGTCCCTGGTCTTTAAGCAATCTACTCAAGTTATTTCCTAAGACCTCACATGTTTACTATATGGCAGTGGTCAAGCCTACAAAATCCCACTTTGTTCCATCAGGCTAAGGCTGGCTGGCTAACAATGGGCCTACTTTTAAGTCAACACTCACTCGCTATGTTCACTGTGAGCATGCAAATAACAGGAAGACCCTAAGTAGGGTGTAGAAGTTGTTCTGATCTGCTTTTACTATAAGTAACACGTGGGGTGAGTTAACATCTTGGGTGCTATTTGCTTGCCTGGACAATCTTAGATTCTCTACCACTTATAGTCAGATATTTACTTACTACTGACTACATCTGAACAAATATGAATTAACTTCTTGGTATTCAATTCAGTAGCTCAGTCGTGTCCGACTCTTTGTGACCCCATGAACCACATGTGAACGCATGTGAGGCCTCCCTGTCCATCATCAACTCCCAGAGTCCACCCAAACCCATGTCCATCAAGTCGATGATTCCATCCAACCATCTCATCCTCTGTTGTCCCCTTCTCCTCCTGCCCTCAATCTTTCCCAGCATCAGGGTCTTTTCCAATGAGTCAGCTCTTCATATCAGGTGGCCAAAGTACTGGAGTTTCAGCTTCAACATCTTGGTACTGCAACATGCTAAAAACTTGCAATTTCAAATGACGTTGTAGGCTGAAACTAACCATTTTAAAGTACAGTGATCCATAAAGATATATGTAAACATAAGTTGGGCTTATACTTTGGGCAACACTTTGGTCACCTGATGTGAAGAACTGACTCATTTGGAAAAGACCCTGATGCTGGGAAAGACTGAAGGCAGGAGGAGAAGGGCACGACAGAGGATGAGATGGTTGGATGGCATCACTGACTCGATGGACATGAGTTTGAACAAGCTCCGCGAGTTGGTGATGAACGGGGAAGCCTGGCGTGCTGCAGTGCATGGGGTCGTAGAATCAGACACGACTGAGCAACTGAACTGAAGTTGGGCTTCCCTGATGGCTCAGCAGGTAAAGACCCACCTGAAATTCAGGACATGCAGAAGACTTGCATTCAATACCTGATCAAGAAGATCTCTTAGAGAAGGAAATGGCAATCCACTCCAGTATTCTTGCCTGGAAAAATCCCATGGACAGCAGAGCCTGGCGGGCTACTGTCCATGGGGCTGCAAAGTCAAACATGACTGCACACACATGCAAATGAAGTTCATCTGTTTTGTCAGCTACAAAACAGACATGACTTATCTCATAGGGTTGCTGAGATAAAATGAATATTTATTCAGTCCAAAGCACCTTAAATGTTCATCTTTGTGTAGCACTAAAAGGGTCAAGTAAAATGAAAAGCTGTCTGACCTTTACAACTGCTCTGGTAAACTCTACTTACCAGTCATAAATACCCTTAGCATGTCACCCAGGATAAGGCAATGCAGACATACAGAAGGAAGTTCATTATTCAAACTCATAACACAAATTCATACCTGTTTTGGATTTCAAAGTTCCAAGAGCCCCAACCTCCCATATTCTAAGCAAAATCTAAATTCAAATCTCTTTGCTCTTACCTAAATTTTACCTAGAATTGTGCTGTCCTGCATGAAGCCACTAGTCACATGTAGCTACATTTAAATAAAATTTGAAAATTAAGTTCTTCAGCCACATGAGCCACATTTCAAAGGCTCAACAGCTTCATATGGCCAGCAGCTACCATGTAGAAGAGCACAGATTGAGAACAATTTCCATCATGAGAGAAAATTCTACTAGACAGTTCTAACTGAAAATCCTGAATCCAGGTCAACACCTTCCTTTCACTAGTAGAGAACGTGAGGTACCACGCTGTGTGATTTGCTCATCACAGCTGATAAAACCAGGATTGAGACTTCCTTTGTCCTGACTCCTTACCTAGCATTCTCCTCTCCACCAGAGACTCCCCTGCTGGAGCCCTGTGGGGGGCCTTGGCCCTACATAGCAAGACACTATGCTATGTAGTTTCTTAAGGTCAGCAGAAGTTTGCCTGGCTAATCTGCCACCTCAAAAGCAGGCCACTTCTGTAGAGCTCCTGGAGAATCAGAATCTCAGTGAGGGTCACCCAGAGGGCATTTCAATTGAGGTATTTGTCCATCAGTCAAATCAGATAAAGCAGTGATTTTAAGTTTCAAGAGAATGTCAAGGAAGTCCCATTTTACTAACTTCTCTTTGTTCTCTAAACACAAGACAAAGTGGTAATTTTTACCTTTGCCTCTAAAGGTAATTTGGAGAAGGCAATGGCACCCCACTCCAGTACTCTTGCCTGGAAAATACCATGGACGGAGGAGCCTGGTNCCAGGGACTGAACCCAGGTCTCCTGCATTGCAGGTGGATTCTTTACCAGCTGAGCCACAAGGGAAGCCCATAAAGAACCATAAAAATGCTCATATTCATTGACAAAGACTCCTGGGCCAATTTCTATGAGAAATTTAAAATAATAAAGAACTAAAACAAGTAAATATAAGAGATAGGTTATGGTGATCTTTGTTCTCTCACTTCCCAATTGAGTTGCTTTCTTTAATTAGCAGATATTAATTTTCAAAAGGAACAATATGAAAACATTTCAGTTAGTATTAACAAAATAAAGCAAGTAAGTGTCCATTTGATGTTTCTGAACTATGGTGTTGGAGAAGACTCTTGAGAGTCCCTTGGACTGCAAGGAAATCCAATCAGTCCATCCTAAAGGAAATCAGTCCTGAATATTCATTGGAAGGACTGATGTGGAAGCTGAAACTCCAATACTGTGGCCACCTGATGGCAAGAGCTGACTAATTTGAAAAGACCCTGAAGCTGGGAAAGATTGGAGGCGGGAGGAAAAGGGGATGACAGAGGATGAGATGGTTGGATGGCATCACTGACTCAATGGACATGAGTTTGAGTAAACTCCAGGAGATGGTGATGAACAGGGAGGCCTAGCATGCTGCAGTCCATGGGGTCACAGTCAGATACAACTGAGTGACTGAACTGAACTGACTGAAGTGTCCATTTCCTTTTGTCACAAAGGTGTCCGATATCTAATACCTGAATCTTATTCCCAACTATCACCACTATATACACAGATTACATACACACAGAAATACCAAAATTCTTAACTTTAAAACTATCAGGAAATGGAGCAGCCTTAGCACAAACCACCAAGGACACAGTAGCCAGCAAGGAAATCAATTGCTTTTGTTGACATGTACTTGGAACAGGCTTTGCCAATATCTGGAGTTATAAATGATGCCAGAGAATCATTTACCCTGAGGTATTTTGCTAGAGTTTTTCCCAACTCTCCTAGTCTATTTTAACTGAAAGATAAAGTGCATAGCTCAGAGGAAAAAAACACAAGTCTTCTCAGCCACAAGGAGTCAGTACTTGACTTCTGCAGGAGACAGTTAACTAATTAACTCATTAAATTAGAGACAATTACTTGGCAATGTCACTGAGCCTGCTGCCTGAACAGACAAAACAGAAGAGGGAATTTAGATCTGAAACTAGAATCTACCCACAGTCAGCCAAAAGGCTAGAACACTTCCTCAACGAAGAAAAGCTGGTACCTCAAAAATGGGATACATTTAAACTAAAAATATTTTTTTAAATAAGAATGACCTATTTATTTTAAATAACTTCATTACTTTTAATGCTGATTTTAATTGACTGGATAATACTGCTTGCTGCTGCTGCTGCTGCTAAGTCGCTTCAGTCGTGTCCAAAGCTTAAACACACAAAAAAAGGAAACATGGCCTAAAGTAACACAGCTAGAGATAAGAAAAGGTTAAGTGGGCTTACTAAGACTTTTTCTGCTAACCAAAATGACTTGCATGTTTACACACAAAAATGAAAAAAAGCAATTGAAGACAAACTTTTGGATCTCCTAGGCTTACACTTACGCTAAAAAATTAATATATTTAGTTGCACAATATTGTTTCTATTTTGTTCCTATCATTTCAAAGACTGAACTAAAATGACTTGAAATGAAATTAGCCAAATATTATATCCATACTCCAAATAACTTTAGAGTTAATCATTTGCCATTTCAAAGATGTTTCTTAAGCAGTCATAAATCCTTCTTGGGCAAAAAGTCAAGGACTCATAAAAGACATAGACAAGAAGTAGCTGACAGTATCAGGAAAAAAATAGGTGGTCTATTTTCTCAATTCAACTTTTTTAAAACCTAACTGAAGTGTTTTAATGTAAAAGTGCCCATAGTTTTGGCATTTCCAGAAATATTTTAATTTGAATGAAAAAGCCTTGACATTCATAAGCATGAGAAAGAAAA
The DNA here is from genome assembly GCA_006410875.1 of Neotragus pygmaeus. NCBI lineage: Eukaryota > Metazoa > Chordata > Mammalia > Artiodactyla > Bovidae > Neotragus > Neotragus pygmaeus. Next base: position 195,170 of record SJYV01011531.1, on the reverse strand, counting down.
TGGATGTTAATGAAACATTAGAATCTTTATATATTTAATCAAAATCACTGCTGATAAAAGACAGTATGGTTTCATACACAGATTTATGTTATACTTTCACTGAACTACCTCGAGCTTCAAAACAGACGATTATATTATCAAGAAATGTTCTATCAAGCCAACAGATCAACACATCAAGACCTCACGTGACTGTAGTTAACTGGATACTAATAACTCCTTTGCAACTTTACCAAATATAACCTTAAGTAACCTTTAGAATGTATGCAACCAACATCACAGGTTAATTATATAGCAGACTTTACAAAGAGTTTACACACTACATTTCCACTGAATAAGGGAAGAAAAAAAAAGGTTAACTTAAAATTCAAGAACATGAAATGAGTAAATAGGCCCAAATAGTTTTAACAAGAACATGAATGAGTAAATAGGCCCAAATAGTTCTAATGATATAAATTAGCTGTTTAAATGGTGTAAGTTTAAAAATAGACATTTTTGATTTTTATATTTCTAAAAGATTTTCCAGAAATTATAAAGGAAAGTTCTGATAGGCTGTGACTAGAAAGTTGGTTACTTTTTAAAAATTATATAGTGTGTCTAGATTAAGGATTTTCTTTTTCAGTACGCCCACCAAAACCAAGGTAATATATCTAGAAGGACTTTTTATTAAGCCAAAAGTCCGCTTAAATATTTCAGGTTATTGTGCATTCATTTTAAAACATTTATCAAGTACCAGCTTTGTGCTGGGCACTAGGCCTAGCACTAGGGATGCAGAATCAAGAAAACATAGTTCCTGCCCTCAAGTCACTCAGAGACCAAGGCATGATGGACACTGAAACTATGGTCAGAAAAGAGGTTCTAATCTCCTGCCTTGTTAAATAGTAGAGATTTCTGGAGCAAACACACTTCTCAGAGTCTCTTTAACGAGAAATTACAGAAAGGTATATCTTTTTTAAGGGAAAAAAAGTGAGATCTTGAACATCAAAGTACTTGAAAATTGTAAAGCTAATGCAGATTAACATAGTTATTCTAAAATGCTTAGAAACTCAGAAAAGCAGTTTCTTCCTTGCATACTGAATTTTTCTCCTTCTGGTCAAACATGAAGGAGTTACTAACTCTTCACCCTTATTCTAATCAAGGTTTCCCTGGGGTTGGCTTCTACTATTCTTGGGTTTATCAGAAAATCAGTCCTGGCTGGTCTAGGCAGCTTCATCTCTGCTTATCCAACATGTGGCTGTAACATGAGTCAAAACAAACTGTTCCTCCCTGACTTTGTTCCAATTGAGATAAACTGACATTTTCAGATTGCAACATCCTTGCCATTTCTAACTCTCAAAGGACAATGTCACAAAATTTGGTAACTACAAATATCACACAGAGCATTTCCTACACAGAAAAAAGAATTACATGAGCAAAGGAAGAGAAAGACTTCTACCATGGCAGGAGTTGAGCACAGGAAGCTAATCTTGTTGTCCTTCACTATTACTGCTCTTACTTCTAAGGCAAGCCAAATTTAGTCCGGAATGCATGCCCTTTCACTACTCAAGCACTCTATGTAACAAGCAAAGACCACAACAGATCCAACAACACAAATTCTGTTACAATAGTGCAATGTGGAATTCAATAGCAGAAATAATATTTTAATGAGAAAAAATGATTATGCATATAGCCACATTGATTTTAGCAACTCTATGAAGCCACATTAATTTTTTAAAACAGATTTTAATGAGTGACACAAAATTTTTCTGGTATTTACTATAATCTACACATGCATTTGAGGAGCCTGGTGGGCTACAGTCCATGGGGTGGCGAAGAGTTGGACACGACTGAGCGACTTCACTTTCACGTTTCACTTTCGTGTATTGGAGAAGGAAATGGCAACCCACTCCAGTATTCTTGCCTGGAGAATTCCAGGGACAGAGGAGCCCAGTGGGCTGCCATCTATAGGGTCGCAGAGTCAGACACGACTGAAGCGATTTAGCAGCCGCAGCAGCAGCACACGTGTATTTTTTAGGAAAAGGCAGTTTATACATCTAATTAGCATTTTCAGTTGCATATTTCACTTACACTAGAAACAAAACCTATTTAATATTCCAAAAAGAATTCTCCAGAAACCTGCCTTCCTCAGATTGTTTCATGAAATACTATCTTCTTTTTGTGTTAATATGTGTATTTTTTACTATCCGTTACATCAAGGCCTACTGCCAGCTACCATGCAATGTCTAACAAAGTGAGGAGGTGCAAGACTCCAGTTAATCACTGAAATTAAAGGAGTTACCATAATAAGCTAAGTCTTTCAAAACAATTTAACCCCTAAAAATGGCCAAAAACCTTGGAAATAATGACGCCAGAGAATTCAGTAACTGGAACTAGAATGTTTCATAGCAGATTAAGTTGAATAATTTGCATTGTTCTTAAAAACACTTCAATTTCTTGGTCTAAGTAACCATGGGAACATTCAAGGGGCATATATATTTACAAGCCTGGACAAATCATGTGTTTGATAATCAAGGTGTAGCTCCCAGGTGTATCAAATGCTTTACTGTCGGTAAGCCTTGATTACATAGCAAGATTTTTGCCATAAGGAAAAAAGGCCTTTTATCCTGGCAGGGAGTAGTGGTGACAGATCAACAAAATGCAATGTAGGAACCTGGCTTGGATCCTGATTTTAATAAAATAACTTAAAAAAAAAAAAAAAAAAGAAGGAAACAAGCATGGAAACTGCAAGTCTGAACTGAAATTCATTTGTCAAGGAAAAATTTTAGGTGCAAGAAAGTATTGTGGTTTGGTTTGTTTTTCAGAGTCATCATCTTTTAGAGATAGACACTGAAGTATTTATGGATGCAGTGATAAGATGTCTGAGAATTGCTTCAAAATAATCCCCTGCAGCTGCAATATAAATGAAGCAAAATTAGCCATGATAGTCGAAGATTAGTGATGGGAGATGGCAATTCATTATGCTATTTTCTTTAAATTCATATATGTTTGAAATTTTTCATAATAAAAAAGGCTACCCCAAAAATGAGATGATTCTATATGTACCTGCATTGCCACACAATGTTAAGTAAACAAGGCAAGTTGTACTAACATCCATAAAGCAAGTCTCCTCCATTTACTATATTACCTTGAGCAGGTTGCTTAACCGTCTGGGGCTTAGTTTTCTCATCTATAAAATGGGAATATTAATGGCACCTACCTTATAGAGCTGTCCTGAGGATTACATACAGTGATTTGTATAAAAAGCTTAAAATAGTCCCTACAACTTAACAGTTAACAAACAATAGTACAGTCCTAGAAGCGATGGCTCTGGTTTCAGTGAGCCATGCTTCAGAAATGTCAGCAGTGCTAAGTGAGAGAGAGCTGAACAGGACAGGGAGATGATTTTTCACAAACTACAAACACAAAGAATGAATTATAAGTCTCTCTCTGAGGTCTGCATCTTGGTGTTCCTTGGTTGGACTACTATTCCTTCCCTGGTTAAGACAGAGCAACAGAAGGTTTAAATGAAAACTCTGCACATACTTCCACAGTCTCCCAGTTTTTAATCATGGCTCTACCCCTTCTCAGGATCTATATGCTTGAGAGAGAAATTATCTTTTGTGGAGATATTTCTGAATATGGGGATTTGTGAAGATCTTCAGATGTATATCTCAAGACTGTAATTAATAATTAACTAATTACATGTACATAATCATAAATTACTTATTAGCATCCTTAGTCACTTTCTAGGTCCAGCATAGTTACCTGGGGAACACAAGAGACTGAGATCCTTTTCAGGAAAGAAAAGTCCTCAACTCAGAAGAATAGGAAAGGGACAAAGAACTACATTTTACCAGGTTCTCTGAGTGCCAGGCACTACTTACACATTATCTTATCTTTGTAATATCCCTATATGCTAGATGCAGTTATCCTTTCTTAGACAGATGAGAAGACAGACTCCCACAGAAATGTAAATACCTAAGGTCACTCAGCAAAAGGGATCAAAGGCGATTCAGATTCTGGTTAGATTACAAAGCCCATGTAAGGTTCTGGCTACATTCTGTTGCCTCCTGGATGAAAAGGAGTCAACCAAGGCCCAGATCAAGATATCCTAAGAATGCTATGGACAGGAGGAAATTAAATTGGAACAATCACAGTCTACTCAAGGTAGAGTAGAAAATCCATGAGAAAGCACAGAAATATATGCGAAAGCTTACATTTCAATATGATCTATCTTTAAGTACAATCGATTTAACATATAAACTGAATCATTCAACTTTCAAGGTGAAAGACCTCCTGACAGGTTCCACAACATTTTTCAGAAAAGAATCCAAACTCTTCTTTATGGCCTATAAACAAGGTCCTGCTTGATGTGGTTCCTTCAGCCTCATCTCTTACTGGCCATTCACCCCCTCACTCACTGAGGCTTCGGGAGCACTGGCCTCATTTTTGTTTGTTGAACATACCAAATCATATCCACATCCAGGCCTTTGCACATGTGGAATTCTCTCTACTTACCTTTCAGCTCTCAGCCCTGATATCACTTCCTTAGGGGCCTGGCCACCATCTTGAAAAACGATCACCTTTTCTATCATTCTACTTATTGGAATTGTCACAATCCTGTGGTTAATATTTGTTTTTTAATGTGTGGTCTTTGTTATTGTCTGTCTCACCCCTACCTAGAGTGTGAGGTCATACCTCCATTGAACAGCTCCGTTGTACCTACAAACCTCGCACAGTGCCTAGCCTATTAGGCAATTTTAAAAATGTATTGACTGGTAGTAGGACATAGATAGCATTTAATAACTCTAATGTTTTAATCTTAATTATTTTTTCATCTGTCTAGTTGATTCAAGGATAAAGTCTTCATTATGTTGCTAGCATGCCCTTAATGCCTAATACTTAAAAAAAAAATAAGAACTCTATATAGTTTATGGCAAATACTTTATAAACCAAAGATAAAGGCTATTATTTGCAATTCCTATAGTATGAAAAACTGGTGAAAACCCTTAATCAAGGGTGGCTAAGAAAACTATAGATCCCTCTCTGTGTGTCTCTTACCAGTTTCTTCAACCCAATTCATGCTGGGAAGTCTCTTTTAACTTCATGATCTGATGGCTCAGACGGTAAAGCATTTGCCTACAATGCGGGAGACCTGGGTTCAATCCTGGATTGGGAAGATCTCCTGGAGAAGAAAATGGCAGCCCACTCCAGTATTCTTGCCTGGAAAATTCCATGGACAGAGAAGCCTGGTAGGCTACAGTCCATGGGGTTGCAAAGAGTCGGACACGACTGAGCAACTTCACTTCTGAATTACTACGGAGAAGGCAATGGCAGCCCACTCCAGTATTCTTGCCTGGAAAAGCCCATGGGCGGAGGAGCCTGGTGGGCTGCAGTCCATGGGGTCGCTAAGAGTCGGACACCACTGAGCGACTTCACTTTCACTTTTCACTTCCATGCACTGGAAAAGGAAATGGCAACCCACTCCAGCGTTCTTGCCTGGAGAATCCCAGGAATGGGGAAGCCTGGTGGGCTGCCACCTATGGGGTCACACAGAGTCAGACACGACTGAAGCGACGTGGCGGCAGCAGCTGAATTACTAAGTTCTTACTTTTAAATTATGCACTTGCTCAAAATTTAACACATACACGTTGAGATTTTGTTTTTATTTCCCCTGAATTCTTACCTCAACCAAGTAAACATTATTTATCTTTCCGTATATGCACCTGTCTTTCCTTATTTATAAAGAAAAAAAAAGTGTTAGTCACTCAGTTGTGTCCCACTCTTTGTGACCCCATAGAGTACAGCGTGACAGGTTCCTCTGTCCATGGAATTCTCTAGGCAAGAATAATGGCNCTGGTGGGCTGCCATCTATGGGGTCGCACAAAGTCGGACACGACTGAAGTGACTTAGCAGCAGCAGCAGCTAAAGGTAATTAACCAGTACAAGATCCTCAGGATGGTGATTCCCATTTCATATACTCTTCAGTAGTGAATAACATTTTCACAAGGGCATCTCTGTAGTGAAAATGCTGCTTCTCTCCCAGGGGGCAGAACTTAAAAAGAAAAAAAGGACCTGTCTAACCTGAAAATGTACCTTCTCAGGCCAGCTCAATTAGGGCAGGCCCATTCCTGCAGCTTGTCCTCCTTTGCTTCTAGGAAGTAGGCCCTGAACACCTGGGAAGTGAAAGTGACTCCAAACCTCCTGCCTATGCTACACTGGCCCACCAGCTCAGCCTAAGCTGCCTTGTTTCCAAAGGGTGTGGGCCTCTAATGGCCCCAAGTCCACACCTTGCCTGACCATAAAGGTATCCAGTGGTCACGCATCCTATTACTAATTCAAACGAGGGGCCTTTTTGTCTAGAATATCACTACTGACTGTGCTTGAAATGCATTGTCAAAGTGTAAGCCTGAATATGTATATGCTCTTTAGAAGCCTTCCTGGTGCTAAGCAATTGGCTCCTTTTTTGGTCCCATTATGAATTACTCCAAATTCCTAGGTATATGAAAGTACAAAAATTGAGCAAGTATTAAGGTTCAGCTATGGGCATTGTGAAAAAACAATGAACACTGTTTAAGAGGCTGAATTACTACAAAACTAATTATAGGCTCCATATGAATCAGAGTCGTCATTTGCTCAAGGTCACCCAACTACTGACAGTTGAAACCAAGTTTATCTAACTCCAAAGTCTATTTCACTGGTAAGGATGTGGACTTCGTCAACTGTCTTTCATTCCTTCTTAAAATGTGAGGCACAATGGGAGAAGGTGAACTTCAAATCTTACTCTATTCTATAGATTCTAAAACCTCAGTGTGTATCAATCACCTGGCTAACTTGTAAAACCTAGATGGCTGAGCCCTGGCTCCTGGGGTTTGAGGCAGTAGGTCTGGATGAGGCCCAAGAATTTACATTTCCAGCAAATTCTCAGACAATGCTGCTGCTGCTGATCAAGAAACTGCACTTTAAGAACCACTGCTCTATTCAAATCCTGCTACTTCAATCAGTGCCGTCAGTAACTAAAGACCCCTAATTTAATCCGAAAATAGTGAACTCCACAGGTTAGATCCCCAGCATTCCACTGAACTATTCTCCACTTAAACCTTCTAAAGCCTGCCTTAACCATCCTAGGAATGTTAGTCTGAAAACCACCCTTCCCTCTTTGTGCGCCCCCTTAGTCACCCAATCTTAAAAGATGACATCAGGAACAAATAGTGGCTAGTTAAATATGGAAGCAGGAGGATCAGAAGTTTGATGAGACACATAGTTATACAGCTACAAAGTCAGTTAACTATCTCTGCTATTTATTTAAATGCTTGTTGAAAGGAAGAAGATATTTAGAGTGGGGATAAGTAACAAGCTTTTATAAACAGATTTGAACACACTGTTCTGGTCCCTTTTTAAATATTCTGTAAATTTAATAGCTGGACCAATGGAGTAGTACCTTAATCAAATGAAACAAAGGAGACCTTAGCTAAATGAAACGGAGCAGTTTCTCCAAAGGTGATTTATGGGTTACCTGTATTAAAATCATTTCGAACTGTTAAAGGTATATTAAAAATGCAGGTTTCTCAGTAGCACCACAACAGAATAATTTCAAGGCAAAGGACCAAGATTCTGTAGTTTCACTGAGCACTCCAGGTGATTCTTATGCAAATCAGCTTGAGAACAATGAAAACAGTGTAAAGCTCTCAGTGTTCTTCAGGTGATCATCAACTAGTTGGTGAGCTAGGAGAGAGAGAGGATCCCATTTCACAACTAAACATTTGTCGGAACCATCTGTATTGACCATGTAAAATGAGATAGTGCTCTTGCCCACTTCCTAGTAAGTAATGGGCAAACATGTAAATTTCTCCAGCCTATGTCTATTCCTCCAGAATGAAAAACTGGAAAAGAACAATAAAGGGCTCAGTGAAAGCCAGAGAATAGTGGTTACTTGTGGCTTGGGTTTCCAAGTGTTGACTGCAGGCAGATTTCACTGGAAAGGAAATTGAGTATTAAGACTATGTATGTCTTCAACACTGAAACAGGCTCTGAGATGTTTCTAACCCCCAAGGAGTTTACAATACTTAATGCTTTCCTAAAAACAGGTAGGAAAATGGAGATGGAATACCAAATTCTGACTTTCCCAGGTGGCACAGTAGTAAAGAATCCACCTGCCAATGCAAGAAATGGATCCCCTGGAGAAAGAAATGACAACCCACTCCAATATTCCTGCCTGGAAATTCCATGAACAGAGGAGCCTGGTGGGCCACAGTCCATGGGGTAGTGACTGAGCGTGCACAGACACCAAATTCTAAAGACTAAAGAGGTATTCCTGGGTAAAAAGGAACTTTTTTTTTTTTACTTTATTTTACTTTACAATACTCTATTGGCTTTGCCATACATCGACTTGAACCCACCACAGGTGTACACGAGCTCCCAATCCTGAATCCCCCTCCCACCTCCCACCCCACAACGTCNTTCCTGGAGCAAGGATGGAACCCATGTTCCCTGCATTGGCAGGTGGATTCTTATCCACTGTACCACTAGGGAAGAAACGTAAGTGTAGAATTTTAAGAGATTTTTTTTTTTTTTTAAGCTGTTGGAGAGCATAGCTAGTAAGTGGTGAGTTTTGCATCGACACTCGGGTCCTCTTACCTCCAAAGCTATGTTCTTTCTTTCAAGCAAGTTTCCAGAACCAGTTTCACCTTGCTTTTGGATTCTTTCATCGTAGTCTTTCCATCTTGGGATCAATCACAGGCAACCGGGTGAGGTATGTGACTCCTACTTGTTTGCTGCAGTAAGGCCAAAGTAACTTGAGGAGTGCTTTAAGGCAAACAGTGCCTCCTAACACTTCTCCACCACCACTCTCCAAAGCCAGGGAGAATCTGCATTTATTTCCCAGGTACCTCCAAGGAAGGTCGGAGTAGCCATGAAAACATACCACACATGCCAAAAGGGGACACGACACACAGTTCCTGTGCACAGAATGCAGGTGTCTGGGCACCTTGTTATGGACTGAACTTTCCTGCCAGAAGGCGTGATGACAGTGCTTTGAGGCTGGCTGTCTTACTCAAGGCCACCTGGCCCCTCTCTGATTCCTGATACTTCAATCTGGTGTCCCCACGGTATGGTCCACCCACCCCTAGTACTTGAGAAGACTATAGATAATGCCTGTATAGACATCTTAATTTTAAAGATTATGTATATATTTCCATGTGTATGAGAAAAAAATTTTAACCATCACATCAAATCCTGGTTTTAAGGATATCTCTGTTTGGAATGGGGCTTTTTAAAAAGTTGATTGATTTAAATAAAAATGTGAAGGAATGGCACAGAGGGCATATATAAGGCAAACTCCAGAAAGGTTAGAGGGAAATAAATGAGGCTTGGGAAACATTACTTTTTAAATCAAGCCTGCTCACGCATGGGCCATCCCAGCCCCCTGTAAAAATAACTAGCAGATGACACCTGATGTTATAGGCCTGTTTCCAATGTGAAAGGTGGATGATTTATCAATATTCCACTAAAAGAAGCACTCCATATACAAATACATACATCGTTATGATTTAAAGTTTAACAGGTCTTTTCCAACGAGACTTCCTAGAGTTGTCCATGTGCTGATACACATGGCAGGAAGCATCTCCAGAAATCTTTTTTTTTTTTTTTAATCCCCAGAGTGCTTCTTAAGACTGGGCTCTTTGGAATGACCAGCCCTTGGGCTTCTTGTTCTAGATGATCACCCAAGATACAGCCCATAGTCATTTGCTTCTGACTTGCATGGGATTGTTCTTGTTGCCTTAACCCAAGTCTTGGCTCCCAGAACTGAACATGTCTAGGGTTGTCTGAACAACTTATGCTTTTCAGGGATCCTGTACTTCTGCCCAGTGTACACAAATGTACAAATATGACGTTGTCCCTCTGGCTACAGTTGTGTGACCCAGGCTGAGCCACTCAGATCAACTTCCTTGAGACTCTGGAACCAGGAAAGAGAAAGTGGTTTGGTGTCTCTTCCTGCAGATGGATCTGTAGTATGTAAATCAGGAAACTGCCCTGCTGGTATTTTCTGCCAAAAGGGCCCGAGAGAGCTGGGAGCAAGGAGGAAAGAAGGAAGAGAAGAGAAGGCCCTGATGGAGTTCAGGGTCCTCAGTTCCTAGTATCTCTTGAGGCTTTGTTTCCCTGGATCCTGTGCCTTTAAATAAATTCTCCTTTTTGCTTCATGGAGGTCTGATGGGTCACTAAAGACCAAGAACTCTACGTTATACCAAGTCCTAATCTACACTCGACTCCTACGCACTCTCAAGGCCTCTGTTTTCTTTTGGTCCTGGACCTGGGCCCCTCTTGTTATGCACCTGGATGTCCCCTAGAGTTTTGATCTTGGATGTTGGCACAGCCTCGACTGGCAATTCTTGGGCAGCAGCATCTTCTAGTTCTCCTTTCCTATGTGTGCCTTGCCTAAGGACCTGCTGCCCTTTCAAGACTTAGATGATGTTCAGAATAGAACCTGCTTGATACCTCAGCAAGGAGATCCAGGCTGGCCATCGCAGTAACAACTAGACACACCCTTTGCCTGTTGGTAATGGCCCAGCAAAGGTTCAATTTTGTGAAATAAAAAAGGAGAGGAACAACAGAAAAGCTGGCAGCCCTGGAGTCATGGAATGAGAAGTGAAAGTCACTTTGTTGTGTCCAGCTGTTTGTTACCCCATGGACTTCTCCAGGCCAGAATACTGGAGTGGGCACCTTTCCCTTCTCCAGGGGATCTCCCCAACCCAGGGATCAAACCTAGGTCTCCCACACTGTCCAACTCAGGGATCGAACCCTGGTCTCCAACATTGCAGACGGATTCTTTACCAGATGAGCCACGAGAGGACAGATGATAAAGATGTAGGAGCCTGGTCACATGGGGAGTCTATTTTCACATTCTTACTTTGTCTTCCCGCCAGAAGAAATCTTTTCTGTGATGAGAACATGTATTGATTCCACCACTATTCCCCAAGAAATGAGGGAGTATATTGGTTATAGGTGGGGGCTTCCCAGGTGGCTGAGTGGTAAAGAATCCGCCTGCCAATATGGGAGATGCAGGAGACGCAGATTCAATCTCTGGGTTGGGAAGATCCCCTGGAGGAGGAAATGGCAACCCACTCCGATATTCTTGCCTGGAGAATCCCGTGAATAGAGGAGCCTAACAGTCTATATAGTCCATGGGGTTGCACAGAGTCAGACACAGCTGACTGACTAAACACACACACACACACACACACAGGCTGTATGATAGATAGGTACTATGCTGCGCCCTGGGGACACAGATATTAATAAGACCAAATCCTTTTGTTGGAGAAGTTCCTAGTCTGATAACAAGATAAACATATTCCCCAACTGCTACCATAAGGTATGAAGAATAACATGGCAGAGGTGGCCAGCTACCAGTTGCTATGGGAACACTGGGAAGGAGGTGTTCAACTCACCAGTGATGGCAGAGCGGGCAATATGAGAGACTTCTAGTCAGATGCCATTCTCTAAAAATGTGGAGGCGGCCTGTGGAAGAAAAAGGAAGGTATTTCAGGAAGAAGAGCCACCTGGGGCAAGGCAGGGACAGCTTTGGTCAGGACGGAGCAGAGGGTACCTGTGAAGATAAACCAGAGAAGGCCGGGCAGGTGGGGACGCCTCCCTTGGTGATAGTGGAGCTCCCGCAGGACGAGCCGTAATGGGGTTTGGAGGAGGTGTGAGACAAACCATGGGCAGCGCAGTAGGGGAGAGTTTGGCAGAGCTGATGCTGGAGATGGGCAAATTATCCAGGAGGCCCATGGAGACCACTGCAAGTGTCTCAGAAGCATCAATAAGCGCGGGGTTGGAAGGTCATTTGGAATAACTGTGAAGAGGCAGCCCTTGAAGGGGACATCAGGATACTGACCTGGGACCAGGGTACTGCCCCAGGAGAACTTAGGACAGCAGCTCTCCTTGAATCTCCCTCTCACCAGATATGTTGCTGGGACATCCTGCCGCCCCTCCGGTCCAGCCCACCTCCACATGGAGCACCAGCAGGCTGGGGGCAGCAAAGAGGCAGGAACTGGGGCTCCAGGAAATCCTGGATAATTCTGGGAGTGAGTGCAACCCCAAGCTGACTCAGCATGACTCTCCCAAGAAAATGGAACAGAGATGACAGCCCCGATCGATAACCAGCAGGGGTTATTGACACGAAGAAACAGAAACGGGACTTCCCTGGTGGTCCAATGGTTAAGACTCTGAGTTCCCAGTGCAGGGGACTTGGGTTCGATCCCTGGTGGGAGAAATAAGATCCCACATGCTACACAGTGTGGACAAAATATTTAAAATAATAATAATAAAATAACCAGCAGGGAACAGCTTTGCCAAGATCAAGTTCAAAAGAGATATACCTGCCCGTGCCCCCAACAAGCTTTTTGACTCCTACATCCCATCTCTTCCACCTCCAGCATCTTCTCTCCCTCCTGCCTGGCAACTTCTCCATTTATTCCCCCCTCTCAGCTTTCTCTGTTGACCTTGTTAAAAATAATCTCTCACGTTAATCAATTACTTCCCACATGCTTTCCCCTGGACTAACTGCTTCCCATACATTATCTTACTTAATCCTCACAATAACCTTTATCAAGTGGGTACTACTAGTTTCATCATTTTGCAAACCAAGAAACTGAGGCTTAGGAAGATTAAGTTAACTTAGTCACACAGTTATTAAGTCATGGGGCAATGATTTGAACCCAAGAGATGTTACTATAGAGCCCACAGTTTCTTAATTCCTGTGTTGCCTCTGAAGGTCCTTAGGTCACTGTTTCTCTTGGCATGCTTGAAATATTTGGAAAGGATAGTCCTTGCTTGCTGCCTTTTCTGCCTTATAATCCAACCCCTTAAATGGTGTTGATCTGACTTCCGTTCTAATCAGAGACTTCCTAGTTTGCAAATAGATTAGCCTTATTCTCCTCACCTTCCTACAATACTCAGTGATGCTGGGCATATTCTTTGGGTCCTTTCCAATTGGCTCCAGGGACCATGATTCTCTTGGTTTTCCTCCTGCCTCTGCAAATGCCATTCTTTCTGCCTCTTCCTCTTCTCCCAGCACGTCAGCATCCCCAAAACTTCTGTCCTCGATCTTCTTTTCTCTGTATCCACCCTCCTCCTGGAAGCTTTACGGACTCTATGCTGACTCCTGCAGAGAGCCTCTCAAATGGGTATCTCGAGGCTTGACTTCTTTTTGGAGTTACAGAAACATTTACCCATCTGCCCTTCCCTGGTGGCTCAGAGAGTAAAGAATCTGCCCACAAAGCAGGAGACCCAGGTTGGACTCCTGGGTTGGGAAGATCCCCTGGTGAAGGGAATGGCAACCCACTTTAGTAATCTTGCCTGGAGAATCCCATGGACAGAGGAGCCTGGCAGGCGACAATCCATGGGGGTTGCAAAGAGTTAGACACATCCGAGTGACTAACACAAACTACTGCTTGTGTCCCCGTGATGGTCCCCTCAGTCCTCTGCCCCTGGGTTCAACATTTCCCCTGGATCTACCCTTCCCTTATGTGGTCTCTGCTTGGTGAATAGGTCTATCCACCCGCTTCCTAATCAAGCAGCTCAAATCCTTGGAGCCTCTTGAATTGATCCCTTCCTCCCCATCCCATTAGTGGCTATCTCTGTGGAGTCTGCCAAGACCTGCTCCTGTGATTATCTGTCCTTCTTCCCCCCAGGTACGTGTGGCATCTGCCCCTTCCCTGGCTTTTCTGCATAACACACACATACACATACACATAAATATCACAACACCTATGAACCAGGTTCCTGGTGGTGCCAAGGATTCTGCCACAAATTAGACAGACAGACAAGGTCCCTTCCCTCAAGGAGCTTAGGCCTGTTAGGTGGGACAGACAAGAGAACAAGTCATTCCCACTTAACTCTCTTCAATGCTCTGGGGATAATACACAGCATGTTTGCTACAGGACCCCTTTAGGGACACTGGCATGCTGGAATTGAGGAGTCAGACAAAGGCTTCTGTGAATAAATGACGTTCAAACCTGAGGCCTGCCTTACAAGCTGGAGCAGAAGCTAGCCAGGGAAAGTTAGGGACGACAGAGAACACAGGTGAGGGGGATGACCACTAATGGCCCGGAGAACAGATGAAGTAAAGACTTGGGAATTCCAGAGTGGGGTTGGTAAGACCCCTGAATTACACTAGTGTGGCTGAGGGGTAGACTGAGAGAAAGGGTAGTGAGAGGTGAGGCTGAAGGGGTAAGCAAGGCCCAACTCATGCAGGATGTTTTTTGTTGGTTAAGAAGTTTACAATTTATCCTGAGAGCAATGGGGAGCCACTGGTGAGTTGTAAGCAATGGGAGAACATAATCATATACATTAAAAAATTTTTATTTTAATTTTTTTGAGCCTGTGCCATGTAGCCTCTCGGATTTTAGTTCCCTGACCAGGGACTCAACCCAAGTCCCCTACAGTGGACGCATGGAATCTTAACTAGTGGACCACCAGGAGTCCAGTCATATCTATTTTAGTAAATGCTACCTACAATATAGAAAATGGATTTGAAAGTGTCAAGAGGAGAGGCTTGTTAGGCCACAGTTAAGAAGGCTGATGCCATCATCTAGGAAAAAAATGACAGCGATGCTGGCCCTAATCAGCAGGAGAGCCATGAGGGTGGGAAGGAGTGGATATGGATTTGAAGGATATTCATGACAGAGGGTTGATGTATCAGGTGTCAGAGAAAGGGAGAGGGGAGGAATCCGTGCCATTCACAAAGGCTGGGGAACACTGGGGAATGACCTAGTTTGAGGGAAAGATGATGAATTCCTGTCCTGTACATTCAAATTTGAAGTGCCTGTGGGGTAGCCTGGTCAAGATATCTGGTAGACAGTTGGATACATGGATTTGGAGCTCAGAAGAGGGACTGGAAGTGGTACCTGAACTGACTAGACTAGATGAGGTCATTTGGGAGGGTCTGGAAGGAACATTTTATTTTAGGGATGGGCCTGAGAGAGGAAGTAAAGGATAACAAGTTTAGACAAGTTGTTGAAGAGGTTTAGTTATACACAAGAGGAGGAACGCAGTGCAGGAACCAGAGTAACCGAGGGTTAAGAGGGTGTTTTTGTGTGTGTTGTCTGTTTTATGATGGAGAAGACACACTTATATCTAGTCTAGAAGAGGGCCTTTGGATCATTCCATTCCTTGGACAAAGTGATGGCACAATTGAGTTGATATACCAGAAATTTTGGCTCAAATGGTAAAGAATCTGCCTGTAATGCAGGAGACCTGGATTCGATCCCTGGGTTGGGAAGACCCCGTGGCGAAGGGAATGGCAACCCACTCCAGCATCCTTGCCTAGAGAATTCCATGGACAGAAGAGCCTGACGGGTTACAGTCCATGTGGTGACAAAGAGCCAGACACGGCTGAGTGGCTGAACACTATCACCAGGAATTCTGAATCAGGTAAAGAAGCAGGTCCCTTTGGAGCAGAGACCCCTCTTTGCTTCTCAGATACCACGGGCTGCTTCAACCTCCCCTCCAGAGCTCTGGGGACTTTCCCACCACAACTCACAGAAGGATTGACTCACAGAACTTGTTTTTCAGGATGGCTTATCCAGGCTCCCAGGGAATAGTCTCTACCCAAAAGGTCAAGTCCAGCCCTGCAGGATCTATCACTACCTTTCCAGGACTCAGCTGTAGATGTCAGAGCAGGGGTTTAACAGAACAGACTCCGACTGGGGTAAAAGAAACCCAGAGCCTGGGAGCTGGATTATCCTCCTTGCTTTCTGCAATGTGGTTAGGGTCCGCTAACATTTCCTGATGCATGCTTAGTGCCAGGTTCTGGTAGTAGTCTTGGGATGAATGAGACAGGGCCTTCACCTGGAGGATCCCACAGTCCAGAAGGGGAGCTAGACAAGAAACAATCAGTTACAAGACAACGGTCTAGGAACCTCATGAGTGAGCCCGCAGGGCTAGGAAGCCAGGCAGGCTCTTCTTTGGAAGCCCGGTCTGAAGTGTTTGATGGCAGAAAGCTAAAGACTCCAATGATGAGGGATAGCATCACTGACTCAGTGGACATGAGTTTGAGCAAAAACTTGGGGAGATGGTGAAGGACGGGAAAGTCTGGCATGCTGATGTCCGTGGGGTGGCAAAGAGCCAGACATGACTTAGCGATGAGCAACAACAAAGACTCCAAATTTCCCATCAGACCCAGAGCTTGGCTCTTCTGTTATTTGGGGGAAAATGGCACCACAATCTATTTCAAATTGACTTTTTGTTCCTCTGGGGGAATGTCCCCCTTCCTGTTGTGTGTGAGTATTGAGAACTGGGAGACAGAAAATATTTGCACAAAACCTTACAGAATATCCAAGTTGAGGCTTGGAAACCCCAAATGAAAAGCAGGTGAGGCTGTCATTGCTGGATGTTAGAGAATTCCTGGATTCTGTCCTCAGACCTCCTTTCTTCCTATCTCATCCAACTTGTGGCTAAATACTAGTTACATACTGACAAGTCCTGTTCATACCGAGTTCATATCAGTAGTCAGGGCCTTGGCCAACCCACACCACTGCCCTGGCCTCACATTTATATATCCAGCTGCCTGTCCACTATCCCTGATCAGAGATCAAATCCATACCTTTGTCAGTGAGAGCACAGAGTCCTCACCACTGGACTACTGGGGAATTCCTTCCAATGGGCTTCTTAAACACACCTCTAACCAAATTTCTTTCTCTCCCAACCTCGAACCCGCCGCTCCCTTGGTCTTCCTCATCACAGTCAATGGCTCAGGTCAAACTTCTGAGTCAGTCTTAGCTCTCGGCTTTCTACCTTTTTTTTTTTCCTTTGGCTGCTCTGGGTCCTCATTGCAGCTTTCTGGTTTTTGTAGCCGTGGCCCCTCGGGTTTAGTTGCCCTGATCAGGGATCAAACCCAAGTACCTTGTATTGAAAGACAAATTCTTCATCGCTGTTCCACTAGGGAAGTCCATGTCCTTGGCTCTTTCTCTTGTTCACCTACCACCCCCACACCACCCATATCCAGCCTGTCAGCAAATCCCATGGACACAACGTTAAATATCCAGAGGCTAAACTTCTCTCCCCATTCCCTTGGCTCCCATTTTAGCCCAAGTCTCCATCGTCTCCATCTGGCTTAGCCTCCATCATCTCCCTGCTTCTGTGTTTGTCTTCCTATAGGACATCCTCAGAACAAGGGGTCTTTTAAAATCGTGATCCTTTGAAAAATGTGAAATTCTGTCACTTCTCTGCTCAAACCCCTCCAGTGGCTCCCATCTCACTCAGAATAAGAGTCAAAGTCCTCTTACCCCCAAGGTCT
>SJYV01011531.1:146521-177829 GCA_006410875.1 Neotragus pygmaeus | reverse complement strand
CTTGACTTCATCTGCTGGTGCTCCCCACCTTCATCACCCTGCCCCAGCCTCACTGGTCTCCCTATCACTCACCCTCCAGCCTTAGCACTCTTACACTTGTAGATCTTTCTGCCTGGGGCATCCTTCCCCCAAATATCTCCATGGCCTACTTACTCACTTCTTTCAGATCCTTACTAAAATATCTCCTTTTCGGTGAGATTTTCTTGACTACTCTATTTATCTGTTTAGTTTAATGCCAAATTTTTAGCATCTACAGCAGTGCCTGGCACCTATGGATGCTCAATTGATATTTGTTGAATAAATTAATTAGTCATGGGCTGCAGTGAGCTCCTACGTGTATCAAGTGGGGGCCTGGGATGTGCCAGAAAACTCCCTAGAGTGGTGACACAATTCCCATTTTGCAGATAAGGAGACTAAAGCTTGGAGAAGTATGAGCACCTTCCCTGTCTGTTCTCATAGCAACATGTCCCCAGCACCTATCATTTGCTTCTGTCATTGTCCATTTCCCCAACTAGATGTAAGAATTTTGAGCCTAAGGGTCATCTCTTATTCCTTGTTGCTTAAAAGCACCTGGTAGAAAGTTGGACATGTAGAGAATGCTTAAGAGATATTTTTTTGTGTGAATGAATGAATGAAATGGCCAAATCAGGATACCTAACCTGATCAGGATATCTAACCCTAACCAGATAGCAAAGTCTCAGCTCACCCCACTCTACGGGGGTGGCTGCTAAGCTGCTGCTAAGTCGCTTCAGTTGTGTCCGACTCTGTGCGAACCCATAGACAGCAGCCCACCAGGATCTGCCGTCTCTGGGATTCTCCAGGCAAGAGAGCTGGAGTGGGTTGCCATTGCCTTCTCCAATGCATGAAAGTGAGAATTGAAAGTGAAGTCGCTCAGTCGTGTCCAACTCTTAGCAACTCATGAACTGCAGCCTACCAGGCTCCTCTGTCCATGGGATTTTCCAGGCAAGAGTACTGGAGTGGGTTGCCATTGCCTTCTCTGTTACAGCCATAGTTTTAGGCTATTTTCAGAAGAATAGAAGAATACCCCCCCACAGGGGTGGGGGGTCCCTAAAACAGCCATGGAGCCCATAGTTAAGAGTCCCCCCCCACCTTGGCAGAGTACTCTTCTTGAGAGCCAGAAGTATTTCGGATGGAGAACAGTGTCCTCTGGCTGACAGTTTTTTCCCATCACACACCAGGCAAATGGAAAGAATTTCTCCACTCAGTCCTTTCACAGTTCCCAGACACACAGTCAAGGTTAATATTCAGACCTTTCCTCTGTGTTCTCCCAACTCACTGTCTCATCTACTCTTGCAGCTTGAAACACCAATTACATACTGATAAGATCTAAGTTCATATCTGTGATCAGGATCTTGCCCCCATCTGCATTCTGCCCCACTAATTTTCCCAATCTTCAGCTGCTGGGTTGGGCGGCTTGCCCATCACCCACTCACTCAGCCTTCAGCCAGCAGTCTTTGCTGCCTTCCCTGGGCCACACTGAAAACTGAGTTTCCCCTCCCCGCTTTTCCATCCCCACTGTGAGTTGGCTTTTTCTTCTGAGTCTTCATTCCAACAAACTCACTCTCCTTTGCCTCTTCTTTTTATTTCATTTATTTATTTTAAAATTATTGTTAGTCTTTAATTTTAATGCGCCATGATCAGGAAAGGTGGCTTGTATAATCATTACTTCTTTTTAGCTGTGTCTTCTGGCATGCAGAACTTCCCCAACCAGGGATCAAATCGGTGCCCTCCAGCAGTGGAATCTTGAGTCAACCACCAAAAAACCACCGGGGAAATCCTGTCTCTTTTTAGATCTCCTCCATCCCCTAAATCCCTGTCTTAGGTCATGGAGATGGCTCACTTCATCCATGGATGTTGGTGGCTCACTTATTTCATGTGCTTCTCTCTCCTGAGCCCTCAGTTCTCTAGATCAGTAATCCTTAAACTAGAGGGAGAGGTCCTACACCCCTTTGAGAATGTGGTCTATGGGCCCTCTCCCTCCAAAAAAACCCACATATACTTTTTTTTTTTTACCTTTTTATATTTTTTAAAATTGAAGTATAGTTGATTTATAATGTTCTAATTTCTGCTGTATAGAGAATAACTCAGTTACACACACGTATACATTCTTTTAAAATATTCTTTTCTATTATGGTTTATCCTAGGAGATTGGCTATAATTCACCATGCTATCCCTTAGGACCTTGTTGTTTATCCATTCTAAATATAATAGTTCACATATGCTCTTTTTTTTACAGTGTTTTATTTTTAATCTAAAATTTCTTCAAAATGTATAATTGCTATACAATATTGTTACAAGTTTACCATATAGTGATTCACAGTTTTTAAAGGCTATACTTCGTTTATAAGCATCAAATAACATATGAAGGATTCACAGATGCTCTTGAATACAGCATTTTGCATAGAAGTTCAAATTCACCCCAGTTAAGAGCCCCTCTGCAAGAGGGTCTCTCTGCTTCTCCCCTCCCCTCTAGGTTTCCATTGTCGTTGGCTCTCCAGTCAATCAGAAGTGTCTCCCTACCATATTATCACCAATACCCTTATTGTTGTGAACAGCAGCCACAAGATTTGCACAACCCCTTTTCACGCATCAACTGATTTTGTGCTCTTAACAACCCCAAGAGGAAGGAACTATTATTGTCCCGTTTTCACAGCTGAGCGAACTCCATAGTTACGTGTTTTGCCAACACCACTCTAAGTCCAGGCCGTCTTTCCTCTGTACCGTTTTGTGTTGCCCATTATAAACTGCTGTTTCCTTTGACTCTTGTATCTCCACTTCCTGAAACCTACTTCTGCCCCCTACCCATACCCCATGGTGTGTTGCCTGTTATTCTCAACTGCTGCTTTTTTTTTTAAACCTCCTCTCTCCCTGTCACCTGAAAGGCACATCACCTCCCCCACTTCTCTGAAGCTCCCTCCTTCTCCCCCATCCATGCCTTCAACTGACCACAGGTGGCTTCTTTGCAGTTGCTTGAGCACATGTGAGCCGTGCACGGGTTGGTTTCATTTCCCCTTCCACGCAGCCCAGCTGTGCCCACTTCTGGGATCCTTGCTGGCATTCCAACCCCTTCTGGCAGAAGGCTTTGGCACTTCTAGGGTTGCCGTACCTGAAATCCAAGTAAGAGGAAGGAAAAGGACACGCTGTTGAGGACCTACTTTGGGTCAGGCCTCATGCATGGCCTGGGGGCCCAGACTCCAACCTTTAAAGCCTCCAACTTCCAGATTCTTCCAGGTATCCTACTGATGGGCACCTGGAGGCTCTAAGATGATTGGTCTGAATCCATCTGCTGCCTGTCTGCCAATGGCTAAGGGCCCTCTGCAGCTTGGCTAAACTTGAACTGCGCCCTGAGCCAGCAAAACTACTGCTCAGCGCCTCCATGAGAAACACCTGGCTGTTGGTTAACCTCTTCCTCTTCAGCTCAAATCTCAGACCGGCCTGATCATTTTAGTTAGGTTAGCTTTTGCTCCTAGTGTGATAAAGTAGTCGGTCATTACAAAAACAGTTTATAAAACTGCTTACCAAAGTGTAACATAGATATAGAAAAGTATGCATATCAAAAGTTGGCAGCTTGATGAACCTTAACCCATATGTATAACCTGCACCCGGTCAAGAAACAGAATTGGTCAGCACCCTGCAACACCACTGGTCTGTGTGCTTTCTTCCTCTCCTTGCCCTCAGCGTAACCATTATCCTGATGACCTTTAACAGCACAGATTGGTCCTGCTTGGTTTTGTCTCACAAAAACAATTTTAAGAGAACTAGATCATTCTCTTATCCACACCCCTAGACACATATTTTAATTGATTGATTGATTCAATTCATCATTGACCAGATGTTGACTGTGTATAAAGTGGATCAAAAATCTGAATTAAAACAAAAAATTCTGGGACTTCCTTGGTGGTCCAGTGGTTAAGACTTCACACTTCCAAGGCAAAGGTTGCAGGTTCCATCCCTGGTCAGGAAAGTAAGATCCCATATGCTGTGGGGCATGGCCGAAACCCCCAAAAAGCAAAAACCAAGAACCTGTGGGCTCAAAGGGTCTTTGGCTGTAAACTGACCCTTCACTGAGCCTGCAGAATCCCAAAGTGTACCCAGAACACGCAAGCCCATCTAATCACTTCCTCTAAAGTTCAAGTGATTATCTCATTGGGTTTTTAATTTTTTTGCTTTTTTTCCTCTTGATTTTATTTTATTCGTTTAGTTCTGAAGGAGGGAAATTAGAGATGCTAGGGAGGATTCCACCTCCTTCACCTCCCCACAGCTCTAACTTTGATCACTCCTAGATGGAGAAATCATCTCATAAGGCTATCTACTGCATTTTCCAAGAAGATGTGGCAAGTTAGCTTTATTTTTTTAAATTTTTTTTGCAAGTTAGCTTTAAGCTGTTAAACACACAACTCAAACCCCCCAAAGCTGTCCTGTTTGTGCTCAGATATGCTGCAGCTTTTGCTTACTGATTCTAGCCCTGCCTTCTGCAATCTCCCTGAATTAATTGGTCAGTTCAATATTTAGGTTTTGGGTGTTTTCCTGAGTGCCAGGCTCAGAGGCACATGAGGTGGGGCTTTCTGAACTCTGAATTCTTCTCATGGAGATCCTGGGATTGACTGATTCAGGGATGGTGGCTAAACCAACATTTACTGCAGAACATTCCACTGGACACTAATCCCCAGAAATGCTTTGTGAAAATAGAGCTTGGAGCTCAAATGAATTGAGCAAATGCTCCATGCTCTCTGGTCTCTTTCTCATATCACCTCTTATACTAGCACAGATAAGACTCTGGGAGATCTGGAAGCATAAAAACTGATTCACTTTGTCAGTGTTTTGAAGACTTACATGACTTAGAATTCCTTTTCCTATAGAAGGCCTGTGAGTACTTCTCAGAATTAGTGTCCTCAGGGCAGGATACAGATCAAGAAACTTTAAGCATCCTCCCAAACTGCACTAGCCCATGGTGATACTGAGTCCTTGAAATGTGGCCACTCCAAACTGAGACGTGTTGTGTGTAAAGGGATTTCTGAGGTGTCGCAGTTGGTAAAGAACCTGCCTGCTAAAGCAGGAGATGCAAGAGACGCGGGTTCAAACCCTGAGTAGGGAAGCTCCCCTAGTAAAGGAAATGACAACGCATTCCAGTATTCTTGCCTGAGAAATCCCATGGGCCATGGTCAGGAGACTGGCGGACTACTCATTGGGTGGCAAAGAGTCGGACACGACTGAGCACACAGACGCGGCACTGTGAGTGTAAAACACACACCAGATTTCAAAATTCTAGAAGAAAATCAAAGGTTAAAAGTCTGTATCCAGCTTACATGTTGAAATAAGACAATTTTTGAAATGTTGGGTTAAAATGTACTGTTAATATTAACTTCATCAGGGACTTCCCTGGTGGTCCAGTGGGAAAAACTTCACCTTCCAATTCAGGCAATGCCAGTTTGATCCCCGGTCAGGGAGCTAAGATTCCCACACGCCTCGTGGCCAGAGAAACAAAACATAAAACAGAAATAGTATGGTAACAAATTCAATAAAGATTTTAAAAATTGTCCTCATCAAGAAAAAAATTCTTTAAAAAATTAATTTCCTCTTTTTCTATTTTGCTTTTTAAAATGTGGCTATTAGAAAATACTGAGTTACATATGTGACATGCATTATGTTTCCATTGGAGGGTGCTACTTCAACATCCTGCCATGCTGTGCGGGCTCTGTGGGCTGAAAGAGGGGCCTGGAACAGGGAGAGGGTTTGCAGCCTAGTGGAGGAAGTACAGGGGGACCCTGGGAATTCACTGAAGGGGCAGCTCACAAAGCTTCAAGACAGGCTGGTCAGGAAGTGGTGACTAAACTGAGATGTGAAAGATGAACAGGAGTTAGACAGCGGAAGGCAGAGAAAACAGCATGAGCCCAGCCCTGGAAGAGAAAGACAAACTGCGAGTGATGTTGGGGGTGGGGAGCAGAGGGTAGGGAGTGACGCAACGTGAGACCAGAGAGGGCAGCCAGGGTCAGCCCTGGGTCAGGAAGATTCCCTGGAGAAGGACATGGCAACCTACTCCAGTATTCTTGCCTGGAGAATCCAGGCAAGGAGGAGAGGAGCCTGGTGGACTACAGTCCATGGAGTCGCAGAGAGTTGGACACAACTGAAGCGACTTAGCGTGCATGCATGTAAGCCCTGGTAAGGAGTTTCTCCTGAAGGCAGTGACACACCACTGAAGGGTTTTCAGCCAGGTGAGATTAGGAAGAACTGAATTTTTAGAAAGAATAGGTATTTGGATGGGGCGTAGATATGAGTGTAGAGATAAAATACAGGGAGGATGTCTACTCAGAAACTGTTGGAGTCATCGAGGAGTGAGAAGTCTGGAAACTGTTCTACAAACCCCAGAATTAAGGAAATCCAGCGTCTGGCAAAAGAGACAGAGATGGGACCACTGCTTGGGACTCCTACTTGGAGGTGGGACCAGGCGAGAGAGTGGTTGTTATTGTTGCTGTTTAGTCGCTAAATCGTGTTTGACTCTTTTGCAACCCCGTGGACTGTAGCCCGCCAGGCACCTTCTGTCTATGGGGTTCTCCAGGCAAGAATAGTGGAGTGGGTTGCCGTTTCCTCCTCCAGGAGGAATCGAACCCAGGTTTCCTGCATTGGCAGGTGGCTTCTTTACCACTTGAGCCACCAGGGAAGCCCAGAGAGGGTAGAGCCAGGGTTGATATCCCATGTTGGTTTTAATTTTATTTATTTGTTTATTTCTTTGGCTGTGCCTCAAGGCATTTGGGATGTTAGTTCCCTTACCTGGGTTGGAACTTGTGTATCCTGCAGTGGAAGTACAGAGTCTTAACCATTGGACCACTGGGGAAGTCCCCCGGTTTTAAATGGTGAGGCTGTGATGGGAAAACAGAAGTCCTTGGGAGGGGAAGATGATGAATTTAGGGTCGTTCAAGTGGAGGGTGGAACGAAATGTGGTGCATAGAGTGGGTGTACCTAAGATGAAGTGGACAGCTGGGTGTGGTTCTCAGAAGAGAGCTATGGGGTGGAGGTAGAGTCCACAGGAAACACCTCCCCTGTGAGCCTCAGTTGCCTCATCTGCCCAATGAGGCCGTGATCTACTTCCCAGTGTTACTGTGATAATTAGATGATGGGGTATCGAGTTGAATGTGCCAGGCCTTGCACAGGCTCACAGGAGGTGCTTAGAGAGATTTGGTTCTTTGTTTCAGAAGGTCCGTCAGTTCCATTTCCTACATGGTCAAATGTACCAAGTGCTTTGCAGATACCACTTCCTCCTCCAGTACCCATGGGACCCATATCTTTGTTCTCAAAGTCCCCATTGCACTGATGGGGAGATGTTTCTGGGAAAAGCTGTGGGGAGAGGGAGTGTAGGCAGCTTCCCCCTGCCTGGGTTATCCTCGAGCAGGAAGGGAGAGGGCAGTCAGTGCTCTGCCGTGGGGGAGATGCTGTCCTGGGCAACCGGAGCTGGGGCCACCTGCCCCAGACCTGCCATCAGCAAGTCAAGAGACCATGCCCTGTTCTAAGCCTCAATTTCTCCACTGGCTCAAGGAGGAGCTTCCCTGGTTCAGTCCCGGCCTTCTCCTGGCTCCCAGGAAGCCTCTTCCCTTTTCTTGACCCACAGAAGACATCACTTCCTTGAAGACTTGGCTCACTGTGGGCCTCCTGGCGTCGCCTTGCTGGGGCGGAGGGCCAAAATCTTGACAAGGTTAAGAAGAGGTTTTGGGACTGGGCCAGCTGGGAAAACAGGAAAGATGACGAACCAGACTGCTCCCCCCCTCCTCAACCTCCTGGGCATTGTTTATTCCAGTTTTCCCTCAGCCGAGTTTTCTGGATCAGTCATAACGCTTGACATTTCAGCTGGTGCCTGGCCCCAGGGCACCTAATGCACCTCTCCATCAGAGCTCACGGAGTAGACTTGTTCCCGTGCCCACTTGGCCAACTGTGCCGAGCTCCTGGAAAGCAGCAAGTACACAGATATATCTAAAGTGAGAGCCTCCCACAGTCCAGGGGAGGACTTGTCCTCTCTCACAAGCCTCTCCGGCTCCAGTAATCTTGTCAGTTTCAGCCACGGGAAATGAGGTTCAGGGAAGCCACCCACGTCACCCAGCGTGCTCCAGAAACGAGGAGGGCTGGAAGGGAGAGGGATACCTTTTCAATGAGAGGCACGTTTTTCTGGAGGCTGCTGCTGCACTTTGCTTGGTTTCAATTCTGACTCTACTATTTCCTGCCTGTGGAATTCAGGCAGGTTCCTACGGGGAGGCAGAGTGGGGTGTAGCCGGTTAAGAGCACAGGCTCTGGAATTGAAAGTCAGTTCCGCCATCTGCTCATTCTGTGACCTTGGGCAAGTTCCTTCGCCTCTCCGTACTGCAGTTTCCACAGCTGTAAAACACGATAATAATAGCTCTGACCACATAGACTTGTCGTGCGGATTAAATGTGATAATCCATGTGGAACACTTCGCACAGTGTCTGGCCCAGAGGCCAGTTCCTTTCGTGTCAGCTGCATATGGATTCGGACCTCGTGGACCTCCCGCCCCACCTGCTCTGCAGCCTGTCACCCGGCACCCTGGTGGCTCACTCAGCCCTTGGCGTGTGGTGGGTACTCGCTGGCGTGCTGACTGCAGGAGTGGTTGGGGATTGACTCAGTGTTTCTGAAAACGAGTTTCTGATAATGTGTGGGAGGAGGATCCTGAAGGAAGATTTTCGGGAATTTCCCAACCATCCTGCGAGGGATTGCTTTTTGCACGCTAGTATGAACTTGAAAATATTTCCAGATGCCTTTTGCCTCCCTGATGGCAGAAGCCACTTGTATGTTCACTGTGAACTGTTCAAACGTTACACACAGATATCAAGCTAAAGTCCTGAGTAATCCTGCTTTGAAAGAAGTGTTCACTGTTTATCTAAGACTCGTACCGTTTATCTGAGGAATGTCCTTCCAGGTTTTTCCGGTGCCTGGTATTTGAGCTCTGCTGTGTGTCCCACTCCGTGGAATAAATCTAGATGACTGACTGTAACTTAGGGTGGCCATTGTTGGGCTAGGATGCAGAATTTCATGGAACACTTAATCAGCAGTTAAAGCCACTGATGACTCACACCCCCGGCATACAATTAGCCTTCAGGACCCTGAGACCCGGGAATGACGAATCAAGTTCCCACCTGGCTTTGGAGTGAGTCCTGAGATTAAATTTCAGCAAGGAGATCCTTCAGTATACTTGACCTAGATTATGTGCAAGTCAACTAAGCCTTCGTGAGGAGGCAGAGTGGGAGCTGTGGCCCCGCTGCCCAGAGAATAGCACCCAACCCCTCCCCACCCCCTCAACCCCTATTACTCACTTACTGTGTGTAGAGAACTGAGCTGAAGGAGCCAGCCAGGCTGGGCTGGACACGGGTGGTTTCTGTGACCTCAGGGAAGTTGCTTCTCTTTCCTCAGGTTTCTCATCTGAAGAATGAGGAGAATCTTCCTGCCTTGAAAGGCACATTCCCCCATCCGTCCATCCATCCATCCATAAAAGATGGTATTTCATAAGCATGTGGGAGGATTACTCAATAAACATAGCTATCTAGAAAAAAAAAAAAGTTGAGTCCAGTGGTAGATTGTATTATTGTTCGGCAAATATTTACTTCCCCCAGCCCTCCTCACTATGGGAGGAATACACTTCCTCACTGTGTTGACATTGGAATTAGCCATGTGACTTGCATTGGCCAAAAGAATGTGTATGGAAGTGATGCTGTCTCCATTTCCCCTTCTTGAGCAGCTGGCACTCATCATGAGAACCATGAGTCCCAGACAGTGGGGGCTGCTTCAGCCTGGATTCAGAATGAGAAGATACATGGCGCACACACCCCACACACCCCACGGCCTGGAACCCAGCCTAGGAGAGCTGCGATGAACCCCAAACTGACGTGCAGACCCCTGGGTGAGAAATGAATGCTTACTTTTGTAAGCATTCAGTTTGTAGAAGCTGCTATTTTTCTTCTTCTTCCAGCTTTATTGAGATGTAATTGACAGACAGCTCTGTATACGTTTGGGCTTTGAAGGTGGCGCTCGTGGTAAAGAACTCGCCTGCAGTGCAGGAGAAACAGGAGTCTGTGGGTTCCATCTCCGGGTTGGGAAGGGCTCCTGGAGCAATACTGGCAACCCACTCCAGTATTCTTGCCTGGAGAATTTCATGGACAGAGGAGCTTGGTGGGCTACAGTCCANAACTCGCCTGCAGTGCAGGAGAAACAGGAGTCTGTGGGTTCCATCTCCGGGTTGGGAAGGGCTCCTGGAGCAATACTGGCAACCCACTCCAGTATTCTTGCCTGGAGAATTTCATGGACAGAGGAGCTTGGTGGGCTACAGTCCATAGCGTTGTACAGAGTCAGACATGACTGAAGAGACTTAGCACGCACACATACACAAGCACTGGATAAGTTTAAGGTAAACAGCATAATGATTTGACCTACATACTTCCATGAAATGATGACCACTGCAAATTTAGTGAATATCCATCATCTCATACAGATGTAAAATTAAAGAAATAGAAAAAAATATTTCTTTATGATGAGAACACTTAGGATTTATCCCCTTAACAACTTTCATACAAAACATCCAGCTGTGTTAATTATATTTATCATGTTGTACATCACATCCCTAGTACTTATTTATCTTACAAGTGGAAATTTGTACCTTTTGACCACCTCTGTCCAATTCATTCACCCCTTTCCTCTGGTAACCACAAATCTGATATTTTTTTCTAAGAGTTTGTTTCTGAAGTATGATTGACCTAGAACACTATGTCAGGTCCTGTTACAGAACATACTGATTGGATATTTCTATACATTTCAAAATCATCCCCATGGCAAGGAAGTTTTTTTGTTTTTTTTTTTAATGCAGCATCGTTGTAGCAAAATCTGGTCCATGTGGATCTCTAACTCACTCCTTCTGGCTGACTTAACTTGGGTTCAAGGAAGGATTGTTTGATTAGATGCTATTTGACCTGAGATCTGAGTGTTCAGAAGGACCTAGCTATATGGCCATCTCAGAGGAGATGTTCTGGGCAAAGGGAAAAGCAATGCCATGGTCCTGAGGCTGGAGGAAATGTGGCCTGTTTAGGAATAGAATTAATGTCAGTGGGATGGATTGTTTGATAAAAAAGGGGAAAAGGGGTCTGAGGCACATGTATTCAATGGGTCACTTCACATTTCCACTTGGACATCTCTCAGATGCTTCAGAATATCAAATCCAAAGCTGAGTCTGTGATCTTCTCCTAAATCCATCCTTCCTTTTTCATTTCCTCATCTCAGTCAATGGCACCACCACCTACTTCTCCACTCCCCCAAGCTACGAGGCTGGATTTCATCTTTAACTCTTCCCTCTCCCAGAAACCCCACATCCAATCTATCTTCAAATCCTGACAATTCCACCCTCTCGTGATCTCATATTAGTATTTGCACTTCTTTCCACCTCCTCTGAGACTGCCCCAGTAGAAGCCACTATCCTCTGTTGCTTGGACCACAGTATTAGCCTCCTCCCCAGCTTCCCTGCCTGCATTCTTAGTGCTTCTCCAATCAGTCTTCTACATGGAAGCCAGTGGTCTTATTTAAAAACAAATCATCTCTTTTCAAGTGAGTGGATAAACAAACCCCAGTTCATCTGTACAGTGGAATATTATTGAGTAATAAAGAATGAGCTAAGCTTTGGGTTGAATGGTTGCACGACAATGTGAAAATACTTAATTCTGCTGAACTGCATACGTAGAAATGTTTAAAATGGTAAATTTTATGTTATGTATATTTACCCTCCCCGTACAAAAGAATGAGCTATCAAGCCATGAAAAAACATGGAAGAACTGTAAATGCATATTGCTAACCGAAATAAGCCAATCTGAATAGGCTACATATTATACGAGCCCAACTTCTGGAAAAGGCAAAACTATAGGGACAGTAAAAAGATCAGCTGAGGTCAGGGAGGAACTGGAGAAAAAAGAAAGGTCAAGCACAGGGTCTTTTGAGAGCAGTGAACCCTTCTGTATGATGCTGTAGTGGTGAACTCTTGTCCTCAGGCATTTGTCAACACTCAGAACTATTAATATACAGCACAAAGAGTGAGCCCTGGTGTAAACTATGGACTTCAGTTAATAAAAAAATAAAACTCACAAAATCAAACAAGTCAAGTTCCATGACCCCTCTGTTTAAGGCTTCCAGTGTCTACCCTCTGACCTGGCTAGGAAGATCTGTCTGTCCGTTCTCCGCTGGTTCATCCATCCCTAGTCATTCGTAGGGCTCACTTTATTTACATTTTAAATATTTTCTTGGCCACGGCACACAGCTTGTGGGATCTTAGTTCCCTGACGAGGAGCTGAACCCAGGCCCTGAACCCAGGTCCTCAGTAGTGAAAGGGCAGAGCCCTAACCACTGGACAGCCAGGGAATTCCCCAGGGCTCAGTTAAAATGTCACCTCTTCAGAGAAGCCCTCCCTCATTCACCAGATCAGATCCTCACGGCCCACTCCTTTGTTTTACCTTCCCTGTAGATTCAGTTTTTCAATTCTGCAGCATTTGCACATTTGTAATTAGAGAGTTAATTGTATTTATTTGCACAGTGGTCTCATGCCCCATGAAGGTTGGGGTCATGTATCCACCTTCATCATCTTATCTCTAGAGCTGAGCTGGTGCCTGGTACACAACAGAGGTCAGTACACATGTGGCTGAACACAGTGTGAAATGAAACTGTTCTCTGATTCCATATATATGAAATATCCAGAACAGGTGAATCCATAGAGACTGAAAGCAGACAGGTGGTTGCCAGGAGAGGGCTGGGCTGGAGGGGTGGGAGCAGGGATCATTTTGGGGGAGTTGGAAGTGTTTTGGAACGTGACAGAGATGATGGGTGTTCAGCATGATGAAAGTACTGAGTGAACTTACACTTTAAAGTAGCTCATGTAATGTCATGTAAACTTCATCGCAGTTTAAAAACATAAACTGAAGCGTTAATCAATGTATTTCTTTCCATCTCCTCCTCTCCCCTCCCCCTCCTTTGCCTCCTGCTCCTCCTTCACAGCCTTATAACCCATTATCTTTCTCAGGTTCAGACAAGTACCTCGGAGGTAGTTTTTGTAGCAGAAATGCAGAAAAACTACAAAACAATTAGTGTGAGCTTATTTCCTTAAGATTTTTTATTATAGAAATTTAAAAATATATATTTATTTATTAATTCGGCTGTGCGGGACTTAGTTGGAGGATCTTTGTTGTGGCATGCAAGCTCTTTAGTTGTGGCTTGTGGGATCTAGTTCCCCGACCAGGGATCCAACCCAGGCCCCCCAGAATTGGAAGAGTGGAGTCTTAGCCATTGGACCTCCAGGGAAGTCCCTATTATAGAAAATTTTAAGTGTATACAAAAATAGAATAATGTAATGAACCTCCACATACCCATCACCCAGCTTCAACAGTTATCAACTCATGGGTGAACTTCCAATACGCCCACCTCTCCCCATCCTCTGTTGTATGAATTTATGCAAATATCATACACTGTATATATCATTTCATCTGTAAACATTTCCTTGTGTTTTTTTTAAAGATAAGAACTTTCAGCATGTAACTGCAGTACCATTATTGCACCTAGAAAACAACAACACATTCTTAACACTGTCAAGTATCCCTTCAGGGTTCAAATATGCCCAATTGCTGTGTTATTTGAAAACAGATGATATATTTGTTTGAATCACGATCCAAACAAGGTCTATAGATTGCATTGAATGATATGTCTCTTAAGACTGTTTCAGTGTACGAGCTCTTCCAGTATCTCTCTATTTTTGTGTAAGAGTGGGAAGTAAAATAGAGAGGACTTGGAGAGATAACCCCTTTTTCTTCGATCTATTTATTGCAGAAATGAGATATTTGTCTCGTAGTTTTCTACAGTGTGGGTTTTGCTGATCGCATCCCTGTGGTGTCATTTAATGTATCCTTTTATATGATGTGACTAGTATCTTAACAGAGTCAGGTTAGACTCTGGAATACCTCACAAGTGATGCTGCACACCTCCACCAGGAAGCACACCGTGAATATGTATTTATCTCTCTTTCAGTGACGTTCCGAGCCATTGATGATCATGGCCTCAATCTATTGTTTTGGTTGTTGAAGGCTGCAAAACCCTAAATGCAAAATTCTAATTAAAAAAAAATTTTTTTTTTTTTGGTTATACCGTGTGGCATGTGGGATCTTAGTTCCCCAACCATGGATTGAACCCAAGCACCCTGAAGTGGAAACATGGGGTCAATCACTGGACCACCAGGGAAGTCCAAAACTCTAATTCTTAATTTTTTTTCACCTGTTAGCAGAAATACGTCTATCAATAGAAACTTCCTCTAACGAATTATTTGATTACAATGAGATTCAGTTCATATTTACCAACTTTCAAACTGTTGACTTGCTTCCCTAACATGCTCAAAGAGAATTCAATGAGATTTTCTTTTTTTGAGTATCATTATGAACTTAAGGACTTTAAATGTGTTGATTTTAAACCTTATTCATACTCAAATCGTCTCATCTTTAGCCAGATAGAATCTCTTCAAATTGATTTCTGAGTCCTTTTGACATGACCTTCTAGCTTATTTGCTTCCTGGAATAGCAAGATGTTCTGGGATCATCCTGTACATTTTTTTTTTCCCACCAGATCTGGAATTGGCCATTTCTCCAAAGAGCCTTGATTCTTGGGAAATGATATTTGGATCTTTCACAATCTTTCCTCTAGGCGTGCTCATAGCTACTCCATTGTAACTGTTTCCAGGTCTTTTCAGTGGATAGAGATAAAAAAAAATTTAAGAGGTCTTGAGTTCACACTGATAAATTCAAATTTAATTTAGATTACAGAGTCTTTGCTTAACTTGCTCAGTTTTATATTTACATTTCTTTTCCCTTATACTGAGAGTCTGGGTTTCTAATGGCAATAACACTAAATTTATGTATAATCCAAGAATGTATAGTCAAATTAACATATCAAAATTATTTGAAATGATTCTTCTGTGAGTGATTCCACTATCAATTGAATTCCTAGTTTGATACATCTGTTTCATTTTAAGTTTTAGGGATTACTTTATTTGAAATTCAGTTTTGCTTTAATAATTATGTAGAACAGTGATATAGTTCTATAGCCAAATCTTCAAAACAAAGTATACTCAGGTAAGTCTAGATTCTATACCTATTCCTTCCACTCTGGTCTTTCCCTCTGTCATAGGTAGTCATTTTTAAAAAGTTTTATTTTGGTATTTTCTTCTTTAATTTTAAAGAGTGTAAGTGTATATGTGTACATATATCCCCTCTTTCTTACAAAACTGGTAGCATGCCATATATATTTCTTTTGAGAGGTAATTGTTTGTTAAAGTGTTTTTTGTTTGTTTGTTTTCTTCTTTAATTTTTAACTAATTAATTTTTTGACTGCACCATGAGCCTTGTGGGATCTTAGTTCCCTGACCAAGAACTAAAACTGGACCCACAGCAGTGTAAGCATGGAGTCCGTACCACTTGACTGCCAGGAGATTCCCCCTTCTTTAATTTTAAGAAATATAAGCATATATGTGTATATATATTTATATCCCCTCTTTCTTATGTAACTGATAGCATACTACATACATTTCTTTCTGTAAATATGTTCTGAAGTTCTCAGCCTGTCTTTAATAATACATCTCTATGTCTTTAATGATATATTCTGAAATTCACCCTATTTTAATGTGTAGAGACAACTCATTCCCTTTTCACAGCTGCATAGTACTGCATCAGGTAAATGTACCACGATATTTTCACTTAACCCCCTGTTGAGGGACGTTTGGGTAGTTTCCAGCCATCTGCTATTACAAAGAGTATAGTAACAAAAAGTCTTGTGCTTAATTACTCTCAGGCTTTTGGTAGCATATTTTTGGGATGGATTCCTAGNGAGCCTTGTGGGATCTTAGTTCCCTGACCAAGAACTAAAACTGGACCCACAGCAGTGTAAGCATGGAGTCCGTACCACTTGACTGCCAGGAGATTTCCCCCTTCTTTAATTTTAAGAAATATAAGCATATATGTGTATATATATTTATATCCCCTCTTTCTTATGTAACTGATAGCATACTACATACATTTCTTTCTGTAAATATGTTCTGAAGTTCTCAGCCTGTCTTTAATAATACATCTCTATGTCTTTAATGATATATTCTGAAATTCACCCTATTTTAATGTGTAGAGACAACTCATTCCCTTTTCACAGCTGCATAGTACTGCATCAGGTAAATGTACCACGATATTTTCACTTAACCCCCTGTTGAGGGACGTTTGGGTAGTTTCCAGCCATCTGCTATTACAAAGAGTATAGTAACAAAAAGTCTTGTGCTTAATTACTCTCAGGCTTTTGGTAGCATATTTTTGGGATGGATTCCTAGGATTGCTGGGGGATGCAATCCTATGTAGTACTGATTTTTGAAGTTCTAGCCCAAGAACACCTTCTGTGTGAGCTTTTTCAGAGGACCTCTCTGTGCTCCAGTTTCTCATCTGCAAAATGAGAATATTAACAGCATTTCCCTCAGAGAGTTTTTGGGAAGACTAAACAGGCTAAAGATTTAAAGTGCTTAGAATATGCCTGGCCTACAGGAGGTGTTCAGTAAATGTTAATAAGGGGTGGGAAGTGCAGGAGTATGTGGGCAGGGAGGATGGTATGTAACACTAGATGCTGGAATGAGTCTTTGAGAAGAGATTCTATGCCTGCTTCACTTGCCCCTGCAGGAGAGGTAGGAATAGTAGAATCCAGAGATGAAGTTTGGAGCTCAAAGAAGAGATCAATAAAGGATATGGACTTGCATGTATTCTGAGGGAAAAGAAGGGAATCGTCACTTGACTGCATTTACTCATTTATTTTCGGCTGCTCTGGGTCTTTGTTGCTGCACATGGGCTTTCTCTAGCTGCGGCGAGCGGAGGCTCCCCTTCCCTGCAATAGCTTCTCTTGTGGAGTGCGGCCTCTGGGCACCAGTGGTGGTGCTCCGGCTCGGTTGCTCCCAGGCATGTGGGATCTTCCCTGACCAGAGATTGAAGCCGTGTCTCCTGCGTTGGCAAGTGAACTCTTAATCACAGGACCACCAGGGAAGTCCCCACCTGACTGCATTTAACCTGAATTCATCGACGGTAAATCTCTACCAGAGGGTGGGCACTTGAGATAGATGTTCCACTCGACGACAGAAAAATCAATTATTTTGCGTATTTATTGCGTATGAGTTTATGGCCTGTGAAATGTGTACCCGTTACAACATAATTTTGACTGTTTAACTTGAGGCATAAGAAAAGTAGGATTCGAGAGAACGGGAACGATGGGGAGGGGTAAAAAGAAATGGTGGGAAGTGGCTTTGGTCACCTTACCCCGGAGCCTGGAGTGTGCCGTCCAGTATGGTAGCTACTGGCCTGTGTGATTAGTGGCCGCCGTACTGGAAAACCTCGCGATAAAACAACTAATTCATTGCAGAAAGTTCTATTGAACAGTACTGATCTACTCTACACTCCAGTGGAACAGCATATGTGGAGGCTTTATTTGGATGGCCCTGGGGCAGTAGATCCTGGTGCTGAAGGTCTCATCCTAGTACCCCCCCATTTCTGATGCCCCCCGAAATGGGGCAAAACTGGCTCTCTGAAGGTCCAGGCTAGCCACTCAGAACCACATGGCCATCCAATCCATGTCTCAAGCCCCCCTATCCTCTTCCTTCCTCCAGGGAGCACCTGCTTGCAGCTCCTGCTCTTCATCCCTTTCCCTCCAGCCTGTCTCCCCAAAGTTATGCCCTGTCTCATCCCCCAGGTCTTTTTCTCAGGGTCCTAGTAGGCCCAGACTCAGCTGACGTATTTGCCCTTCATCCTGTGCCAAGGCTGGATGGAGGTGGCTGTGGGACTGCCTGTAGGTGGAAGCAGGCAGGGCAACCCCCCAGCTGGTTCCTACTTAATCTCTGCTGGCTCATATTTCCTGTTCCTGTCACCAGGTCCCGGGCCTATCAAAGGGTGCTGTGGAAGCTGGCCTCTTCCTTCCTCCACCGTGTTTGCTTTTGAAAAAGGGGAAATGGAACTGCCCCAGGGGCTGTGAGCTGGGCTGACAGCACCGCTCGGTTCTCTGTTCCCCTGCAACCCTCCCGGCCCTAAAACCTCCAGCTCTAGGTCCTACTCACGGGATCACGCCCACCCCACAAAAAGCCTCATCAGAGGCTTCTTGCAAAATTGCAAAGTCTAGGAGCCTGGAGCCCCAGACTCAGAGGAAGCCCCCTGCTCTGCTTGCTCCTGCAGGGATGATGTGACCACCTCATTGCTATCCCACTTTGGTTCAGAACAGACAGCGATTGGTCATCTACTTTGGGCCAGGCCTGGAGAACACAGGGTCGAGAAAACAAATGAGGCCCCTGACCTTTGAATGTCCATCTGGTGGGGAAGACAGACGACGAACAAGAAGGGCGAGGGGTCCTATCTGAGGACCTGGTTGGATTGTTGCTGTTCAGTCACTCAGCTGTGTCTGACTCTTTGCGTTCCCATGAACTGCAGCATGCCAACCTTCCCTGTCCTTCACCATCTCCTAGAGTTTGTTAAAATTCATGTCCATAGAGTTGGTGATGCCATCCAATCTTCTCATCCTCTGTCATCTCTTTCTCCTCCTGCCTTCAATCTTCTCCAGCACGAGGGTCTTTTCCAGTGAGTGGCTCTTCCCATCAGGTAGCCAAAGTAATGGAGCTTCAGCTTCAGCATCAGGCTGAATATTCAGGGTTGATTTCCTTTAGGATTGATTGGTTTGATCTCCTTGCTGTTTCATAGTGGATTCTAATATGGGTGGTTCTTCTGGGCTTAGAAGGAGCCGTGGATGCTAGGCAGGGAGAGAGGAGGTGTGAGGCTGATGTGAGTTCTGTGAAGACAGGGACTGTGGGCCATCCTCCCCCCCCCGCCCCCGGCTTTGGATTCTCAGTGTCTGGTTCAGAAGTTCATTAAACACTGTATGAATGAATGAATGAAATAATTGTGACTTGAGATCAGGGACAAAGCTGGTGGTTCTGAGCTGGCGTCGCTTCCGTGNGGGCCCCCCCCCCCCCCCCCCCCCCCGGCTTTGGATTCTCAGTGTCTGGTTCAGAAGTTCATTAAACACTGTATGAATGAATGAATGAAATAATTGTAACTTGAGATCAGGGACAAAGCTGGTGGTTCTGAGCTGGCGTCGCTTCCGTGGTCCCCTCTGCTGCCCACTGTTCTGCAGGGCTTGGACCCCAACCCCAAGCGGGCCAGCTCTGTTCTGCTCAGATTCATCCTCTGACATTTCCTGTTAGTCATTCCCAGCCTGATTCCAGCTCTGGGATGTTACGGGTCTAGATGTCTCTGTTCTGCCTTCTACTCACTTAGCAATTTGTCAAGTGGAGACACCAAGTGGTCAGACCCTGGAATGGCAGTGGTCATGCTGAAGATGGATTCTTGATCAATTTGAAGACTTAAGATGGATTCTTGATCAATCTGAAGACTTGGGTCTTGACCCTATGCTCACGCTGATGCTTATCCTGCTTTCTAGTCCTGGAATGAGCTCTAACCCTGGCCACAACCTAAAGCCCTGCCCTCCCAAACAGTTCAGTTCAGTTCAGTTGCTCAGTTGTGTTTGACTCTTTGCAACCCCATGGACTGCAGCACGCCAGGCCTCCCTGTCCATCAGCAACTCCCAAACAGTACCCCTAATTTAAATTTTGTGCTATAATGACTTGATACCACTTAAAAAACTTTTTATTGAAGTGTAACATACATTGAAAAAAGTGCCCATAGCATAAGGATTTTCACAGATGAAACACATCCAGGTAATCAACACTCTGCCAGCATCTCTCACACCCTATCCAACCTCCCAAGGTTTACCACCATCCTGACTCCTGGCAGCTTATATCAGTTTTATCTGTATTTGTACTTCTATATACAGTTGACCCTTGAACAACACAGGTCTAAACTGCTCGGGTCCACACGTGTGGATTTTTTAAAAATAAATATAGCACCTGTATTTCTATTCTACAGATCTTTAAATTAACAAAGAGTGGGGAAGAACTTGTACACGATTAGCAGTCACAATCACAACTAAAGATTCTGCATGTTGCAACTATAGATCCTGCATGGTCCAGTTTAAAAAAAAAAAAAAANGACTTGAGATCAGGGACAAAGCTGGTGGTTCTGAGCTGGCGTCGCTTCCGTGGTCCCCTCTGCTGCCCACTGTTCTGCAGGGCTTGGACCCCAACCCCAAGCGGGCCAGCTCTGTTCTGCTCAGATTCATCCTCTGACATTTCCTGTTAGTCATTCCCAGCCTGATTCCAGCTCTGGGATGTTACGGGTCTAGATGTCTCTGTTCTGCCTTCTACTCACTTAGCAATTTGTCAAGTGGAGACACCAAGTGGTCAGACCCTGGAATGGCAGTGGTCATGCTGAAGATGGATTCTTGATCAATTTGAAGACTTAAGATGGATTCTTGATCAATCTGAAGACTTGGGTCTTGACCCTATGCTCACGCTGATGCTTATCCTGCTTTCTAGTCCTGGAATGAGCTCTAACCCTGGCCACAACCTAAAGCCCTGCCCTCCCAAACAGTTCAGTTCAGTTCAGTTGCTCAGTTGTGTTTGACTCTTTGCAACCCCATGGACTGCAGCACGCCAGGCCTCCCTGTCCATCAGCAACTCCCAAACAGTACCCCTAATTTAAATTTTGTGCTATAATGACTTGATACCACTTAAAAAACTTTTTATTGAAGTGTAACATACATTGAAAAAAGTGCCCATAGCATAAGGATTTTCACAGATGAAACACATCCAGGTAATCAACACTCTGCCAGCATCTCTCACACCCTATCCAACCTCCCAAGGTTTACCACCATCCTGACTCCTGGCAGCTTATATCAGTTTTATCTGTATTTGTACTTCTATATACAGTTGACCCTTGAACAACACAGGTCTAAACTGCTCGGGTCCACACGTGTGGATTTTTTAAAAATAAATATAGCACCTGTATTTCTATTCTACAGATCTTTAAATTAACAAAGAGTGGGGAAGAACTTGTACACGATTAGCAGTCACAATCACAACTAAAGATTCTGCATGTTGCAACTATAGATCCTGCATGGTCCAGTTTAAAAAAAAAAAAAAAGAATCCTGAGTGCTGCAACTAAGGCCCAATGCAGTCAAATAAAGAAACAAAAGCAAAAAAAGCCCCCAAACCAAACCAAACACTAAGATTTGAGTTTTGATTCTATTCAAACTCTTTCAACTTCCTACCCTTGGGTGAGTTCTTTATCAATTCCTTTGTCTTTCCTTGTCCTTTGGAGCAGACAGTGCTGTGCAGGGACTTTTGACCGTCTGGGAGTTGACACCCACTAACGCTTGCATTGTTCAAGGGTCTCCTGTGTTTGCAATCATACAGAACGTATATTTTGGTGTCTGGTTTCTTTTGCTCAATGTCATGTTGATGGAATCATCCATATTTCTGTGTGTATTTGTTGATGGTTCAAACTCATCAGCATGGAGAAGGAAATGGCAACCTACTCCATATTCTTGCCTGGGAAAATCCCATGGACAGAGGAGTCTGATGGGCTACCGTCCATTGGGTCACAAAGAGCTGGACGTGATACACGCATACTCGTCAGTGTTTTGTGTTTCACAAACCCATCGAGAATCGAGGCAAAAGGATTGAATTCAAATCTGATCAAAACTCTGGATCCAGCTGTCAACTTGGAGGAAGCACAGAGGTAAAAATTTGCTCATCTCCCAATCACACACACTCATTATGGACCACTTCCACCACTTAACTGATAATTCTTAAACTAGGAGGATTCCCCAGGAATTCTAAACTGGCTTTCAGCCCTATACTCTGGGCCTTCATCAAGAAGGTTTAGTTGGAGACGTCCATGGTGGTCCAGGGACTAAGAGTCTGCGCTCCCAATGCAGGCGGCCTATTTTTCCATCCCTGCTCAGGTAACTAGATCCCGCAAGATGCAACCAAGAGTTCACAAGCTGCAACTAAAAATCCTGCATACTGCAGTGAAGATCCAAGATTCCGTGTGTTGCAGTTAAGACCTGGTACAGCCAAATAAATTAATACATAACTTTTTATTTAAAGAAGAGTTATTGTAAAGTAATTAAACTCCAATTAAAATAAATACATTTATATTTAAAAAAAAGAAGAGTTATAAGAAACAGCCTTAGGAAATCGGTTGCTGGGTTTATTATCAGGATCTTCCTGAGGACAGTGTTCATTCATTCTGTCCACAGTGGCCTCTCCATGGGAACTCCAGAATAAATTTCTTCCACATCATTGTACTAGAAATAAGCCTTTTCCTTGGAGGGGGAAAGGGAATGGTTTTGCTTTTTAGCCGACACAGGCCTTGCTGGAGTCACGTGCTGGATCTTGTTTCCCTCTTCACCATGGCTGCTAAGAAGCTGAATCATATTTGCAGGCCATGATTTCCAGTGCCCTGGACTCTGAGCTGAGCTGTCTGGACTAACCTCACCCTTGGTTGCTCTCAGCTTTCCTTCTCTCACTTCTCTTCTGACTCTATTTCTTTACCTTCTTATATATATATATATATTTTAAAACCTTTTTACTCCTGAATTGTCTGTCAGTTCTTGAGGGATACAGGGAGATGGCCATTTCAGGAACACGGGCATGAGAGTAACAGGTTACCTTTGAGAGGTAAATGCTGGGACCAGCCGAGTCGGTTTGGAGCAGAAACATGCAAAGGCTGCAGGTGGGGCCAGGACCGCTCCTGGGCCCGAGGCTTGGTGATGCTCTGGGTTTGTGAGATTCCGGCGGAGTGTCCAGCCCCCAGCATGACCTCATCTCCACGGTCCTGCCGGGGGATTAACAGACCAGATTCTGATCTTGGCATTTGACTGACTTCCCCCTTGTGACTGTGAAGGTTGACCACTTCCTATGTGTGTGTCTCCCTAAAGCAAAGGCAACAATCAAGCTGTCACTAAAACAAGAGGAGATTTATGACTTCCAGCTAAAAGAACCATTTTTGCAAGAGGCACGCCTGATGGGTCCCAGCTGTGGCGGTTTGTGCAGACTGGGGGCTGGGAGGTCTCCTGCCCTCTGCTGCCTCCTCCTTCCTGCACCGACTCTGCGACTCGGAATCTAGACCCAGAGCCAGCAAGTCCAAGAAAGTGTGGGGTGGGGGGCAGGGGAGACGTGAATCTGGGACCCCGGACATTCAGGGCTTTGTTTGTCTGTTTGTTTGGGTCTGGTTCATACTTCCTGCAGAGCTTGAAGACAGCTTTCAGAATGATCCCTGGGCCGTTGCTTCTTTGGGCCATTTCATTTGGAAAAGAAATAATTGTTTGAATCGTAAGTGAGCACAGAAGGGAAGTCTTTCCTGGCCTGGATTTCCCCAGCAGGAGAAGCTTAATGCCGGCCACTGCCCCTTACCCTTGGCGGTCCCCTTGGCTGGTATCACAGGGGAATGTTGGAACCCCAGAGAGATGAGCATAATTTCTTGTCCAAACTCTAGAAGGATCCCAAAGGATGCTTCGCTTTTTTTGTCTTCTTCTTTTAAATATTTGTTTATCTATTTGGCTGTGTCGGGTCTTAGTTGTGTCACACGGATTCCTTATTGTGGCGGGCAGGCTTCTTTCCAGTTGTGTCTTGCACGCAACTTCATTGCCCTCTAGGTAGGCGGGAACTTAGTTCCCTGACAAGGGCTCAAACCCACTGCTTTGGAAGGATTCTTAACCACTGGACCACCAGGGAAGTCCACTTTTCTTTGTCTTCTGATGGGACATTTTCCCGAGATTTCTTTGGACTGAGAAGAGGGCTGTTTCCTTGGTTTCAAATTCCCCCCACCCCGGTGGGTAGAGCTGAAAGCAGGGGAGTCAGCGTCCTAGGTTTACAACACTAGGTCCCTGGGCGAGGCAGAATAATGCCCTCTGAGCCCCAAAAAGATGGCGCTGTCCTAAACTCTGCAACCTGTGAATCTGTTATCTCACATGCAAAAGAGATTTTGCTGGTGTGATTAAGGATCTTGAGATTGGGAGATTATCTGGGATTATCCAGGTGAGCTCAGTGAAATCACGAGGTTCTGATAAGAGGAGGGCAGGGTCAGAGACAATGTGAGAACAGGAAGCAAAACCCTGTGATATAATTGCTGGCTTAAAGACAGACAGGGCCGTCTGGAACGCAGGCAGCTACCAGAGGCTGGAAGAAGCAAGACTGGAAGAGTTTCTACCCAAGAGCCTCCAGGAGGGACAGAGGTCTGCCAACACCTTGGTTTTAGTCCAGCTCTGACTTGCAGGACTATGATGCTATTGTCCCAGTGGTTAAGTTATTATAGTAGCAACAGAAAACTAGTACAGCCCCAAAATACACAGGCATGCACACACTGGCGCAGTATTTGAAATATGTCCTGTAGACTTTTCCTCATCTGGCCAAATGTATTCAAGAACATAAGGAAAACAGGTGGAACTTTCCTGGTGGTCCAGTGACTAAGAATCTGCCTGGCAATGCAGGAGAAATGGGTTCGATTCTTAGTCTGAGAACTAACGATCCCACATACTTCGGGGCAACTAAGCTCGTGTGCTACAGCTACTGAAACTCACGTGACCTGGAGCCTGAGCGCTGCACCTGCTGAGCCCATGCATCTAGAACCCGTGCAACAAGAGAAGCCCAAGCACCGGAACGAGAGAGAAAAACCTGCTCCGCAACTAGAGAAACCCCACGGGCAGCGATCAGGACCCTGCGCAGCCAAAAATAGACATCGGCCAATCCCACATTTATTAACTGGTTCAGTCTCTCAATGACCCTAGGGGTAGGCATTATCATAACCCCCATTTCAGAGTGAAAGAGCATATAAACATATACATACATATTTAATTGAAGTATAGTTGACTTACAATGTTGTGATAATTTCAGGTATACAGAAAAATGATTCAGTCATATGTACATGATATATACACACACACACACCCACACACTCAGATGTTTTTTCTCTTACAGGCTATTTCAAAACATTGAGTATAGTTCCCTCTGCTATACAGTAGGTCCTTATTGGCGATCTATTTTATACATAGTAGTGTGTCTATATGTCAGTCCCAAATGCCTGATCTATCCCTCCCTCTTTCTCCAGGAACCATAGAGTTTGTCCTCTATGTTTGTGGGTCTAGATGGCATGAAGTGAAGTAAAGTGAAGTCTCTCAGTCGTGTACGACTCTTTGCGACCCCATGGACTGTAGCCTACTACGCTCCTCTGTCCATGGGATTTTCCGGGCAAGAGTACTGGAGTCGGGTGCCATTTCCTTCTCCANGAACTAACGATCCCACATACTTCGGGGCAACTAAGCTCGTGTGCTACAGCTACTGAAACTCACGTGACCTGGAGCCTGAGCGCTGCACCTGCTGAGCCCATGCATCTAGAACCCGTGCAACAAGAGAAGCCCAAGCACCGGAACGAGAGAGAAAAACCTGCTCCGCAACTAGAGAAACCCCACGGGCAGCGATCAGGACCCTGCGCAGCCAAAAATAGACATCGGCCAATCCCACATTTATTAACTGGTTCAGTCTCTCAATGACCCTAGGGGTAGGCATTATCATAACCCCCATTTCAGAGTGAAAGAGCATATAAACATATACATATATATTTAATTGAAGTATAGTTGACTTACAATGTTGTGATAATTTCAGGTGTACAGAAAAATGATTCAGTCATATGTACATGATATATACACACACACACACCCACACACTCAGATGTTTTTTCTCTTACAGGCTATTTCAAAACATTGAGTATAGTTCCCTCTGCTATACAGTAGGTCCTTATTGGCGATCTATTTTATACATAGTAGTGTGTCTATATGTCAGTCCCAAATGCCTGATCTATCCCTCCCTCTTTCTCCAGGAACCATAGAGTTTGTCCTCTATGTTTGTGGGTCTAGATGGCATGAAGTGAAGTAAAGTGAAGTCTCTCAGTCGTGTACTACTCTTTGCGACCCCATGGACTGTAGCCTACTACGCTCCTCTGTCCATGGGATTTTCCGGGCAAGAGTACTGGAGTCGGGTGCCATTTCCTTCTCCAGAGGATCTTCCTGACCCAGGGATCGAACCCAGGCCTCCTGAACTGTAGGCAGACGCTTTACTGTTTGAGCCACCAGGGAAGTCCTATGGATGGTGTGTACATATATATATATATATTTTTTAAGGTTTCAAGTATACTTTATTTCTTCAAAGTGGATGGTATATTTTAAAAGTGTTGATTGAGCCTTGGACTCTGTGTGAAACAGATAAACAATGACATAGCAATTCCATCCATGTAGTCATTCAACAAACAACGTGCTCCTGCTTCCCCTGAGTGTGCGTGTGTGTTAGTCACTCAGTCCTGTATGACTCTTTTCAACCCCATGGATTGTAGCCCATCTGGCTCCTCTGTCCATGGAGTTCCCCAAGTGAGAATACTGGAGTGGTAGCCATTCCCTTCTCCAGAGGATCTTCCTGATGCAGAGATTGAACCTGGGTCTCCTGTATTGTTGGCAGATTCTTTGCTGCCTGAGTCACCAGGGAAGCCCTGCTCTCTATGAGAATGAGTGTCAAATGCTGGAGTGATAGGTCCAAAGGCAGATAAGCGAGGGGCTCTAGCCTGCAGAGCTGATGGCACCAGTTCATCATCACCCCATCCGCCCCAAACCCTTGGTGCCTCCCCCATGAGGGATAAGAAGGGAGGGTTGTGAGCTGACCTCTTAGTTTGAGGCCAGGACCCTTTCCCACATCCTCTCTCCTCTCCCGGGGACAGCACACCCTGGGAAGGTGATGAGAAACAGAAGCAAAACTTCATCAGGTGGTCAGGTGAGGTCATTTCCGCGTCCAGAGTCTGCGCTGAGAAAAGCTGTGTGGGCACAGTTTCTGAGAGCACCACGTGGGTCCTGCAGAGGGGAGGGGCCCTGGGGGGGAGCTGTGCCCACGCCCAGCTGGGTACCGAGACTGACGTGTGTCCCTCCTGTGCAGGACAGGTGGATCTGAAGCCAGACTGTTTTAACTCAGCTCTTTGCCCAACAACCAGCTCAGCAGCTGTCAGCAACTGTCTGTTGAAAGAACAGATGAGTCTCACATGGGTTTCTAGCCCAGCTGGACGGCGTAGCAGCTGCATGGCTCTAGGCAAACTGCATCCCTCTCTTGAGTTGTCCCTCTGTCATCCGTCAAAAGAGAACCGTGAGACCTCCTAGGTGGTTCATTCAATCATTCATTTCAGTCTTAAAAAAAAAAGCCTTTATTATGAAATGAACACAGGTACAGAAAACTACCACAATAAACGTATGGCTTATGAGTCATCCTATGGCAAATATCTTTGTAACTACATCCCAAGTTAATAAAGATAACTTTGCAAGCACTCCTCTCCCCTCATCACTCTCCAGGTTTTCCTCTATAATCTAAGCTCTCTCATTCCCCTGAAATGAACACGTAGCCTGACTTTTATAGTCATCATTTCCTTTCTTTTTTCACACATTTATTTATTTTTGACCGTGCTGGATCTTCATTGCGGCTCAGGCTTTTCTCTAGTCGCAGCGAGCGGGGGCTACCCTCGAGCT
Organism: Neotragus pygmaeus; assembly: GCA_006410875.1. Classification (NCBI taxonomy): domain Eukaryota; kingdom Metazoa; phylum Chordata; class Mammalia; order Artiodactyla; family Bovidae; genus Neotragus; species Neotragus pygmaeus. The sequence continues at coordinate 150,279 of SJYV01011531.1, read as the reverse complement.
GTGGCATGCACACTTCCCATTGCGGTTCCTGGCTAGGGCACACGGGCTTCAGTAGCTGAGGTCCCCAGGCTCTAGAGCGCAGGCTCAGTAGTAGCCACTGGCTCACAGGGAAGTCCCAAGAGCTCTTTCTTGATGTGATTGACACCCTCCCTGCTTTTTTCTTAAAGAGAAAGGGAGATCCTCTCTCCTCCAGCATTTTGTTTCTTTGGGTAATCTTATTTATTTCTGGCTGCGCTGGGTCTTTGTCGCTGCTTGGGCTTGTCTCTCGTTGCAGCAAGCGGGGGCTCCTATCTCTAGTCGTGGTGTGTGGGCTTTATTTGGCGGCCCTCTCGGTTCAGACCACGGGCTCTAGAGCACAGGCTCAGTAGTTGTGAGACACGGACTTTGTTGTTCTCCACCACGTGCGATCCTCCCGGATCAGGGATTGACCCCCACTATTCTGCATTGGCAGGCAAATGCTTTACCACTGAGCCACCAGGGAAGCCCCGGCAATCATCTTGCAATACTTTATCACGTGTGTGTGAATCCCTAGATATGATTGTTTAGACTTGTCTGTTAAAAAGGAAAGGATGCATCTTTAAAGTTTTCTTTAATCTAGAGGTGTCCCTGGACCCTTTATTTTCCTTACAAGCTATTTGGGAAGGAACACCATTTGCGTCATAGAGCTTCCCACAGGATGGACTTGGCTGACTTCATCTGCAAAACACCATTCAGGGTGCTCCTCTGTCCTCCGTGCTTCCTGGAAGTCGGCAGCTGGATCCAGAGGCTTGACCAGACCTGGGTTCGATCCCTTGGGCCAGCTCCTCGGGGAGCCTGTGTGCTTTCCTCTGGTGACACAGTGTTGGCTGTTCTTTCTGTTTTAGTACCGATGGATGGTTTTGCCAGGTGGCACGAGTGGTAGAGGACCCCGCTGCCAATGCAGGAGATGTAAGAGGCGGGTTTGATCCCTGGGTCCAGAAGATCCCCTGGAGGAGGGCATGGCAACTCACTCCAGTATTCTTGCCTGCTGGGCTAAAATCCATGGGGTGGCAGAGTCAGACATGACTGAAGTGATGTAGCACGCATGGTCTTATCACAGTCCCTGAATTCGTTGGGGCTGAATGTGCCAACATTCCAGTCCTAGTCTTTCTTTGCATTTATCAACTGACAAGATACTTTTATTTATTTTTAATTGGAGGATAATGGCTTTACAATATTGTGTTGGTTTCTGCCATACATCAACATGAATCAGCCATACTGCTAAGTTGCTTCAGTCGTGTCCGACTCTGTGCGACCCCATAGACGACAGCCCACCAGGCTCCCCTGTCCCTGGGATTCTCCAGGCAAGAACACTGGAGTGGGTTGCCATTTCCTTCTCCAATGCATGAAAGTGAAAAGTGAAAATGAATTTGCTCAGTCGTGTTCGACTCCTAGCGACCCCATGGACTGCAGCCTACCAGGCTCCTCCGTCCATGCGATTTTCCAGGCAAGAGTACTGGAGTGGGGTGCCATAGGTATACACATATCCCCTTCCTCTTGAAACTCCCTCCCACCCCATCCCATCCCTCTAGGTCATCAGAGTACCAGTCTAAAGGGAAAGAGACTTTTAGAAAGGGCTGCATCCCCTCATTTACTCTCTGATGTTCAGGGATACAGATCATCTGGGAGAGGCAGGACACAGGTTTACTTCTTTCCCTTTGTTCACCAGTTTACAAGGAAATGAATTGGTTCTTTATTATTCTCCAGAGGAGAGGACCAATTAACTCCTTTTCAATGTCATTGTGAACTCTACATTGAATTTGTTACTTTTTTGCTTTATGTTTTTTTTTGCCATGAGGCATATGGGATCTTAGCTCCCCAATCAGAGATGGAACTTGTATCTTCTGCACTGGAAGGATTCTTAAGGAGTTATCACTTCTTGAGGTTAAGGAGTGATTCTTAACCACTGGACCAATTAAGAAAGTCCCCAGCATTATTCTTGAAAAACCTGATGGTAATTGAATATTTTTTCTTTATAAGTCAACTACTATTATTACCTAAGCTGAGCGCTGAAGAATTGATGCCTTTGAACTGTGGTGTTGTAGAAGACTCTTGAGAGTCTGTTAGACTGCAAGGGGATCAAACCAGTCGATCCTAAAGAAAATCAGTCCTGAATATTCATTGGAAGGACTGATGCTGAAGCTCCAATACTTTGGCCACCTTATGTGAAGTACTGACTCATTGGAAAAGACCTTGATGCTGGTAAAGTTTGAAGGCTGGAGGAGAAGGGGACGACAAAGAATGAGATGGTTGGATGGCATCACCGACTTGATGGACATGAGTTTGAGCAAGCTCTGGAAGCTGGTGATGGACAGGGAAGCCTGGCATGGTGCAGTCCATGGGGTCGCAAAAAGTCGCACTCGAGTGAGTGACTGAACTGAACTGAGAAGCTGGAAGGACTTTTTTCTCTTTCCTTGAAGTCCATTCATTTTATTAGAATGTCTTGAATATGTCTGATTATTCTGGGTTGATATTTTCAGGTATTCGGTATGCTCCTTCAACATGTAATTTCAATTTAAAAAATTTCAATAGGTGTTCTTGATTAATTGTTTTTAATATTTGTTCCTTGCTTTGGTTTTCTTCTTCAGGAACTTTTATTACTTGTATGGTGGAACTTCTTGGCTTAATTTTAATATTTGTCATTTTCCCTAGAATTTAAAAAACCTCTGTCTTCATTTCTGGTTGATTTATAATATTCTTTCCTTTTCACCTTTTTCTATTCTGGCATTATCTCAAGGTTGGGTTAATTTGCTCCTGTGTTTCTTCTATTTTAGCTTTCATTTCTAAAATAAGTTCTTTCCTTTGTATGTCTAATTTGTTCCGGAGTTCTGTTTTCTAATGAAAACATCTTGCATATTTAAAGGTGTTTTAAAGGTCATTTTGAACTAGAAGGTTATGGTTTTGATCGGTCCTGAAGAAATGTGTCACTGGTATGCATTATCCTATTTTTAGGAATGCTATTGGCTCCTGATTATTCTTTTGCCTAAGTTAACTTTGTATGAGATCTGACCTCCAGATTCTCTATTGCTCATTTTTATGTGAAATTTAGTTTTCCTGAGGGCTTCTCGGGTGGTTTGGTGATAAAGAATCCATCTGCCAATTCAGGAGACTCAGGTTCGCTCCCTGAGCGGGGAAGATCCCCTGGACTCTTGCTTGGGAAATCCCATGGACAGAGGAGCCTGGCAGGCTGCACTCCATGGGATTGCAGAGTTGGACACGACTTAGTGACTAGACAACGACATAGCAAGTTTTCCTGAACTTGGAGCTGACGTTCAGGATGCATCTCTAACCTCAAGGTCACCCTCTCCTCTTGTCTGCATGTAATGTATACACATGGTGGCCTGCTTTCTGAGGTCTCCTAGCTCCATCTCCTCCCATCACTTAGATCTGAATATCCTTCCTTTCTCCTGATTGTCTTAGTCAATCTGCCTGTTTTGATTCTGTTCCAAGGCATTTTCTCTGCAGTGAGGAACCTTGTCCGGGAAAGGAACCAAGCAGTTTCGAGAGTTCACAGTCCTTCCCGAGGGCTCTCACTCTCACTAGGGGGTGGGCCAGGCCCCTCCCAGACTCAGTTGCTCGAATTGTCCCTCCATGCCCTCCACTGAATACATGCTGGCTCTTTGGGGCTGGTCCTCTTGTCAGGCCCCTCAGACACCCCCTTGCTCCCCTCTGCTGGCAACAGGTGGGATGCCAAAGGCCAGAGGCTGAGCTAGAACAGCCTGGGGTGTGTGTGTGTGTGT
>SJYV01011531.1:108648-138635 GCA_006410875.1 Neotragus pygmaeus | reverse complement strand
CCCCATCCGCCCCTCCCACCCTGCCCTGGTCTGCCACCACTCCAGGGCAAGTAGGCACTCTGAAATCCAATCTCACGACCTATACCTTTCCTTCAGGTTTTTTTTCACTGTTGTATATTTGTGGCAGAAAGCAAAGAGGAATTAAAGAGCCTCTTGATGAAGGTGAAAGAGAAGAGTGAAAAATCTGGCTTAAAACTCAACATTCAAAAAATGAAGATCATGGCATCCAGTCCCATCACTTCATGGTAAATAGATGGGGAAACAATGGAAACAGTGACAGACTTTATTTTCTTGGGCTCCAAGATCATTGCAGATGGTGATTGCAGCCATGAAATTAAAAGATGCTTGCTCCTTAGAAGAAAAACTATGACAAACCTAGACAGTATATTAAAAAACAGAGACATTACTTAGCCTACAAATGTTCGTATAGTCAAAGCTATGGTTTTCCCAGTAGTCATTTATGGATGTGAGAGCTGGATAATAAAAAAAAGCTGAGTGCTGAAGAACTGATGCCTTTGAACTGTGGTGCCGGAGAAGGCCCTTGGACAGCAAGGAGATCAAACCAGTCAATCCTAAAGGAAATCAGTGCTGGCTATTCATTGGAAGGACTGATGCTGACGTTGAAGCTCCAATACTTTGGGCATCTGATGCAAAGAGCTGACTCATTAGAAAAGACCCTGATGCTGGGCAAGAGTGAGGGCAGGAGGAGAAGGGGATGACAGAGGATGAGATGGTTGGATGGCATCACTGACTCAATGGACATGAGTTTGAGCAAGCTCTGGGAGATAGTGAAGGACAGGGAAGCCTGGCTTGCTGCAGTTCATGGGGTCGCAAAGAGACAGACATGACTGAGTAACTGAATGACAATAATATTTATTTGTGTGATTGTTTGATTAATGTCCATCTTCCCCACAAGCTTGATTTGGGCAGGGACCCTGGCCACGCTCTTCATCTCCAGCACCAAATGCCCTGTATAGACTGTAGCCCGTGAGGCTCCTCTGCCCAGGGGATTTTGCAAGCAAGAATACTGGAGTGGGTAGCTATTTCCTTCTCCAGGGGATCTTCCCGACTCAGGGATCGAACCTGAGTCTCTTGCCCTGTAGGCAGATTCTTTACCATCTGAGACACTAGGGAAGTCCCACCTCATGAAGAGTGGATGCTTAATAAATGCATTTGTTATTTCTGTGCCCCAACTAGCCTGTAAGCTCTGTGAGGCCGGGGAAGTATCTATTTTGTTTTTCACTGATTCCCCTGAGGCTTAGGGAAGGTTTCGGTGTCAGAAAGTCTGAGCTACAGTCCAGGCTCTGCCACTTGCTGGCTGTGTTTTCTTGGACAGTTCAGTTTGAGTCTCCGAGCCTCAGTGTCCTCACCTGTAAAAAGGGTAACAATACCTTCTTTAGAGTGTTGAATTCTAAAATTCAATGATGTATTGTACGAAAAAAATTCATCAACAGGGCTTGGTATCAGAAGGGGACGACAGAGGATGAGATGGTTGGATGGCATCACCGACTCGATGGACATGAGTCTGAGTAAANAGAGTGTTGAATTCTAAAATTCAATGATGTATTGTACGAAAAAAATTCATCAACAGGGCTTGGTATCAGAAGGGGACGACAGAGGATGAGATGGTTGGATGGCATCACCGACTCGATGGACATGAGTCTGAGTAAACTGCGGGAGTTGGTGATGTTCAAGGAGGCCTGGCGTGCTGCAGTCCATGGGGTCGCAAAGAGCCGGACACGACTGGGCGACTGAACTGAACTGAGCTGAACTCAAACGTCTCAATGCCGTGATTGTGAACGATGGGGGCACCATCTCCCACGTTACCACCAGGTGGCGCTGTGATCATTCACACCGGCTGTGCTCACCCCATCCATCAGCTCGCTCCAAGCTTCGAAATCGCTTCCGGCTTCCTTGTAGTTATCCTGTCCTGTGGGCTCCAAGAGGCCATTTGGCCTTTGCTCTAATGTCTCTGTGACGGGGAGGTTACTGTCACCAGGCTGGAGACCCTTGCAGGACTGGTCTGAGAGCCCCTGTCCTCTGGATGGAGGAAACAGAGGACCCCAGGAGAACGGGGGAGACCAGACAGAAACTAGTGGGCAGACAGACGAGAGTTGGGACCAGGGTGAGGCATTCAGGCGCCCAGGGCGCCAGAATGAAGGATGCGGCCTTTCTCGGTCTTGCGCATGCGTGGAGTCTGACCGCCCTTGGTGGCATTGTAAGAATACCCTGGGGCTGGGCTAAGAGCTGGTCCAAAGCTTCAGGGCTGCCTGCTGTCCACTCATCCACAGCAGGACAGAGCTCTCAGCAGGTGCCAGGCTATGGAGCAACCCCCTTGTTACTCTAAAGAACACTCGTTGGAAAGAACTATTATTATTTTAAACATGCATTTATTTATTTACGGCTGTGCTGGGTCTCCGTGGCTGCAAGTGGGGATTTCTCTGGTTGTGGTGAGCGGCCTTCTCAGTGCAGGGCCTTCTCCTGTTGCGGAGCACGGGCTTGAGGACACTCAGGCTTCTGTAGTCGCGGCTCCCGGGCTCCAGAGTGCAGGCTTAGTAGTTGCGGTGCGTGGACTTAGTTGCTCCGAGGCATGCGGGATTTTCCGGGACCAGAGATCGAACTGGCGTCCCCTGTATCGCAAGGCAGATTCTTAACCATTAGACCACCAGGGAAGCTATTATTATAGCCGTCTTTCAGATAAGAAAATGGACACGGAGACAACTTCAGAAGCTTGCAGTTATAAAGTGGCAGAACTGGGATCTGAACCCAGGCTGTTTTGGCTCTGGACGGCCCCTCCTGACCATCACCCTGTGCTAACCTGTCATCCTTCCCTCTTGCGACTAATCCCTCCTTCTGTCCAATGTTTATTACGGACCAGCCGGTCTGTTCCAAGCACTGTGCCAATGGCCCAGTGGGAGGCAAGGCTGGACCCTGCCCGTCCTGTGGAGTCCTGACCCTGCCGTGTCCTTATCCCGTGACCTTGAACGAGTCATTGAACGTCACTCTGCCTCGGTGTCTTCCTTCTGAAATGGGAGGAGAGTTGTGGGGAGGAAAGAGTGACTCAGATCTGCAAGAGCTGTGGCCTGGTCCCGATGGGGCTTGGGAAGTGTCAGCTGTAATCACCACTGGAGTCATCACCTACCTCCTGGCCGCCAAGTGGGAAAGGGGAGGGGAGAGTCAGAATCCAGTGCTCCTGGCTCCCCCACTTCAAAAATTAGTTTAATTGGAGGATAATTACATATTGTGATGGCTTTTGCCATACAGCCACATGAATTGGCCACAGTGTAACCCCCCATCCTGAANTCATTATTAATGAATTTGGGCTGCTCCGGCATAAATGGGGCTGGCTGGTGGGAAGCTGGACCAGCAGACAGCTGGCTTTGCACATCTTGCTTTGGGCCACGGAGAGTCCCGTTAAACCAGATGCTTGTCTGGAAGGGCTGCTGGAATCTTTCTATCCACCCAGCACCCCTTGGCCCTTATCCTGAGCCCGTGGAACAGCTGGGCTCCCCAGCCACGGCTCAGCCTGGGTGGATGGGACGAGGACAGCTGCAGTGGGGGGATTTGAGGGTCCCCTGTGTGTGGGGTGAGGGTCCCACCTCTCACCTCACACACTGGCCTGTTCTCTTGGCAGCAGCTGATCTTGGGAAGGCTCATGGGGCTGGTTTTAGATTTGTTTTCCAAAATGGAAAGATGACAAATAATCCTCATGGGGAAGCAAAAACAACAAACGAAACCCAAGACCTCTCTGAGGATCTTCCAGTCCTGAACCCTGGCATTGGCCCCCTGGGTAGTCAGAGCTGGAATCTCCCCTCATCCCAGGATCTTGAACTAGCCCCAGCAGCGGCTCTGAGCCTCAGGGTCCTCAGCCGTGGAACAGAGCTTATGCTGTGCAGCCGGGGGCTGGGAGGGGATGGAGTGAGTTGGGATGCATTTTGCAAATGAGGCCTTATGTGGGTAATTTTCTCACCGGCAGGAGACAGACACCCTCACACGCCCCCAAATCGGTAATGGGGCCTCCTCGGAAGGGACTCCTTATTTCTGGAGCCGGCGTGATTACTCAGTGGGTTCTGTGTAATTATTTAATCAAGCCTCCCTCCACCGAGTCCTGCATAGAGCTGGGCGGCTGACCCTGTCCTCCCCTCTCCCCCAGGAGGCTAATCAGTTCGAGCTGCTGGGAGGGGGAGAGTGCGGCCCCAAGCCCCCCTTCTCTCTGTGTGGCACAGCTGTGCTGCTTTCGGGGGGCTGGCCAGAGGCAGGGCTGGGTCACCTTGGGGCTTGCCCGGGCTGAGCGCAGGGCTGGAGGGACCTGTGGGTGCAGCCCTCTTATTTTGCTTTGAGGTTAGGGCAGCACGGAGGTCCCATGGCATCTCTGCCCAGACCTGGCTTCTAGGGGTCCCTCCCCGCTTCTTCTCCCCTCCACCTTCCCTCCCCTTTTCCTTTTTCCCTTCATTCCCTCCTTCCTTTTCCTCCTCTCCCCTCTTTTCCCTCTCTATTATACAAGTAATAGACAAAGGTACACAAGCTTTTTTTTAAGCTTTTTATTTTGTATTGGGGTATGTAGCCCCATCTCATTGGAGGATGAGATGGTTGGATGCCGCCGGTGAAATGAACATAGCGAGTGAAGTCGCTCAGTCGTGTCTCTTTGTGACCCCATGGACTGTAGCCTGCCAGGCTCCTCCATCCATGGAATTTTCTAGGCAAAAGTACTGGAGTGGGTTGCCATTTCCTTTTCCAGGAGATCTTCCCCACCCAGGGGTCAAACCCAGGTCTCCCGGACTGCAGGCTGACGCTTTACCGTCTGAGCCACCAGGGAAGCAATGAGCATGAACTTGGGCAGACTCTGGGAGGTGGTGAGGGACAGGGAAGCCTGGCGTGCTGCAATCCATGGGGTCCTGAGGAGTCAGATGCGACTTGGCGACTGAACAACAATAGTGGATTAACAACGTGATAGTTTCAGGTAAGCAGCGAGGGGGCTCAGTCAGACATATACATGTATCCATTCTCCCCTAAATTCCCCTCCCATCCAGGCTGCATCTTAGCACTGAGGGGACTTCCAAGTGTTATCCAGTAGGTCCTTGTTGGTTATCCATTTTAAATACAGTAGTGTGTACCTGTCCACCCCAAACTCCCTAACTGCCCCTTCCCTCCATCCAATCCTGCTGCCCCCGACTCTGCACCTGGAAGCCGTAAGTTTGTTCTCTAGGACTGTGAGCCTCTTTCTCGAACATGGGCATTCTCATTGACAGACGTGCGGATGACACAGTGAGGTGCCAGCCTCCCGTGACCCTCCTCTTTTCTCCCATTCACCCTCTCACCCCCACCCCAGAGGTGACCCCAGCTCTCATCCAGAAACTTGCCTTCCAAACTTTATCTGTGCGCTCACAAACCTACCCAAGTCCCAGAGGAAAGGTTGATTCTGGTGCTTGCTTTTGCCCCCATAAACATTCCTGATGATGCATAGACCACTGGTTCTCCTGGGGATGTGTGTGGCTTTACCTCCTGGTGACATTTGGAAATCTCTGGAGACATATTTGATCATCACGGGGTCAATGCTGCTGGCATCCGGTGGGTAGAGGTCAGGAAGCTGCTAAACACCCTTCAGTGCACAAGGCTGCCCCCATAATGAATTACTGGCCCCAGGATGTCCGTAGTGCTGAGATCGAGAAACCCTGGTCTAGAATGTTCTTCAACTCGCTCTTTTCTAAAAGCAGCATTTCTTGGGAGTCTTGACAGGTTGTTGTTGTGTAATTGCTCAGTCGTGTCCAACTCTTTGTGACCCCATGGACTGTAGCCCTCCAGGCTCCTCTGTCCATGGGATTCTGCAGGCAAGAATACTGAAGTGGGTTGCCCTTCCCTTCTCCAGGTCTCTTCTTGGACCAGGGATTGAACCCACGTCTCCTGCATTGGCAGGAGGATTCTTTACCTCTGAACCACCAGGGAAGCCCCTTGATGGGTTAGTGAAGATCTTGTCCTCCTTCCTTTTACTTCAGCATAATTTGCCTGCCTCGCCCTCCACTTATTTTTTTATAGATTGCAGGCATCTTCTAATCTTTTTGGGGGTTAAGGGAAATGGCTCTTTGGTGGAAGCCCTTGTTCCTACAGCATGTGCTAGAGTCTAGTGTTTCCCTCCTTTGGACACCTGGGAGCTCAATGGCTCAGCCACTGACTTTGTTTCCATAGATGCCTCACTGTGTGTGGGCGCTAAGTTGCTTCAGTTGTGTCCAACTCTTTGTGACCCGCATGGACTGTAGCCCACCAGGCTCCTCTGTCCATGGGATTCTCCAGGCAAGAATACTGGAGTGGGTTGCCATGCCCTCCTCCAGGGGATCTTCCCCACCCAGGGATCGAACCTGTGGCTCCTGCACTGCAGGCGGATTTGGATACTGTGCTGTGCTCTCCCACAAAGGTTGTGCCAGCTTACCTTCTGACTTCTCCTCCTACAAATCCCAGCTTTCAGGAATGATTTTAAAACAGTTTGGAGTGATAACTGTTATTTCTCCAAGAAAACTAAAGGGAACCTGACCTTCACAGAGGGGTGGGAACCCACTCGTGATGACCCCAAGACAGCCCTCTGCCCCCATCCCTGCAGCTGGTGAAGAACAGACTTATCCACTCCCACCTCCCTATGTGACCCTGGGTGGGAAGGACAGGGACAGGGAGGACACCCTCATTTTACAGATGAGACTCAGGGAGTTTGAGGGTCTTTGCCCACCAGCTCCTACAAGTCACACCCACCTGTTGGATCCAGGGGGCACCAGAAGGTGGATAGCAGGGGGGCAGAGTGGGGTTTGCCGTGGTTTTGGACCCTGGGAGTTCTGTCAGATCCAGTTCTGCTGAACACCCTGCCAGGTCCCTCACGATCTTGCTAGATTTTACACAATATTTGGGACATTCTTGCCCTAAAAAGTGGTTCATTGTTTATCTGTGATTCTGACTTAACTGGGTGTCTTGTGTTTTACCTGCAGCCCTACCTAGGGCAGCAAGGAAGTGGGAAGGGGACCCTCTGGCAGGTTTCTAGTAGCCTGGAATTTCCTTTGGGGGCTGTTGGCTTTTCATCTTTTCCCTTCCCCAACTATCTATACCCTCCAGATCTTGTTGGAAGACCCCCTTTCCCTCCAGAGACCCGGGAAGAAGCTGGGGGAGCCAAGTTGCTGGCTCCAGGGACAAGGATGCAAGGAAAGAAGGAAGGAACAGCTGGGAAGGACAGCCCCTCCGCTTCTCCCCTCTCCCGCATCTTCTCAGAGCCTCGATACCCATTGTGAAGAATTCATTCTTGCTTGGGTGTGAGGGGCTGGAAGAGAAGGGCGGTCAGGTGGGCGTGTCCTGAGCAGTACCGATGGCCACACAGACCCCACCTCGCCTCCGTGATCCATCCTCAGAGCCCACGTCCGCTGCAATGGCAATTAGTCCATAAATCACCCCGAGTGATAAATAGAATGATAGATGCAGGTTTCACTTGATCACTTTTTTATTAAGGTGAAATAAATCAGCACCACATTGTTGCTATAAACCTTTCAAGCTGGTCAGATCCTGGCTGGTAGAAGCTGATTAACATGGCCACATGGAGGGACCATTTGTAGCTGATCACTGAGATCAATCAAGCCCTGTCATTTTCCCTCCTTGGAGGAGGTGGCAGAGCAGGTGCTGGTCCATTGACCACTGCACCCCTGGCGTCTTGCTGCTTGGGCGCGGGGGCCAGGGGTACAGTGTGTGAGCTGTGGTGCCAGACAGCCCAGATTCGAACCCTGGCTGTGCCGTCAGCCTGCTGTGTGAGCCTGGGGAGCTGTCGTCCTGCCCTGTCTCCAAGCCTCAGAGTCCTCTGGCCTACCTGGAGGTGGACAGCGTTGCTTACAGTCCGTGTGGTTAGGACAGAGTTGTTGCACGCATCCCGTAGTGCAGTGGGTGCCAGATTCTCCATCTCAGGGCCCCTTTGTTCTCGTTTGATCATTCTTTAACCCAGCTCTTTATTTATTTTAAAAAGGGTCCGCTTTCAAGGTCTGTATTCGTACTGAAAATCAAGATCAAGCGAGCTCCTGCCTTTCTGCTCCACGGGAGGGTTCTGTCTCCCCTGAGCTCACCTTAGAATACCTGTGTTACCATTTGACAGGTGTACTGTCCCAGTCAGACTCCCCACTGACAGGTGCACTGTCCCCGGAGTGAGTTGTGCCCAGGTGGTGCAAGGATCTTTCTTTCTTTCTTTTTTATAAAGACCCTTTTTTAAAGAAAAGATTCTGCAACTAAGGATCCCGCATGGCACAATGAAGATGGAAGCTGCAATTCAGACCCCGTGCAGCCAAGAAAAACCCCAAACCAAAACCAACCAAATAACCCCCTCCCCCCCCCCAAACACATCTGCTCCTCCAAACAGCTCTGAACCCTGGGGAGGCAGGGACCACATTCATNCTGGCGTCTTGCTGCTTGGGCGCGGGGGCCAGGGGTACAGTGTGTGAGCTGTGGTGCCAGACAGCCCAGATTCGAACCCTGGCTGTGCCGTCAGCCTGCTGTGTGAGCCTGGGGAGCTGTCGTCCTGCCCTGTCTCCAAGCCTCAGAGTCCTCTGGCCTACCTGGAGGTGGACAGCGTTGCTTACAGTCCGTGTGGTTAGGACAGAGTTGTTGCACGCATCCCGTAGTGCAGTGGGTGCCAGATTCTCCATCTCAGGGCCCCTTTGTTCTCGTTTGATCATTCTTTAACCCAGCTCTTTATTTATTTTAAAAAGGGTCCGCTTTCAAGGTCTGTATTCGTACTGAAAATCAAGATCAAGCGAGCTCCTGCCTTTCTGCTCCACGGGAGGGTTCTGTCTCCCCTGAGCTCACCTTAGAATACCTGTGTTACCATTTGACAGGTGTACTGTCCCAGTCAGACTCCCCACTGACAGGTGCACTGTCCCCGGAGTGAGTTGTGCCCAGGTGGTGCAAGGATCTTTCTTTCTTTCTTTTTTATAAAGACCCTTTTTTAAAGAAAAGATTCTGCAACTAAGGATCCCGCATGGCACAATGAAGATGGAAGCTGCAATTCAGACCCCGTGCAGCCAAGAAAAACCCCAAACCAAAACCAACCAAATAACCCCCTCCCCCGCCCCAAACACATCTGCTCCTCCAATCAGCTGTGAACCCTGGGAAGGCAGGGACCACATTCATTCACTCACTGTCTTGCAGCCTTGGGGTCTAGTGCTGTCTCTGGCTCAGGGCTCAAGACACATTTGTGTAATGGATGATCTGGAGACATGCAAGCATGCTGATCACTTTAGTTGTGACCCCGTGGACTGTAGCCCACCAGGCTCCTCTGTCCATGGGGTTCTCCAGGCAAGAATACTGGAGTGGGTTGCCACGCCCTCCTCCATGGGATTTTCCCGACCCAGGAATTGAACCTGTGTATCTTAAGTCTCCTGCATTGGCAGGCGGGAGTTGCTTAAAGCCATGGATGATAGGAAAGTCTGTAGCACCACTGTGTTGCAGAATTGTGATGTTCTCTGCATCTTGATTCCTCCCTTGAGGGGGCCTTTCCATGCCCTGGGGACCCTCGCACAGCCCACAGCCTCCACTTTGCTGAAGCCCTGAGCCCCAGGAATCTCCTCTATCGATTGTGTCTCTGGCAGCTGCTTCCTTGGTGGGGCCCTGAGGACGTCTCAACACTGCCCATTCCTGTCCGTGTTCCAGCCACCCCTGAGTGAGTGACCCGGCTAGGAGTGCAGTTTTCTCTCCTTTTCTCCCTCCTTTGATTTGATCAGGCCAAATCTGAAATGATGTGTGAAAGTAATGATATTTTGTAATTAAATCTCTGGTGACGGCCACTGCAATTTGTGCTACATGCATTGTTCATAAGGAAAAAATGCATCAATTCATTTTCTGACCGGTGACTCCAGGGACTGGCAATTAGGAGAAGCTCATCTCTCGTTGCTTCGCATATTAAAGAGCTACTGAAACGCAGAGAGAATTTGGGAGAGTTTTTTTTTTTTTTCCTAATAATGTTAGCTTAATTAGGGACGCTCGGTGATAAAGGGAAAGTTTTGGATGACGAGTATATTGTGGTGGAGGGAAAAGAAAGAGCAAAGAAAGGGAAATGGAAGTGTCAGGACGAGACTAGGAGGGCTAGAGGATTAAGGACATTCCCTCCTAAGAGGTTTGACTTTGCTGAACCAGGGCTGGTGAAGGCTAAGGACAGGAGCCCAGGGCAGGCTGGGCCTGTGGATCTAAGTGCTAGTCCCTTTGTGTCCTGGCTGGACCCTTGTTAATTTATTTTTATTTATTTATTTGGCCCTGCCAGATCTTTAGTTGCAGCTTGTGGGATCTACTTCTTTGACCAGGGATCGAACCCAGGCCCCTGCACCGGGAGCACAGGGTCTTAGTCACTGGACCACCAGGGAAGTCCCTGAAGGCATCTTTAAAAAAATTTATGTTTAATTGAAGGACAATTATACTATTGTATAGGTTTCTGCTATACATCAACACGTTCACCCTGAAGCCATCTTTTAAGGGCATCTTCTTTTTCAGAATCACCCCTCAGAGCCCAGGAAAGCCATTCTCCCTAATACCACTCACCCTGCCACATGTCTGAGCCTTTGGGTCTGAGTGTGCACTTTCCAGGGATTGCCCGAAGGGGCAGAGAGGAAGGCGTGAGAGAGACAGAGGCCACGGAGGATGAACTGGGGAGAGAGGGCAACCTAAGGAGGGCCCAAAGGTCTAAGAGGAAGAAAAGCAGAAATAGTGGCTGAGATAGATTTGGTGCTTTTAGTGTCTGCCAGACAAGGTGCTGGTCTAGGTGGTTTCACATAGAACTTTTTTTTATTTCGAACTTTTAATTTTGTATGGGGGTATAGCTGATTAACGGTGATGAATAGTTTCAGGTGAACAGCAAAGGGACTCGGTCTCACGTAGAACTTTTAAATTGGCCCTTGGACTGATGCTGCTGCCTGAGGTGAGATGGTTAGTACAGCCCGTTCTACAGGAGAAGAAACTGAGGCTTGGGAAGTTTAGGCGCCCTGCCCAGATCTCAGCGAGCAGGGGCAAAGCCAGATCGGAACCCAGGTGAGTCGGACTCTGGGCCAGAGCCGAACTTATGTGATGCTGGGAGTGGTCTGTATCTGTGATATCCAGAACAGTCATGTCTTAGTCTGTTCAGGCTGCATGGTTTATAAACACAGGAATGTAATTCTCACAGTCCTTGGGCTGGAGGTCCAAGATCAAGGTGCTGTCAGATTTGGTGTCTGCTGAGAATCTGCTTCTCGGGTCCTGGATGGATGTGCTTTTTGCTGTGTCCTCAGAGGGCAGAAGGGCCAAAGGAGTTCTTTGAGGTCTCTTTTATAAGGGCTGTAATCCTATTATGACTTAATAACCTCCCAAAGATCTCTTTTCTAACACTATCGCATTAGGGATTAGATTCAACATGTGAATTTGGAGATTGTGGGGGACACCAACACGTAGTCTAGAGCAGATAACCAGTAGCCATGTAGGCTACTGAGCTTTTGAAGTTTGGCTAGTACACCCGAGGAACTGAACTTTAATTGTATCTAATTTAATTTAAGATTTAAAAAGCCACATACCGTTAGCTGCTTCCATAATGGACAGCACAGCTCCAGATCCGAGGAGATCTAGACAGGACCCTGGCTGCCCCCAGTCCATCATTTCCCCAGCACTGTAAGTGGCAACATCACGACTGAGCTGACGTCTTAACATCTTGCCTCCATGGAAGACAAGGAAGCATAAGGAACACAAGGAAGCTCCTTTGCTTACCCGGCTGTCACTCAACAAGTCCTCTACCAACACTTGCTGACTAGGTCCCTGCTGCTTCCAAGTGCTTCACCTGCAGGATATAAAGGAGTCTTCTCGACAGCGCTGTGTAGTGGATTGCATTAACAGTCCCCCTTTATCATGAAGGAAAAGGAGACTCAACAAGGCTGACCAATTGTTAAGTCACACAGCTGGTATGCATTTGGGCCAGGTATGCAGCCCAGGTATCTCTGCTCCAAACGTCCATACGCTCTTCTGCAGTGTGCTCAGAGGCCAGTTTAGGATGGATCTCCATGACGACTGCTGACCTGATGACTCCAAAGGTGTTTTTCTTACCCTCTGTCTAAGTAGACGTGGATTCAAATGCCACCTTGTTTATTTGGGACTTGGAAACAGTACAGGCAGCCAATAAAGGGTGCATGATTCTACTGATCATAATGAGTTCCCACGGCGTGACTGAGGCCTAATTCTGCTGGGAACTGTGAGACCATGCATGGAACACCATGGGATTATTCCACCCCAGAGGCGAGGGAGCTGAGGTATTTATCCAGCAACTCTCACGGGTCTTTGGTTGAGAGCCATGGAGGTTGGGTGGCATTTCTGACCTGCCATGATGGTGGAAATAGTAGACTCTATGCCCAGTTGGTCATCAGGCAAAGAAGCGACAGTTGGCAGCAAAGCCAGAAGGTTCCTACCCTTGCAAAGATCCTGGGTTCATCGCAAGCCCTGTTTCATCAGAAGACAGAGACTGAGCTTTTCTTCTCTTGGTTCCAAGGTTCTGTGCCACCCTTTGAGATCCTGGGGTTGCCTCTTAAGGGGTTTAACCATTAAGAGAGCAGATGGGTGCTTTGCTGATGATCTTTGAAAACTGGAATCTTTTTGCAGTTCAGAAAGGAAAGCTGGGAATCTTTGCATATGTATAAAGACGATGTTTTCTAAGAATCCTAATAGCGTAAATAAGGTTTAGGAGCATGTTTAAACCTACTTTGCAAGTTTTCCCAAGGTCTTTAGAAATGCTTATGTTGTTAGTTGCCCGGTTGTCCAACTCTTTTCAACTCTGTGGACAGGAGCCCACCAGGGGCTCTGTCCATGAAATTCTCCAGGCAAGAATACTGGAATGGGTTGCCATGCTCTTCTCTAGGTCATCTTCCCAACCCAGGGATCGAACCCAGGTCTCCTGTACTGCCAGCAGATTCTTTACCATTTGAGCTACCCAGGAAGCCCTTTAGAAATGCTTGTCAGCATACAAACAACTCATGGATTACAAATTATCCTTCTGTTTCATTAAAGCATGCCTCCTAACCACTGATCACAGGCAACCCTTGGCTTAGTTTAAATAACTATAAGCTCTTGAAAAAAGTGTGGGTTTTGTGTATATTCAGTAATATAGGTTTGTCTAAAGCCAGCATGACCTCCTCGTTCTGAATTCAAGTTGGAACTTAACTCCTTTTGGCCAGATCATCTAAACTCTTAAATCATTGATATCTAGTTTTCTTCTTAGGTTATAACGGAGTCAGAAGCTATAGTGAAGGCTCACTAGACGTTTCATCTTCTTACTTCTTGCTGTTCTCTATTTGGAAGTTAACACTTATTTAGCCTCTGTTAAGTGCTTGACTCTGGATTAGCCCATTTCATCCTTGCTGCAACCCTGCAAGGGAGTATTCACACTGCCATTTTGCCTTGAGGTCAAACTCCTTTCCTTTCTGGGGAAATGGGTGGCAAGTAAGTGAGACACACAATGACAAGTATCATGTGATATTGCTTATATGTGGAATCTAAAAAAAGGGTATTGATGAACTTAGCTGCAAAACAGAAACAGAGTTACATGTGTAGAAAACAAACTTATGGTTAGCAGGGGATAAGGGGTGGAGGAGGGATGAATTGGGAGATTGGGGTGGACATATACACACTGCTGCTGCTGCTGCTGCTTCAGTCGTGTCTGACTCTGTGCGACCCCATGGACTGCAGCCCACCAGGCTCCTCCGTCCATGGGATTTTCCAGGCAAGAGCACTGGAGTGGGGTGCCGTCACCTTCTCCAACATATACACACTACTATATATAAAATAGAGAACTCATAAGAAGCTGCTGTGGGCTTCTCTGGTGGGTCAGATGGTGAAGAGTCTGCCTGCAATGTGGGAGACTTGGTTTTGATCCCTGGGTCGGGTAGGTCCTCTGGAGAAGGGAATGGCTACCCACTCCAGTATTCTTGCCTGGAGATTCCATAGACAGAGGAGCCTGGCAGGCTACAATCCGTGGGGCCGCAAAGAGTTTAAGACAACTAGTGACTAACAAGGAAGGAAGAACCTACTGTGTAGCACAGGGAGCTCTACTCCGTGCTTTGTTTAATGGCCTCTATGGGAAAAGAATCCAAAAAAGTGTGTGGATGTATATATATGTATAACTGATTCACTCTGCTGTACATCTGAAACGGATGCAACATTGTAAATCAAACATACTACAATGAAAATTAAAATACATTATTTATGTTAAAAAAAAAAAAAAGATTTCAGGGAATGTCCACTGGGTGAAGTGTGCCTGGTAACCGGGAGTTAGACCAGTGATTCTCAACACTGAGTCACCTGGGCAGGTTTTGAGAAATACTGATGTCCAGGCTGCACCCACACCAATGAAGTCAGCGTGTCTGGGAGTGGATCCTGGCTTTCCAAAGCTCCCCAGGTGGAGACTCAGCTGACAGCCACAGCATGAGCAAGCACAAGGCCACTCTCCCAAAGCTGAGTCCTGACGTCCTGTGTCCTGGGAGTGACATGAACACCAGAGCATGTCGAAGCTTGACTCTGCTCCATATGAGCTGTGATTTTGGACAAGATATCTTATCACTGGGAATCCCTGTTTTGAACTGATGATGATAATATTCATCATAATAATTTAAAACACTTGTAGGGTTATTCTGAGGATTTAAAAAATGTATCTTTATTTGATTGCATTGGGTCTTGGTTGTGGCATGCAGGATCTTTTGTTGGGGCATGTGGGATGTAGTTCCCCAGCCGGGGATTCAGCTGGGCCCCCTGCTTTGGGAGTGGAGTCTAAGCCACTGGGCCAACAGCTGTTGTTCTGTCTCTCAGTTGTGTCCAACTCTTTTTGACCCCATGAATTGCAGCATGCCAGGCTTCTCTGTTCTTCACTATCTCCCAGAGTTTGCTCAGACTCATGTCCATTGAGTCAGTGATGCCATCCAACCATCTCATCCCCTGTCACCCCCTTCCTATTGGCCTCAATCTTTCCCAGCACCAGGGTCTTTTCCAATATCTGGCACCTGTTTGGCATCAGGTGGCCAAAGTATTGGAGCTTCAGCTTTAGCATCAGACCTTCCAGTGAATATTCAGGACTGATTTCCTTTAAGATTGATTGGTTTGATCTTGCTGTCCAAGGGACTCTCAGAAGTCTTCTTCAGCACCATAATTCTTCGGCACTCAGCCTTCTTTATGGTCCAACTCTCACATCTGTACACGACTACTGGAAAAATCAAAGCTTTGACTATATGGGCTTTTGTTGGCAAAGTGGATATCTCTGTCTAGGTTTGTCATAGCTTTTCTTCCAAGCAGCAAGCATCTTTTAATTTCATGGCTGCAGTTACCATCCTCAGTGATTTTGGAGACCGAGAGAGAATAAAGTCTGCCTGTGTTTTTTTCTTCCCTCACCTATTTGCCATGAAGTGATGGGACTGGGTGTAGAAGTCCCCATTCTGAGGATTTAATGGGACACTCAGACACTCATGATGCCTAAGAAGGAGCAACAATGTCACCAGCCTCTTCCAGCCTTGCCCACAGTGACCAGGTCCTCACCCCGAGTTCCAGTGCTGGCCACCTCTCTGGAGGCTGCCCCCTTGACCGATGCCCTCGACGTGCTCAGCTGTGCCCATCTTCTCCTGAGGAGGATGGTATCGACATTTCAAAACAGTTTAATTATTCTGCGGCTGCCTGGCTATTAGCTGCGACAAGAGAGCTCAGGGCTATTTTTCAGCATTAATTTTCCATTTGAAATGAATTCCTTTTGGTTACACTTTTTAAATGTTTCTTTTAATTAGATGCAATTACTTCAGAAGAATTGCTTTTATTCCTCAGCCTGAGATCCCAGTGATAAAGTCGCTATCTGGCCCCACTGAACGGCCGGGATGGCTCATTTAGCTGCTGCACTAAAGTATATTGAACTAGGAAATTATACAGCGAATCAACTATTAATTCCTTTTATGATCGCTCCCTCTAACATCTTGAATGAGATCTTCAGGGGGAAATTTAGTCACAATAGGGATCATTGTTCTCCACCTCCAGCCGCAGGCCCAGGCTTTGGCAGGATGGGGGGCGGTTGGCAGCTGGGGGCTGCCCTAGTGCTGGGTCTGACACAGGAGGCAGGCTGGCACAGGGACTCCTGAATGTCCTGGGCTTGGAGCCTGGGAATGGTGCAGCCAAACACCTCGGCCAGGCTGGAGGGTAGGCCCTTAAGCTCTGGGCACGAGGTGGGGGGCTGCGGCTTTGCAAAGGGAAAATGCAGGCGGTTGACTCAAGTTGAAGGTTGCCGATTTTGGCAGTTTCTTTGGTGGTTCGGTGAACTGGGCGTCAGTAGGTGGCGCTCTTGCCTCTGTGTTGGTCATTTCTGTCTGGGCTAAAGGGAGGGCCCAGAAGAGCTTCCGCAGCCAGACTCCGAAGTGGCCTTTCTTTAGATGCTTCCGTCCCATCCACTCTTAGCAGATGGGGAAACTGAGGCACAGAAGGCTGTCCAGCCACAGACAGAGGCTGAACCTGATCACTTGAGCTCGCCCAGGTCTCTGAACAGGAACCCCTGGGATTTTCTTGGCTTGGAAAGCCACCCCTCCAATACGGCTGGCTGCCGGCTTCTCCTCGAGGGGTTTTGTAGGTGAAGTACATAGTTCTACTCAACGAGGGTTGCTTTGCCACCGTGCACCAGAGATGTTGGATTCTAGGAGCCCTGGATGGGGAAGGGGTGGGCAGGACCTGGGGACGTTCCTCGGCATTGGAAACAGCAGGTCTCCAGGAGAGGGGCAGTGACCTCGGGAGGGTCACTGCCACCTCTGCGCACCCTGTTGGGCCAGCCGCTCTAAACCAGGTGTTGGAGGGATGTGACCGAGGAAACATGCCCTGACCTCTTGGAAACATTTACTCAAAATCACATCATGGGATTTACCCGGTGGCCCAGTGGTAAAGAATCCTCCTGCCGACGCAGGGGACACAGGTTGGATCCCTGGTTTGGGGAGATTCCGCATGCCTTGGGGCAACCACGCTGGTGCACCCAACAGCCTGTGCTCTACAACAGAGAAGCCACAAGTGAGGAGAACCCCGTGCGCTGCGGGGAAGAGCAGCCCCTGCCCGCCGCAGCTAGGGAAAGCCTGCACATGCAATAAAGACCCAGCCCAGCCTAAGTCACAGCACGCTGAATGTGTGGAATTTCTTTTAGAGGAGCTGGGCTTTGAAGGGTGGCTAGGAGTTTGCAGAGGAAAGGCATTCTGGGTAGAGGGCACTGGCGTGGAGGGGTGAGAGCAGGAAGGTGAGGGGGAGTGCAGGGAGCTGCAGGAGGTCTACATGCAACTGCCCACCTAGGCCTTGTGTGCCATGCCTGAGCATGTGGACTTTGTCCCGAGGGCAATGGGGAGCCATGGAAGGTTTTTAGCAGAGAGGAGAGACCTAGTCAGATTTGTGATTTTTGACAGGTTGTGTGGGCTGCTCTGTGGAGGATTCGAGACAATCAGCTGGGAAACCTTCTGGGAGCCTCACGCCACCATCCAGAGGAGAGGCAAACACGGCCTGAATAAAGACAGGGGCAGACGGTCAAAAAGGCAGGCACAGGTAGGGCTTTGAGCAAGGCTGCCTCATAACTTCCACGGACCCTGGACACTTCTGCCTTTTTGGTCTCCTCCTAAAGAGAATAGATTTTTCGGTGGATTCCTAAAAATTTCACTTGTTTCTGATGAGAGAAAAAAGGTGGCTCGGACAGTAAAGCGTATGCCTGCAATGCGGGAGACCTGGGTTCAGTTCCTAGGTCGGGAAGATCCCTGGAGAAGGAAATGGTAATCCACTCCAACACTCTTGCCTGGAAAATCCCATGGATGGAGGAGCCTGATAGGCTACAGACCATGGGGTCGCAAAGAGTTGGACATGACTGAGCGACTTCACTTTCACTGTCCACTTTCCTAAAAATTTCATTTGTTTCTGATGAGCAAAAAAGTAAAACATTTTGGTCTACTCTTTTTTTTTTTTAATTTTGTATTGGGGTATAGCTGATTAACAATGTGAACAACAAAAGGACTTAGTCATACATGTATATACATGTATCCATTCTCCTCCAAACCTCGCTCCCATTCAGGCTGAATTTTGATCTACTCTCTTTTTTTGGTTGTGCTGTGTGGCCTGCAGGATCTTAGTTCCCTGACCAGGGATCAAACCCATGCCCTCTACACTGGAAGTGCAGTCTCAACCATTGAACCTTCAGGGAAGTCCCTGGCCTCTTAAAGTTAATTTTCTTTTCTGATTTTAAAAGAAATGTAAACTATTGTATATACATACAATGGATACTAGAGAGAAGGAAATTCTGCAATATGCAACAAGATGGAAAAACTTTGGGGTCATTTTATCCAGTGAAATAAACCAGTGACAGGAAGACAAGTAGTTAATGATGCCTCTTACAGGAGGTAACTAAAATGATCAAATTAGTGGAATCAGTGGTTGCCAGGGGCTAGGGGCAAGGGGGAAATGAGAGTTACTCATCAACAGGCATAAAGTTTCAGGTGAGCACACTGTAAATTTACAGTGTTGTATGTTCAATGTAATTCAATAAAAAATGTTTCAGTTAAGTAAGATGAATAAAGTCTAGAGATATGTTGTATGACATTATACCGATAGTGGACAGTAATGTATGGTACACTCGAAAACGTGCAGAGGGTAAGTCGACTGATGGCGTTGGGTCTTCTTACTACAGCAAGAGAAGATGAAAAGACGTTAACATATTGTTGGGTGTAAAATACTGTTGGCCTCAGGCACGTGCTTCTGAGCCTGATGGCGAGGTCAGTACTAGTTTTGAGGGAGAGCAGAGAGAATGGGGAACTCTCCTGCTCTGTGGTTGAGGGAGACTGTGGGACCCTTTGCCTCCTCTAATTCCTTCAGCTTGCCGCACTCCCCACCCCCACCACCTCGGAACCCTGGAGGACGAAAGCGATGACAGTGATGAACACTTACTGAGAACTTACTATGTCCAAAGCATTTTATGGGCTGTTTCATTTACCGCTTCCTAAGATCCCCTGGAATCTTGGAGGAGAGAATGGCTACCTGCTCCAGTATTCTTGCCTGGAGAATTCCATGGACTGAGGAGCCTGGTGGGCTGTAGTCCATGGGGATGCAAAGAGTTGGACACAACTGAATGACTAATACACACGCACACACACAAGTATTCTTTGAAGGGCTTCCCAGGTTGCGCCAGTGGTAAAAAACCTGTCTGCCAATTTAAGAGACGTAAGAGATGTGGATTTGACCCCTGGGTAGGGAAGATCCTCTGGAGGAGGGCATGACAACCCATTTCAGTATTCTTGCCTGGGAAATTCCATGGGCAGAGGATCCTGGTGGGCTACGGTCCATGGGGTCGCAAAAGAGTTGGATGCAACTGAAATGATTGAGCACCCACGCATGCACAAGGCTTCCTGGATGGCTCAGTGGTAAAGAATCCGCCTACAATGCAGGAGACACCGGAGCCACAGGTTCCATCTCTGGGTTGGGAAGATCCCCTGGAGGAGGGCACGGCAACCCACTCCAGTATTCTTGCCTGGAGAATCCTCTGGACAGAGGAGCCTGGCAGGCTGCAGTCGATGGGGTCGCAGATTTGGACACGATGGAAGTGACTGAGGACACATGCAAGGGTCGTCCTGAAGTTTAAACAAGATCATTAATGTAAACTGTAGTTCTTGGCACATAGTAAGGTCTGATGAGTAGAAGCTAATTATTTTTATTTTTAGGGGAAAAAAAGAGACAAATCAGAGTGAGCAGGAACTTGAGGAATCCTGTTCCCCAAGATGTGCCACATTTACACATGGAAAACAGAGTAGCTAATATAAATTCATCGCGTTGAAACAAAGAATTGTATCAGCACAGTTGGCTGGTCATACTCTGAAAAACCTCTGGGGCGAGAAACCCTGGGTAGCAGCATTTCAGATAAGGTCCCAGTGCTGCCTACACAGCCGTATCACCTGAAGGAATTAAAAAAAATTACCGATGTTTGGGCCCTGCCCATAGAGATTCTGTTTTCATGTGTCTGGAGTGGGGCCTGGGCATTGTACCTAAAAGCTCCCCTGCTGATTCTAATGGGCTGAGAGCCACTGCCCTGTGTAGTCATAGATCTGTTTAATGTCTGTCTGTCCCAAAGGGCTGGAGGCTTCCCCACAGCAGGGACTGTAAATATTTGTTGAATCGGAAATGGATGAATGAAGGAGGCTGTTGTAGGCAAGGCTTCTCCGAGGCACTGGAAAGGAACAACAGCCTGGCCTGCCTGAGACCCTGACTGATGCGAGCTGGCCTCCCTGGTGGAGGAGCACGCATGGTTAGCTGGTAGAAAACCAGTCAGCCCAGGCTATAAACATGGGTCGAGGGCGCCGTGCTGGAGAGGGGCCTTGAATGCCGGGTGAGGAGGCTGCACTTCATCCTCTGGTCACCTCTCCTGGAATCAGTACTTGGTTCCTGCCTCTCCTCTCACAGTGCTCAGCTTCAGGGTGGAGAAGTCTCAGGGGCAGACTTTCCTACTGATGCCTGCCCTGTAGTCCATGGAAGCCAGAGCCCCAGAGGAAATTCCTGTGCTCTACCCAGATGCCCAAGAACATATGAGCTTTGGAAATTATCATCAGAGGAAGCCATCTTCTTCATTAATTGATTAATGTAATTAAAGAAAGATAAGTACGTTGATATCGACCACATTAGAGTTAATTTGTACAGGCAATTAGCTGTGCTCCCTCCTTCACGCTAACTGCCTTAGACGTGTGCTTGTGCCTTGGGGGGCATTAATGGGTGCTGGGTTTAAACCTGGCCCCTGTGGGCTTTCTCCTGGGCACCTCAGTGTCTGAAAGGAGCACCTGAGCCCCAGATGTGGATTGGATACAAGCTGGGTGACTTCGGGAGACGGGTCTCCTCTCTTCTGCAGCCCTCAGTTCGCTTGTCTGTCTAATGGGGATAATTACACTGATCTCAACGTGGAAATGTATGTGCCAGGTCTGGGGGAGAGTGGATTGCCCTCTTCCTTCCTGCGTCTTTCCAACGACACCCCCCTTTTCAGGCCTCGGGGCCAGCCCTGGGCATAGCTCTGCTCTGGATCCTAAGCTTAAGATGCTCCTGAGAGGTCTCTGGGGACTTTGTGGGCCTGGTTCTCAGCCCACTCTCCCCCTTTCGACCCTGTCTCCATCCTCACTCGCCCTGGGGGCTGCCTCTCAGGTTTCCTGCTTCTCTCTCCCTCTGGGCTAAGGCACACATCCCCAGGGAAACCTGTTTCTCTCTCCAGTCCCCTGTCACTCTCTCTCTCTCGTATTCCCACATCAGGATATGGCACCTCCATCACTCAGGGGCTCAAGCTGGGACCTTGGGGCGGCTGTCACACCTGATGTTTCTTTCCCCCTTCCCTGCCCCCACCCCCCCAATCCATTCACAAGTCCTGTTAATTTTTTTTTTTTTTACAGTTTTGTTGAGGTTTACTTGATATGCAATTAACTGCTCATGTTTAAAGTATATAATTTGAAAAGATTTCACATACATGTACGTCTGGAGAACTAACATTACACTCAAGATAATGAACATATCTGTGACTCCCCAAAGTTTCCTCATGTCCCTTGGCAATCCACCTTCCCGCCTTCCTAAATCTCTCCTCCCTCCCATCCCCCGGCAATCGCAGATCTGCTTTCTGTCCCTGCAGATTCCTTTGCTTTTCTAGAATTTTATACAAATGAAATCAGTTTGCAGTTTGCATTTTTTTTCTGACTTCTTTCACTCCGCATAGCTTTTCTGAAATTTACCCCTGTTGTTGCGTGTGTTAATAATTCATTTCTTTTTATCATTTATCAGTGGACGAGTATTCCACTGCATACTATGAATGTGCCACAAATGTTACGTTTCTACCTGTTGATGGACACTTGGTTGATTTCCAATTTTTGGCTATTAGTGCTAATGCTGTTATATACATCCCTGTGCATGTGTTTGCATGAGCATATGCTTTTGTTTCTCTTGGGTAAACACCTAGGAGTGAAATTTCTGGATCACATGTTGCTGTATGTTTAACTTTTTAAGAAACTGCTAAAATTTTTCCAGCGTAGCAGTACCATTTCACACCAGCATTGTGTGAGAGTTCCAGTTGCTCCAAATACTCGCCCTTATCTGATACGGTCAGTTGTTTAAATTTTAGCTATGCTGACAGAAGTAGAGTGAAATCTTATCTTGGTTTTAATTTGCATTCCCCTCGTGAATAATGATTTTGGGCATTTTTTTTTCATGTTTTTATTTGCCATCCAGAAATCTTCTTTGGTCAAGTGTTTAATCACAGTGTTTACCAATTAGAAAAGTTAGGTTGGACTTCCCTGGTGGTCCAGAGGTTAAGAATCTGCCTGCCAATGCGTGAGACACGGATTGGATCCCTGGTCCAGGAAGATTCTACGTGCCTTGGAACAACTAAGCCCATGAGCCATGGCTATTGAGCCTGTTCTCTAGAGCTTGTGAATGTAACTACTGAAGCCCAAGCACCCTAGACCCTGTGCTCTGCAACAAGAAAAGCCACCGCAATGAGAAGCCTGCTCACTGCAGCTAGAGAGTCGCCCCCACTTTCTGCAATTAAAGAAAGCCTGAAGGCAGCAAGCAAGACCCAACACAGCCCCTCAAAAATTTTAAATAAATACAAAGAACTTTAAGAAAAGGTCACTGATTTTCTTATTATTGAATTTTGGTAGTTTTATATACTGGAAATACAAATCCTTTAAGCAGAAATGTTATTTGCAAATAATTTCCTGAGTCTGTGGCTTGTCTTTTCTTCCTCTTAACACTATTTTTCAAAGAACATCTTTCATGCTTTTCATGGTGTGTATAAGGAATCTTTGACTTACTTGAAGTTACACAGATTTCCTTTTGCTATGGTTTTCTGAAGTTTTATAGTTTTAGGTTTTATATTTAGTTCTCTGAACTTTTCTTTGGTTAACAGCATGATAGAAATAAAATTCATGCACCCTACAATTCACCCATTTCAAGTATAAGATTTAGTGGGTTTTAGTGTTTAGTTTTTAGAGTTGTACCATCACCACCACTCTCTAATTCCAGAACATTCTCATCATCCCCCAAAGGTACCTCACATACATTAACAGTCACTTCCTACTCCTCTCATCCCCTAAACCTGGAAACCATTACTATCATCTCCTTTCTGTCTCCATGGATTTGCCCCTTCCAGATATTTCATAGCAATGGAATTGTACACAACTAGCTTCTTTCACTTAACATAATGTTTGCAAGGATATTCATGTTGTAGCACGTATCAATATGACATTCTTTTTTTATTGCTGTGTTATATTCCATTGCATATATTGAAATGGATTGTATACATGATGTATAATAGTCCATGTAAATTTTTTTTTATCCACTTATGAGTTGGTAGACATTTGTGTTGCTTCCAAGTTTTAACCATTAAGGATGGTACCACTATAAACATTTGCATACAAGTTGTTATGAGAACTTATTGCTGGGTCACATATTAACTCTATGTTTAACTCTTGAAGGAACTCCCAAACTGTTTTTCGAAGGTGCTTCACCAGCAATGTATGCCGTGCTCAGGGGCTGTAATGGAACAAATCTTCTACCAGGAATCGAACCCAGTCCCCCTGTACTGGGAGTGCAGAGTCTTAGCCACTGGACCACTAGGGAAATCCTCACAAGCCAAACTGTAAACAAGGTAAAAGAGAGTAACAAGCCTCCTTTCCAATGTGTTCCCAGCTCCAGAGCCCCCTTTTTCTCTATGGAACCAAATATTGCAAAAATTGTCATCCTTTTGGAAGGATCCTCTGCGTATATCAGCGAGGATGTGTATGTGTCTATATCCTTAAAAAACCCTCATGGAGAGCAGCATTCTAATCACACTGTTCAGCGTTTTTTTTTTTTTTTTCCACTTAACAATATATCTTGGAGATTGTTTCATATCCATCCATAAAGAGCTGCCTCATTCTTTTTTAACAGCCATAAAGATTTCTATTGTATGGATGTACGGCAATTTGTTTGAGCAGTCCCTTGTTGATGGACATTCAGGCAGTCTCCAATCTTCTGTTATTATAAACTGTGCTGCAGTGAATAGCCTTGTACATCCAACTTTGCATACATATATGCAAGTATGTCTGTGAAATATATTCTAGAGCAGTAGGATTTATGGGTCAATGGGTACGTGCCTCAAACAGCTTGATACAATGTTGAATTGCCACCCACGGAGACTGTGCCGGTTTATACTCTCACCAGCCTTTGAGAGCTATGGCTTCTCCACACTCTGGCCAGTTCAGTGTGTGACCAAACATTTTGATCTTTGTCCATCTGCTAGGTAAAAATATGATATCTCTTTGCGATTTTCATTTGAATTTCCTTAAAAAAAATTTTAAATCATGAAAGTATGGTAACACATTTACAGGGGGCTTGGAAAATGCCGAATAAAGTTACATATAGTTCCACTGTAGGTTGCACTTATTTTTTAAGTGGATAAATTAAGATTCTTAGTTGGAATTTCCATATCAAACTCTCAAACATTAATTGAATGAATAGACAGAAAAATAGAACCTGAAAAGCACTGTGAACCAGTTCAACATAATTAAGATTTATACAATTTTCACACAACAGCAGGATACAAATTCTATTCAAGTTCCCATAGACTGTAAACCAGGAGACACTGGAACATAAGCAGGGTGCACACCCTTTTTATTGAGACTAATGTTGAACATCTTTTTGTATGCTCAACATGAGGATCGAACTCATGGTCCCTGCAATGGAAGCTTGGACTCTTATTCACTGGACCGCTAGAGAAGGCCCTCTTTTTGTATGTTTTGAGGCCGAGTTTCCTAATCAGAGAACTGCTTGCTCATATCCTTTGCCCGTTTTTTATTGGATCGTTGGCCTTCTTTCTTATTGAATTGTTAGGATATTAGTATAATGGTGTAACTCTTGCCTGTTGGTCAGTTTCCTCCAGCCTCTGACCCATCACAGTGGTGGCAGTGTGTGCATACAGATGTACTCCTTGGCTGAGTGGAGGTGGAGGAGGTTTGGACAACGGAGATTCTTTTGTGAAGACGTGACTGATGGAATGGAGCAGTTCTACTCCTCTCTGAAGGTGAAGTCGCTCAGTCGTGTCCAACTCTTTGCGACCCCGTGGACTGTAGCCTACCAGGCTTCCCCGTCCATGGGATTCTCCAGGCAAGAATACTGGAGTGGGTTACCATTTCCTTTTCCAGGGGATCTTCCTGATCCAGGGATCGAACTCGGGTCTCCTGCATTGGAGGCAGACGCTTTAACCTCTGAGCCACCAGGGACGCCCTCTACTCCTCTATAGCAGAGGAGCAAATGCCTCTGACTGTGGCAGAGACCCTCTCTCTGCTCCTCTGCAGTTCTCTCTTCTTTTCTCTCTGGTTCAACACCGTGCTTCCCCCGCCCCCCACACCCCAGGAGTTCTCCTTGCTCAGCTTCCTCTTTCCTAATATTAGCACAGGCACAGCCCGGCCCCCCTGTCACAGGCAGTGATTATATAGCAAATTAACCACAAGCTGTTCGGTCCTCGTCCAGTGGCAGTTGGGGAGATGCTACTCTGAGTAATGACTTGTGTAGTCGATGCTCTCATCTGTAATTTGCGTGTGCAATAAACGCAGAAATAAAAACCCGATTCATATGAAAAAGGGACCAAGTAGAAGGAGCAGGGGTGGGGGAAGAAATCATGAATTTTGTGGACTGCATCTTACAGTCTGGCTTCAATTTCCTCTTGAGTAATGCAGTCACTGCCGACATGTGATTGATGGCTGTGTTTGCCTAAAAGATGGAGACAGGCAGAGGGAGAGTCAGGGAGCAGGGCTTGACTTCTGATGCCTCAAAGTGTGTCTTTGAGAGCGGGACAGTTATTCTCTAAGCCTCAGTCTCCTCATCTATAAAATGGGGACAATCATAATGATAATAGTGATCTCCAATCAGGTGTTAAAGAGTCTGGATTTCAGAACATGGTAAATCCATGCTGCTGCTAAGTTGCTTCAGTCGTGCCTGACTCTGCAACCCCATAGATGGCAGCCCCCGTCCCTGGGATTCTCCAGGCAGGAACACTGGAGTGGGCTGCCCTTTCCTTCTCCAACGCATGCATGCATGCTAAGTTGCTTCAGTTGTGTCTGACTCTGTGCGACCCTATGGTAAATCCATAGTTACTATTAATTTTATTCCCTCTCTTCCTTCCATCATAGTAAGTAGGGGGCTTTAAAATGAAGGCTTCTCTGGTGGCTCAGAGGTTAAAGCGTCTGTCTGCAGTGCGGGAGACCTGGGTTTTGTCCCTGGGTGGGGAAGATCCCCTGGAGAAGGAAATGGCAACACACTCCAGTATCCTTGCCTGGAGAATCCCGTGGACTGTAGCCTGCCAGGCTCCTCAGTCCATGGGATTCGCAAAGAGCCGGACACGACTGAGCGTCTTCACTCTCACTTTAAAATGAAACTTAAATTTTGAAATAACTGTTGATTCATATGCAGTTGTAAGAAGTGGTAGATTCTGCACACCCTTCACCCACAATCCTACAGCGATGACATCTTGTAAAACAATAGTACAGTGTCACAATCTTGCTACTATTTCTCCACTTGTACTTGTGTGTGTGTAATTAGTTCTACACAATTTATCACATGTATGTGAAAGTGAAAGTCCCTCAATCGTGTCCGACTCTTTGTGACCCCATAGACTGCAGCCTACCAGGCTTTTCCGTCCATGAGATTTTCCAGGCAAGAATACTGGAGTGAGTTGCCTTTTCCTTCTCCAGGAGATCTTCTCGACCCAGGGATTGAACCCCAGTCTCCTGCATTGTAGGCAGACGCTTTGCCATCTGAGCCACCAGGGAAGTCCCATCATGTGTATAGGCTTGTGAATTCATCATGACATCAAGATAGGTAACACTCTTATTACCATAAAGACCCTTCCTGTTCCCCTTGAATAACCACACCCACTTCTTTCCATCCCTCAGCCCCNTATCTTGTCGTTTTCAGCATATGAGTCATGTATCTCTTTTGTTAAAATATTCCCAAGTATTTTACTCTTTTTGGTGTTACTGCAAATGGAATTTTTTTCTTAATTTTATTTTTGGATTGTTCATTGCAAGTGTATAGAAATACAGTTTATTTTTGTGTATTGATCTTGTATCCTGCAAGATTGCTTAACTCTATTTTTCCATAGTAAGTTTTAGTAGACACCTTAGGATTGTCTATACAGAAGATAATTGTGAATACAGATAATTTTACTTCTTGTTTTCCAACCTGGAAAACCTTCCTTCTATTTTTTTTTCTGCCTTTCATTTCTTTTTCCTGTTTAATTTCCCTATGATGAAGTCTCTATAAACTGTATGGTTGGGCAAACCGATGCACAGAAAGACCCGATTTCTCATTCAGAATCTTACAGACTATAATACTGGCACCAGGACTTAAACTTCAGTGATTTCAAAGACCATCATCTCCACCATTATGAAATGCTGAACTCTTTCATGTTGTGTTTCTCAGAATGAGAGACTTTTTCCCTCATGGGACACTGGGCTGTCCCTGCCGAGTGTTTGCTTCTGACCACAGCAATTCAACATTGCCTTGACAGACACTCAGCCCTCATTGTGTGCAGCATCTCTGAGGCTGTCATTCAAGATATCACGTGACCCCAGCTAAGTCAACCATCCCAGGATGCTGAGCCTCCAACACATGATGTGGGGACAAAAATGGCAGAGGACCATTTTTTTTGCAGACCTGATCCAACTGGTATTTGATTCCTGATAACTGGGAAACCACAGTCCCTCAGTAGAGCCCAGACTTTGCATTTAATAAAGCCAGACCCCAAGCTCCACAGAGAGTCTAGGGCAGCGGTCCCCAACCTTTTTGGCACCAGGGACCAGCTTCGTGGAAGACTGTTTTTCCACAGACTGGGCAGGGGGTTGTGGTTTTGGGATGATTCAAATGCATTACATTTATTGTATACTTTATTTCTATTATTACTACATCAGTTCCACCTCAGATCAACAGACATTAGATTTTGTAGGCTGGGAACACCTGGTCTAGGGAACTTAGTATCCATCTTAGTGAGTTTATTTCTTTGTCATTTAACATTAGTTGGCCAATAGGAATTTTCTCTTTCTTCATACAAAATTTAATGGTTTTTATTATAAAATTAGTACATCTTGATAGGAAATGTGGAATATATAGAAATTAACCGAAAATCCACAATCCAGAAAACATTTGGGAAATATTCTTTCTCTCTCATAAGCATTTCTCTCTGTGTGTGTATGTGTTTGGAAAAATCAGGATCACACTGTACATATTATTTTGTATCTTTTTTCATTTACTATCGTATGACCATTTTCTCATGTCCTAAGTCATAATTTATTAATGTGATTTTTAATGGCTATAAAATAGTCTACTGTGTGGATATACTGAAATTCATTTACACACACTTTTTAAACAGTAAAAACTAGTTTTTTAAAAAATTTATTTATCTTTAATTGAGGATAATTGCTTTACCATATTTTATTGGTTTCTGCTATATATCAGCATGAATCAGCCAAAGCTATACATATGTCCCCTCCCTCCTGAACCTTCCTCCTACCTCTCACCCCATTAAACCAATCTTTCATTATTGGACATTGAAGTTGTTTCTGATTTTTCATTATTATAAATTATATTATAATAAATACTTTGGAACATAAATTTTAGCACCTGTTTCTGGTTAATTTTCAAAGATAAATTTCTTTAAGGGCAACGGGGCATTTTTTATTAACAAGTTTTTAAAGTGTTTCATTTTGAAAATTTAATGCATACACATGATGAGAAATATCAAAACAGTTCAAAAGAGTGTTCCTTTAAAAAGGAAGTCTTGTTTTCATCTTTCATACCAGGTCCTTATATTCACTCCCCAGAAAAATTCAGTATAACCAGTTTCTTGTGCATAGCTCCAGAAGAATATAGACATGGATATGAAAGGTATATTTGTACATATCTCTCCTTTTCCTTTTTTTACATTTCCTTTTTCTTGTCATCCGCTAAACATTTTTGGCACCTTCTTTTTATCACTTAACAATATATCTTGGAGATCATTCCTTATCACTACATGTTTCTACAGCCATCTCATATTTTAAAATTGTGTTTCTTTTCATAGATGTATATATCATAATTCATTTAAGAAGTTTGTAGTTAGTAGGCATTTAGTTTATTCACAAACTTTTGTTATAAAAGAATGCTTTAATATATTATCTTGTACATACATCTTTGCACTCACATATGAGAATATTTGTGGAGTACATACTGAAAGTGGACTTATACATTTAAAAGTTGAATATATACTCCCAAAATGCCTTCCAAGGGTGAGCACCAATGCATATATTCCCAAGAGCACTGTCTTTGTCTGTTTCCTCATACTTTTACTGACAGCATGTAATTAAACCTTTTATGTTTGCCCATTTGATAGATAAAAAGAGGTTTAAAATTATGCTTTTAATGTATATCTGAGAGAGGTTGACCACTCCTTCATATGTTTAAAAGTCATTTATATTTCTTTTTCTCAGAGCTCTCATTTTTTTCAAGCTTAGTTTTCTTTTTTCCCTCTATTGATTTCTGAAAGCTTCTTCTTTTTTTTGGAAAGCTTCTTTATGTAATGGAAAAATTAGTTCTCTATTTTATGTTGCTTAGATTTTCCCCTTGAGTTTGTAACTTCTTTTTTTTTTTTTTTCTGTTTACCATACAGTGAGTTAAAGTTTGTTTAATGTAGTTAAATTTCTCAATCTTCTTTTTATTCACTGGCTCCTGGATCAGAAGGCAACACAAAAGATTTTTCTTGCTTTGAAATTCCAAAAGTTATCCCATACTTTTTCCTGGTACTATTCTGATTTCATTTCCATGTTTAAGATTTTTGATACATCTGGAATTTATTTTGGAATGAAGAGAGGGGAAGACATTCAACTTGCTATTTTTCTAAATGCCTAATCAGTTTTTACAACTGAGTAATCCAAGAATGGATTATTTCTCAAGATCAGTTCAGTTCA
>SJYV01011531.1:72103-89221 GCA_006410875.1 Neotragus pygmaeus | reverse complement strand
GGCACTGAGCTGAGCGCCCTGTGCTGTACAGCAGCCTCCCACTAGCTATCTGTTTCACACAAGGTTGGGTACATACGTAAATCCTACTCTTTCAATTCATCCCCCTCCCCTTTCCCCCACTGAGTCACAAGGCTGTATGTCTGAATCTCTGTTCCTGCCCTGAAAATAGATTCATCCGTACCATTTTTTCTAGATTCCATGTATATGTGTTAGCTCATATATACCTGTTTTTCTCTTTCTGGCTTACTTTACTCTTTTGTATTTTAAAGTTGTATTTAACTGTTAGTAAATCAGTCTTACAGGCACACTACCAATGTAACAGATAATTAAATTTTGCCTAAGTAACCAAATTTGTCTGCCATGAGTGTGCCTTTTATATTTAAAATGAGATGGAGTTTAGTTCTTTATCTTATCAGAATTGCTACTTGGTTGAGTTTACCGTTTCTGCTGGCCATATTTTAAAAAAGTGAACAGAAACAGGAGAATTTAATTTTTTAAATGAATGAAACTTAGGTTTCAGAGCAGTTCTAGGTTCACAGTGAAATTGAGTGCAAAGTACAGAGACTTCCTGTACCCCCTGTCTCTCCCCTACCCGTGGTACATTGGTTACTGTTGGCGGACCTACATGGACATATTGCCACCCGAAGTCCGTAGTTTCCACTGGGCTTCCACTCATGGTGGTGTACATTTTGCAGGTTTTGACAAATGTATAATGATTTGTACCTGCCATTATAGTATCCTGCAGAAGAGTTTCACCACCCCGAAAAAATCCTCTGTGCTCCATCTCTCCATCCCATCCACCTCCCTAACCCACGGTACCTCTGATCTTTTTACTCTCTCCATAGTTCCACCTTTTCCAGTGCAATTTGATGGGATGTCTCCTCCTGTTTTTGCCTCTGTCCAACCCATCCCATTGAGAAGCCAGAGGCATCTTTCAGAGAGGCAAACTGAATCATATCATTTCCCACCAGACCTAGAATAAAAATAAGACTCCTTCTTTCAGCCTACAAGTCCTGGCATGATCTGGTCCCTCCCTTCATGCTTCTCTCCTCTGCTTAGTACGTCCAGCGACCTTGGCTTTGTTTTACTTCTTCAAACGCGTCCTGCTTGGTGTTGCTGAAGTGTAAATTGCAAAGGGAGAGTGGAGTAGGTCCCTGGGCACCCTGCAGGCAGGTGGTGCTGAAGGTCCATGGGAACCCCACCTCAGGACAACAGAGGCGAGTGCATGGACCAGGGTCTGCACTACCCTTCCTGGTTGCTCCCCTCTGCCTCACCAGAACTGGGCCTGCATCATATGCTCCGGGCAGCATCCCTCTTAACATAGGCAGATTAATTGGAAACAGATGTCAAGTGGTGGGAGTTAAACACAGACATCTCACCAAATGTCAGCCCTTCCCCTGGGCCATGATGGAGTCCTTGTGTCTCATCCTCACCAGGGAATTGAGAAAACGCCTCTTAGACGGGCTGGTGGCAAGTTTGACCTCGAGAGTCTTTCTCAAAAGCTTAAGGCCATGTTCCAACTCTGAAAATTAGAACCTGATCAATGAAGCTATTTGTATCAGATGCATACAAACAAGAGCTCCTCTCGGAACAGCTGACTCTGCAAATAACCACACAACCCTCAGACTGTAAGAACTGGAGGCGATAGTCTTACCTCCCTACTTCAAAAGCCAAGAACATAGAAGGGACTTGTCACTGAGGAGGTTAGCATCAAAGCTGGGGGTGGGCCCATAGCCAGAGACTATTTTCAAAAGTGCCATCTAATGCTGTCTCCCTCCATGCTTCCCTGTTACCTGGAGAATAAACCCAAACTCCTTGACAGGGCCCTTCCCTTTCACCTCAGCCTCATCTACCCAGCTCTGCCAGGGCAGGGACCTTTCTGTATTGCTAAAGGTATCACTCTGTAGCCTTTGCCCATGATATTTCCTCTCTCCCCTCCCCTGTCTAGTAAACTCCTATTCATCCTTCACAACCCAACTCAAGTGCGCCCTTCTCTCATAAACCCCCTCAACTCTGTAGATGGAGTTACTCTGCCCCTCCTCTGGGATCCCATAGCACTGAACGCATGTTGTTGTGATTGTTTGTCAATGTGTATTGTCATTGTTTATTTCACCCTTCTATTTTATTTTTTCTTTGCTTCCCTGGAGCTCGGCATGAAGCCTGGCACACAGAGGGCGCTTGGTGAATACTTGTGACATTGCCATTGCCAAAGCCAAGGGATTCCTTTTTCGCTTTCTTTCTCAGCTCTTCTGTAGCATCTGATGACAGGGATTCTCCTTGAGATGCTTGCTGCCTTCGTGCCCATGGTTCCCTCTTGCCCGGTTTTCCCTCTCTTCCATCTGACTGCTCTGCCTTGATCTCCTTTTTGGGTGTTCCCTCCTCTCTCCATCTTGTCTAGGCGGTGGTTGGGAGAGGGTTTGGCCTGATCTTCTCCTGTCCTCCTCCGGAAAAACCTTCTCTGCCTGGGTCAAGTGTCATGGGATTCTGGACCTTTGCCTATGTTGCTTTCTCCCGCTGAGACATCCTTCCCATCATGTCTGGAGTGGTCAGCTTCTTCCCAACCTTCAGATTCCAGCCCAAATGTCAGCCCCAAAGCAGAGACTGAGCATTTAGTGGAACCTTTTCTCTTTTTTCATCATCTTATTTATTTTTGGCTGTGCTGGGTCTTCACTGCTGCACAGGCTTTTCCCTAGTTGCGGCAAGCAGACGACTCTCCAGTGGCGGTGTGTGGGCTTCTAAGTGAGGTGGCTTCTCTTCTTGAGGGGCACAGGCTTGCAGGCTTCAGCAGTTGCAGCTCTCGGGCTCTAGAGTACAGGCTCAATAGTTGTGGCGCACGAGCTTAGCTGCTCTGTGCTGTGTGGGATCTTCCTGGACCAGGGATCGAACCCGCATCTCATGCATTGGCAGGCATCCGGATTCTTTACCAGTGAGCCACCAGGAAAGCCCTCAGTGGAATCTTTTAGGGCAGTTGTTTGCAAACCACGCCACCTGAGCTCAGCCTGAGGTCGGGTGCTGGGCAGCCAGTAGGACCCCTGAATGAAAGGGAAGGATGGAGGAGTGGGCAGGACCTGGCAGAGCAGAGCCCAGGGAGGTGGAGGGGCAGGCATCTCTGGCACTAGTGTGAACAGCTCCTTCCAAATCACTGGCCGGGCAGTCCACCACTCCTCAATTCGGAGCCAGGCCGGCCCTAGTGTTTTTGGGTTATTAACTCCTCTCAGTAAACTTCCAGCGAGTGTGATAAAGCACTCAGCAGAATGTGGCGAGAGCTCATAAAAGCAGGATTTAGTGCCATTTTATAGATGTCAGGGCTGACTTCCACACTCCAGCTAGTGTATATTTAAAATTCATGCCCGGCTCACTGCCTGCAGGGAGAAGGCCTGAGGCCTGGGGGAGCTGACACGGTTCGGCCTGCCCCTCGCAGGCCTCAGGAGCATCCTCCCACCTAGGATCAGGCCAACACAGTTGGAGCCTCTTGTGANCCAGCGCGGGGCCCTGACCTGAGAGGACTGCTGCTCTCGCCACAGGCTGGGCCACTTGGGTAACACCGTCCGCAAAAACCAACTCAAGGTGGACTAAAGACCTAAATGTGAGACTGGAGACCGTGAGACGAGAGGAAAACACAGGCCGAACACTCCTTGACATAAACCACAGCAGTATCTTTTGGGATCTGTCTCCTAAAGCAAAGGAAGCAAAAACAAAAATAAACAAATGGGACCTAATTAAACGTGAAGATTTTGCATAGCAAAAGAAAACACCAACAAAATGGAAAGACAACCTAATGAATGGGAGAAAATATCTGTAAATGATTTGACTGATAAGGGGTAAATATCCAAAATATAGGCACAGTTCATACAACTCAACATCAAACAAACAACATGATTTTAAAAAGATGGGCAGAAAACCTGAATAGACATTTTTTCCAAAGAGGACATGCAGATAACCAAGAGGCATGTGAAAAGATGCTCAAAATCACTACTCATTAGGGAAATCAAAACCACAAGATCACTTCAACACCACTCAGAACAGCTATCATAAAAAAGGACACAAATAACAAATGTTGGCAAGGATGTGGAGAAAAGGTAACGCTCCGACACCGTTGGTAAGAATGTAAATTGGCGCAGCCAGTGTGGTGAACAGCGTGGAGATTTCCCAACTAACAACTAATTGCTGTTTCTAGAAAGAAACAGCAATTCCACTCCTGCTGCTGCTGCTGCTGCTGCTGAGTCGCTCAGTCATGTCCGACTCTGCTACCCATGGACTGCAAACCACCAGGCTCCTTCGTCCATGGGATTTTCCAGCCAAGAGGACTGGAGACGGGTGCCACTGTCTTCTCCGAATTCCACTCCTGGGTATATTTAAATAAAACGTTGTTTTTTCTTTAATCCAGAACACTAATTTTAAAAGGTGCATGCACCCTACTATCCACAGCAGCACCATTTAAAGAGCAGCGCATGGGAGCCACGCAGACGCCCGTCGGCAGGCAGACGGAGAAAGGCATGGTGCGCAGGCACAGCAGACACGGGGCAGAGCCACCCCATCTGCAGAGAAGTGGACGGACCCAGAGACAGCCGCACAGAACAAAGCCAGAAAGGGGAAAAGAAACACCATATACTAATACATATACATGGAATCTAAAAAAAAAAATGGTGCAGCTGAACCTGTTTACAAAGTAGAAACAGAGATACAGATGCAGAGAACAAGCATACGAACAGCAAGAGGGGAGGGGGTAAATCCGGAGACTGGGACTGACATATATGCAGCACCACATGCAGAACAGGTAACTAACGCGAACCGAACACTGTCTTCAAGACGGCAGAGTAGAGGGACGTGTGCTCACCTTCTCCTGCATGAACCCCAAAACTACAACTTGCTGCTGAACACGCATCGACAGGACAATGTTGGATCCCAGCAAAAAATGATACCCCACACCCAAGGACAAAGGCGAAGCCCCAGCAAGCTGACAGAAGGGGCAAAATCACGTTTAGAATCAAACCCCACACCCGCCGGAGATGCTTGGAGGGCTCAAACAAAACCGTGTGCACACCAGGCCCCGAGGCCCCAGAGACCAGCCACACTTGCCTTCGAGTGTCTGAGTGTCTCCCGTGGAGGAGCGGGTCAGCAGTGGCCTGCCACGGGCACAGGGGATCTGACTGCAGCAGCCCTGGGTCACGCAGCGTGTGGCATAAGCCCACTTGGAGGAGACCAACACTGTATCAGCCCCACCACAGAGCCACTGAGCAGCCTAGATCCCCCAGGGAATCTGCCTCTGGAGGCCAGTGGGACTTGACTACGGAACTTCCACAGGACTGCGGAAACAGACTCTCGCAGGACACAAAGAAAACCGAGTGCCCCCGGAGCAGGCAGAGGAGCAGGGACGCCACCGGAGCCTGGGCCAGACTTGCCGGGAGAGGCCAGGGGCCGAGGCGCGGCTGACCTCAGGCCAAACAAGGAGGGAACACCGCCCTGCCTGGCAACAGAAAACTGGATTAAAGAGTTACTGAGCATGGCCTCTTATTAAAAAGCAGAGACATGACCTTGCTGACAAAGTCAAAGCTGTGGTTTTTCCAGTGCTCATGTATGGATGTGAGAGGTGGACTGTGAAGAAAGCTGAGCGCTGGAGAATTGAGGCTTTTGAACTGTGGTGTTGGAGAAGGCTCTTGAGAATCCCTTGGGCTGCAAGGAGATCCAACCAGTCCATTCTAAAGGAGTCAACCCTGAAGCCATCTTTCACTGGAAGAACTGAAGCTGAAGCTCCAATACTTTGTTTTGGCCACCTGATGTGAAGAGCTGACTCACTGGAAAGGACCCCGATGCCGGGAGAGATTGAAGGCAGGAGGAGAGGGGAAAACAGAGGATGAGATGGTTGGATGGCATCACTGACTCAGGGACATGAGTTTGAGCAAGTTCTGGTAGTTGGTGATGGACAAGAAGACCTGGCGTGCTGGAGTCCATGGGGCCACAGAGTCGAACAGGACTGAGCGAGTGAACTGAACTGACCCTGACCCCACGCATCAGAACAAGACCCAGTCTCCTCCCTCAGTCAGTCTCTCCCATCAGGAAGCTTCCATAAGCCTCTTATCCTTATTCATCAGAGGGCAAAGANAGGGTCTTTTCAAATGAGTCAGTTCTTCACATCAGGTAGCCAAAGTATTGGAGTTTCAGCTTCAACATCACCCAGGACTGACCTCCTTTCCTCCAAAAGTGGGCAGAGCCAGTAACCTGTGCTAGAAAGGGCTAGATAATTCATCAGATGCTACAAAAAGGAGCAATTAACTCTACTTTGTTAGTCAGGTGAATTAATGCAAGAGGCTACAACAGACAATTCCCAAATCTCTGTGGCTTAACACAATATTTGTTATTTCTTGCCTTCATCATGGTACAACCAAGTTAGCTGGATTTAAATCCCCTTATAGCAGTGACTCAGAGCCAGGCATTTCTGGGTTGTGGCTTTGCCATCTCTTAAGACCACCTTCTCTGCTAGATCCTCTGTATTAAGCCAGCAGAGACTGAGGTTTCAGTGGGATATTTAAGGGTGTGCATGTGTGCTAAGTCACTTCAGTTGTGCCTAATTCTTTAACCCTGTGGACTGTAGCCCTCTAGGCCCCTCTGTCCATGGGATTCTCTGGACAAGAATACTGGAGTGTGTTGCCATGCCTTCCTCCAGGGGATCTTCCTGACCCACAGATTGAACCCAGGTCTCTAAAGTTTTCTGCCTTAGCAGAAAGTTTTGGGCTTCCCTGGTGGCTCAGATGGTAAAGAATCCATCTGTGATGTGGGAGACCTGGATTCAGTCTCTGAGTTGGAAAGATCCCCTGGAGAAAGGAATGCTTCAGATCCCCAGAAGTGGCTACCCACTTAGTATTCTGGCCTGGAGAATCCCATGGACAGAGGAGGCTGACAGGCCGCAGACCATGGAGTCGCAAAGAGTCAGACGTGACCGAATGATGGTCACNGGAGAAAGGAATGCTTCAGATCCCCAGAAGTGGCTACCCACTTAGTATTCTGGCCTGGAGAATCCCATGGACAGAGGAGGCTGACAGGCCGCAGACCATGGAGTCGCAAAGAGTCAGACATGGCCGAATGATGGTCACTTTACTCTACAGTGGCAGAGTTGAGTAATTGTGACCAAGACTATATGGTCTGCAAAAGGTAGCATATTTACTACCTGGCCCTTTACAGAAAGCATTTGCTGACCTTGGTTTTAGGAGGTAGGCTTGGAAGTGGTATCTGTCATTTTACCTACAGTCCACTGGCTAAAATTCCATCTAATTATCCCAAACTAGCTGCCATGGAGGCTGGGAAACAGAGGAGAACATTAACATGCATGAATATTAGCAGTCATTCACGGTCCTTGCTATACAAATCGCTCAGGGGCATTATGAAGACGCAATAAAGCCATGCCTAAAAATTATTTCTGGAGGCTCTTGCACACAGTAACTCTTCCATGATGCCACCCAGGCCTCCCCAGGTCTCAGGGATGTACCAAATGGCTGAATGCAGGATTGTATGGAAGATCCCCTCCATAAAGAATAACTGGTTGTTCAGATTTTGGTAACTAGGATGTCAGCTGATACCTGGTTCCATTTGATTTGAATTTGGGGCTCTGGCTATTTCCATGTGGCTGACTGAAGCAGATATCAGAAAGAACTCAGGAATGCTTATTTGAGCCCTAACCCTAACACCTCCCAGAGGTGTCTTTTCTGCTGGAGCAGCAGGGTCCCTATCGTGTGTCCACCAGCCCTCAGGACATTGTTCAGTCTCGGTGTGACCCGGCTAGATATTCAGCCCAGACTGACACAGCGATCCTAGCCTTGGCTTCGGGGCTAAAACCCCTTGGCTTAGGGCTCCATGACTCTGCCCTCTTCTCATTTACTTTTTGGGGTCCCTGTTTGGTGTTGCCTTCCTCCCCTTGAGGAGTACAGTTCGCAATGCCAGTGTCTGAGAAAGGGCGAGACACAGGGTGAGACATAGGGATGGCGAGTTTCTGCATCTGGGACCCAGCATCCTGGAGGTGACAACGTGGACGACAGAGCGGGAGCGGGAGCTTCCCTGGCCCGGCGCCTAATGGGACGCGTTAGGGCTGGAGGAGGTGGGCGGTGAGGGAGGAGAGGAAAGAAAGCAAAGAGATGCAGAGGGAAGAGGCGAGAATTTGGGGAGGGGGAAAAGGGAAGAAGGAGAGGATGGAGGAGGGGAGGAAAAAGAACACAGAGGAAGGGGGAGGGGCAGGGCAGGTGGGA
This sequence comes from Neotragus pygmaeus, assembly GCA_006410875.1. Lineage (NCBI taxonomy): Eukaryota > Metazoa > Chordata > Mammalia > Artiodactyla > Bovidae > Neotragus > Neotragus pygmaeus. Next base: position 80,984 of record SJYV01011531.1, on the reverse strand, counting down.
GGCGAGGGGCAGAGGGAGCAAGGGTCCCGGACTGGGGGGCATTCAGGACAGGGTGACACGTGAGTGATGCCCGGTGACTTAAGAGAGAAGAAGTTGGCGACCTGAAAGGGAGGGAGACAGAAAGCAGGGCTTTTCAATATGAGCATTCATGTCGCGGTGACAGCGGTCATTTATCACGCCCTGAATGGGAGTGCGAGCCCNATTATTTCTGGAGGCTCTTGCACACAGTAACTCTTCCATGATGCCACCCAGGCCTCCCCAGGTCTCAGGGATGTACCAAATGGCTGAATGCAGGATTGTATGGAAGATCCCCTCCATAAAGAATAACTGGTTGTTCAGATTTTGGTAACTAGGATGTCAGCTGATACCTGGTTCCATTTGATTTGAATTTGGGGCTCTGGCTATTTCCATGTGGCTGACTGAAGCAGATATCAGAAAGAACTCAGGAATGCTTATTTGAGCCCTAACCCTAACACCTCCCAGAGGTGTCTTTTCTGCTGGAGCAGCAGGGTCCCTATCGTGTGTCCACCAGCCCTCAGGACATTGTTCAGTCTCGGTGTGACCCGGCTAGATATTCAGCCCAGACTGACACAGCGATCCTAGCCTTGGCTTCGGGGCTAAAACCCCTTGGCTTAGGGCTCCATGACTCTGCCCTCTTCTCATTTACTTTTTGGGGTCCCTGTTTGGTGTTGCCTTCCTCCCCTTGAGGAGTACAGTTCGCAATGCCAGTGTCTGAGAAAGGGCGAGACACAGGGTGAGACATAGGGATGGCGAGTTTCTGCATCTGGGACCCAGCATCCTGGAGGTGACAACGTGGACGACAGAGCGGGAGCGGGAGCTTCCCTGGCCCGGCGCCTAATGGGACGCGTTAGGGCTGGAGGAGGTGGGCGGTGAGGGAGGAGAGGAAAGAAAGCAAAGAGATGCAGAGGGAAGAGGCGAGAATTTGGGGAGGGGGAAAAGGGAAGAAGGAGAGGATGGAGGAGGGGAGGAAAAAGAACACAGAGGAAGGGGGAGGGGCAGGGCAGGTGGGAGGCGAGGGGCAGAGGGAGCAAGGGTCCCGGACTGGGGGGCATTCAGGACAGGGTGACACGTGAGTGATGCCCGGTGACTTAAGAGAGAAGAAGTTGGCGACCTGAAAGGGAGGGAGACAGAAAGCAGGGCTTTTCAATATGAGCATTCATGTCGCGGTGACAGCGGTCATTTATCACGCCCTGAATGGGAGTGCGAGCCCAGCGCTGCCGTCAAAGGACTCTGGTTAAAGTTTTACCTGAATGTGAAAGGGGTCGGGCTGGCTCTAATAGCAGCTCTTGATGCTTCCGGGGGCTGCGGGGGTGGCCCCTGGGGGACCTGTCTGTTCGGAGCAGAAAGACTCTGGCACCAGAAGAGGGGCTACGGGACAGGATGTATCCGGGTAGGGGACCCCTCCAGGCATCCCAGCCATTGCAGGGAGGAATCCCCTGCTCCAGGCACTGAATGAGGCCCCTGTCCCAAATCAATCTCCTGAGCCTGCAGGGGGTGTGGGAGAGGGCAAGTGTGTATGCGGGGGCACTTTTGGGCAAGCCATGTCACTGCTGCCCAGCTCAAGATTTTAGAAAAGGTATTATGTAGGTCATATATATTATTTATTTATTTTTAGGAAAATATTTTATTTATTATTTACTTATTTGTCTCCCCCGGGTCTTATTTGTTTAGTTGCAGCATGTGGGATCTCCTTCCCTGACCAGGGATCAAACCCAGACCCCCTGCATTGGGAACGTAGAGTCTTAGCCACTGGACCACCAGGGAAGTCTCTATTTTTGAGTCAGCGTAACATCCCTGTTTGCTGTCTGGAACTCAGCAGTTTCCTGGGATGTGGTCTTCCAGTGTTAAATTTGGGATGTGTGGCTGTGCTTAGTCGCTCAGTCATGTCTGACTCTTTTCGACTTCATGGGCTATAGCCCACCAGGCTTCTTTATCCATGGGGATTCTCCAGGCAAGAATACTGGAGCAGGTTGCCATGCCCTTCTCCAGGGGATCTTCCCAATCCAGGGATCTTCCCCAGGCCTCCCACATTGCAGGCAGATTCTTTATTGTCTGGGCCACCCAGGAAGCCCCCAGATTTGGGACAGTCCTGGGCAAACAGGACAGTAGGTCACCCTCATATTAACTTGTTTGATTTCACAGTAGCACTTGGAAAAAAGCACCGATTTTACCTCCATTCACAAATCAGGAAGCAGGCAAGGAGAGAAAAATGATGTTCCTTAGGCCACAAAGCCAGGGATTGAGTGAGTCTGGGTCTGGAGTGAAGTAGTCAGGTGTCCACTCATGAGCTCCCAGTCCATCCACTTTGCTACCTGGAGCCTGGAGGTGACGCTAGGGTAATGACCGTGTTTTCTGAATAGAGAACGGGATCATGGGGGCTGAAGGGTTCTCTGGTCTTTAGGACAAAATGCTTGAGATGGGCTTGTCCCTCCCTGACTTTTTCATCTGGTCTGCGGAAGTCAGCAGTGACAGAGCCCAACTGTCCTCAAGGTGTGCAGCGCTTTGAGGGTCTGGGGCCCTGGTGCTTGTCCAGGAACACTGGTAACAACCCTTGAGGTCTTTGCCAAAACTCTCAGGCCTTCGAGGACCAGAGGAGGAAGTCATGGAGGAGACACATGTTGGGACTTGCAGCCCAGAATGGCAGATGAGCGAGGCCAGGGGAGGAAACAGGTTTCCTGGGTAGGCACCACTTTGACCTGTTTTCCATCCTGGGATGTGGGACAGCTCTGTCGTCCCTGTGCCAGGCTCCTTCCAGAGCAAGGATGGTACTCAGCTCTGTGACTCACACCTGCTGCTGAGAAGCCGTTTGGGAGCAAAGTAAAATTTCCCCTCATTCTCCCACTTGAAACCTCTCTCGAGTGGATGGTGGTGATGGAGGCTTTCCATGCAGCTACTTTCTGGGTATCTTGTTCTTCCTAGCATTGTGGGCTGAGGTCTCAGTCCTGAGAAAACAAAAGGAAGGTGTGTGTATGGAGGGAGAGGGTGAGGTGCTGGAGCAGCTCTTACTTTTGCTGAGAGAGCAGCCCAGCCAGGAACCTGGAATCTAGCAGTTTCTCCCAAAGCCCAGCCAAGGCCTGGCTGTCTCTGGCTTCCACCCCAAGCTGTGACTATTGTCTCCCGTGATCCTCTCCCAGCTCCTGCCGGAAGACCTGGCTCCTTGGTCCCTTCCAGCCCTGGGCCAGACCCCTCACGTCTCCGCAGGATGCTGGGACCTCACTGGGTTTGGTAATGACATTTGGAGAGTCAAAAAGCCACACTGTTAACATCCCAGAGCTGACCCATGAGTATGGGTGATGGGAACACAGAGGTCTTGGGTGGCAGGGAGAAAGGCCACCAGAAAGAAGTATAAACTGCTTTGATGACCAAGAGATGGGGGATTCAGAGAAACTTGATGGAGGAGGCTGGAGAGGGAGGCCTCAATCAGGAATCCAAGGCCAGTGACGGTCCCCTCTTCTTTCTCTCTTATAGCATCATCCACTCAATATGTGCAAAGCATGTTCACTGGCATCTATCGTGGGCTTGTTCTGTGTTGGACTCAGGGTATCCAGGAGAAAATAAGACATGGTACCTGCCCCATGGAGCTTATATTCCCTAGCAGAAGACAGACATGAATCAAGCAAGTCGTATATTGTGGTTAGTATTAATGAAGTAGATAAATGGGAGGCTGAGATAGTGAATTACAGGGGTGGTCTGGGAAGGCCTCTCGGAGGAGGTGACATGTAAGTGGAGGCTGCCAGTGAGGCGTGGGGGCAGGGTCCAGGCAGAGGAAATAGTCTGTGTCAAAGCCCAGAGCTCACAGGGTTTGAAGAACTAAAACATGGCTTGAGAGGGTAGAGCCCAGGGAGTGGCATGTGGCCTGAGATGGAAGGGCAGAGGGAGACCAGATCCTTTGGGGTCCCAAGGGCTGGGCTGAGCAGATGGATGTTGAGTTGGATGGATTACTTTCCCAGGGCAAGGCTTGTGAGTTTATGGATAGATCTGTGTTAGGATAAAACAGTAGGTGCTCAATAAATGTGTTAGGGAACAAGTGAAGGCAGAACTGAGGGATGAAATGGTGTGAGCGTGGCCGTGTTGGTGGGTGGGGGCAGAGGCAGTGCTGGCACCAGCTCAGTCCCCTGGGGGCATCCTCTGCCCTTCCGCTCCCCCCACTCCATCCTTGTCCTTCTGCTTGTCTTCATTGTCACGGAGGAGCTGAACAGGGAGCCTGGGAGCGGTTTGCGTTTGCGCCTTGCACGGTGGACATTAAGTGAACGGAGTCCCTCTCAGTTTTTCATGTCATTAATTGGTGATCTTCAGACTCTGAAATAGCATTTTCCCTTGCCCATCCCTTATTTCATTATCCTCAGCTCAATACACTTCAGTGCCGCACAAGGCAGCCTGCTTGGATATATTAGGAATTATTTAAATGAGATGGGGATGTATGGGTAGTTAAAAGCGCAGCCTTCTATTCTGCTCTAATTATGTATCAAATTATGTTACAATTATTCCCAAATATAAACTTGCTGAGGACCTCAAAAGGGGGAGGTTCTGGGAGCGTCAGGAGAGATGTGAAGTAAGGGCCCATTGTGGGTGATGGCCCTGTGCCCCAAATGGGTTCTGTGTGTGCCTTTGTGTCTGTCTATTTCTCTGTGTCTCTGTATTTGCAACTACTCTGCCATGCTGTGTCCATTACCTCTTATTGGCTCAGGTCTTGGCAGCCATGAGACAGCAGAAAGAAGTCTTGTCCAGCCTCTAGGCTGAGTGATCTGCTAAGACTCTGCCATACCCCAGCCGTGTGATGTAGGACAAATCTTGTAACTTCTTGGAGCCTGTTTCCTCCCCTGGAAAGTGGAGGTGATGTTAGTAGTTATAAGCTACAGGCCCTGGGACCTAGGAAGCTCTTGGCAAATGGGATGGCTCACCACTGTTAGCTCACCCATTGGGTCATCAACTTCTCTAAGGGGAGGGAACCTCTGAGCCACCCTGCCCTCTGGCTCTCCCTCCCCGTGTCTAGCTGGTCAGGTTGAACTAAGCCTGGGGAGTCCATGACTCAGGCCTCAAGCTCCAGCCCACCCTGTCAGACTGGACAACACTGAGCACCTATTCTGCATGGGTCTTTGCAGATGCTTTTACACTTTTCTCTTTCGATCTGGGGAGGAAGACATGAACTTGCCTAACTTGTCTCAACCAAAATGTGGCAGAGAGGAATTCAGACCTGGGTCTGTCTCAGGCTCCTGGGGGTGATGGGGAGACACTTGGTCTCCAGACTAGCAGGTGGATTTCCTCTGAGTTGTTTTCATTCATTTACTTTATGTAAGGAGAAAGCCACCCCAGCAGCTCTTAGGGCTGGGATTCATCTTTATTAATAACTTATTAATAATTATTAAGCGTCATGAGGCTACTGATGTTGCAGGGCTCCAAGCTGGGCTGTTTCCATTCCTCTTCTCCTGAGATGGTCACCTACAGCTATTCCTATTTCCATCAGGGGGACCCGTTCTTCCCCATCTCTGGATATTAGGTGGGTGACGTGGTCCAGGTCTGTCCAGGCATTTTTTCAGCCAAGACTTCCAAGCCTGCTGAGACCTTGTAATGGGTTGGATTGTAATCTCCCCAAAAGATGCTGGAGTCCTAATTTCCAGGACCTGGGAATGTGACCCTACTTGGAAATAGGATCTTTGTAGATCATCAAGTTAAAAAGAGGTCATTGGGGGTTGACCCTCACCCAGTACGGTGGTGCCTTTTTATAAGGGGGAATTTGGACACTGAGACAGACATACACAGAAGGAGGATAAGAAATAGGGAGAAGGCCAAGTGCAGCGGAAGGCAGAGATGGAGGTGATGCATCTCCAAGTCAAGGAACACCAGAGATTGTCAGCAGCCCAGCAGATGCAGGGGAGAAGCATCAAACAGATACCGCCTCACAGCCCTTGGAAGGAACGGGCCCCACCTAGACCTTAATTGCTCTTTAGTTGCTCAGTCGTGTCCGACTCTTTGCAACCCCATGGACTGTAGCCCACCAGGCACCTCTGTCCATGGGAGTGCCTAGGCAAGAATATTGGAATGAGTTGCTATTTCCTTCTCTAGGGGATATTCCTGACCCAGGGATTGAACCTGCTGGTTGACATGCAGATTCTTTACCATGGAGCCACCAGGGACCCATACCTTGATTATAGAATTTAAAACCATGGAATTTCTGCTGTTTAAGCAACTCAGTTTGTGGCAGATTTAGGTTATGAACCCAGGACACACTAGTGGGATGCAGGCAGGAAAGACGGGTTGGAGAGCTGCCGGGGTGGCCACCAGGAGCCTCCAAAGGGTACTGGTGGCCAGGCAGGGGTTGGGGCAGGGGAGTGGGGGCAGGTCTGGCCCATCTCTGTGAATGGGTGAATGCAGTCATGTGGCAGCCGGTCCCGAAATAGAAATGAGATGCTTACCTGGCAAACAGCCACCTGAGGAGTTCTTTTTGAGTCTGGATCAGGAATTCAGCCCTTGGTTGAGGGGAAAGAGAGCAGACTCCAGTCTCTGGGGGAGGGGACTGGTAGGACCTTCATCTTATGGTGGGCTTTGGAGTAGAGGTGCCTGGGACTCACTGACATCTATTTCTTCTGCTTGTCAAGAACTTAGCAATGGTCTCTAGGAATGAGGTCTAACTCTGTGCCCTCCACCCCTTGGTTCTGACTAGTTCTTGCCAATGAGATGTAGGGATGAGTGACGGGAACCACCTGTAGGCCAAGGTAGTTAAGAGGCAGTGTGCCCTCTCTACAGGCCCTCTCCTGTCTGCTGCCTGGAGGAGGGGACTCTGAGGATGGAACCTGGATGTAAAAGGCACCTGGGTCCTGGAGTCCTTGCTTGGAGGATGGCTGCACTGGAGAANGGGAGGACTGGTGTGCTGTGATTCATGGGGTTGCAAAGAGTCGGACATGACTGAGTGACTGAACTGAACTGAACTGAGTGCTAATGAATGAGCTGAAAAATTTTATGACATTCAAAAAGATTCTAGGAAGAAAAAATTTTGAGAGGGTTAGCATGTGAGTTGGGCCTGGAAGAATGGCCAGCATTATGATGGACTGAGTCAGAGAAGAGGACCCAGGGACTAGAGATTCTGTCACCTAAAGCTGGAAATAAATGTAATGGAAAGCAGTGCAATATGGCTACAGATTAGGGTGCCTGTAGAAGAGAAGAAATTAGAATGGGCTGTGTTGGAGCTGAATCATGGTAAGCCTATACTGTCACACTTGGTGATTCAGATTTGGTTTGAGAGGCCATGCATGTTAAGGCACTTAGCACACAGACCTGGATGCACTGTGAGTGCTCAATATGCATGAGGCAGTAACATAACTGTCCAGGATCTCAGAAGACTGGCAGAGCAAGGCCTAATGGTCTCCTGGGAAGCCAGTCTGGTGTCCTTCTTCCGAACCCATATGTGGGCTCTAGCAGGGTGCTCGCCAATAGAGCGGGCTGTATTAGGGTGCAGCCCACTTTCAGGTGGTCCCTGGACCATTTCTACCCAACACACCTCCTATCCCTTAGGCCCACAGAGGACAGTCTGAAAGTTCCCCCATGCAAATGCCACGTCTTCTTCCCTATCTTTGTTCTCGAGTCCTTAGTACATGTTGGATATTTCAGAAATGCTTATTGAACCAAAAATCATGCTCCATAAGTGTGAACACTCTAGGACTTCCCTCATGGTCCAGTGATTAAGCATCTGCAATGTAGGGGACACGGGCTCAATCCCTGAGCAGGGACTTAAGATCTCACATACTATGGGGCAACTAAGTCTACATGGTGTAAGTACTGATCCCAGCCATCACAACTAGAGAGGCCAAATGATGCAAGAAAAATCCCAGTGTGACAACTAAGACCTGCGGGAACCAAATAGACAGATAGATATTATTTTCATAAAATGTGTGAGTATACTGTGGCCAGAGTACAAATATATATATGACCTATCTACTTTGCAGTTGAGTTTGTCATCAGTGAACATACTAATGATATTTTGTTGCTACACCTGCCACGTTCCCAGATGAGGTATTAGTTTAAGAGGCCTTTACCTGCCACACTCTGAATATTGATAATTTATCAATTTTCCTCCTCCATTCTCAAATGCAGCTCCAACCCACAGAGGGGTATTGTGAATGAAACAAGCCTTGTCAAGAGCCTGGCATTGAGCCTAACATTTGCTAATATTCACCGAGTGTGTGTGTGTGTGTGTGTGAGTGTGCGTGTGTGTGTATGTGCTCAGTCAACTTTTTGCGACCCATGGACTGTAGCGTGCCAGGCTCCTCTGCCCATAGAATTTCCCAGGCAAGAATACTAGAGCGGGTTGCCATTTCCTTCTGCAGGGGATCCTCCCAACCCAGGGATCAAATCCGTGTCTCTTGTGCCTCTTGCACTGGCAGGTGGATTCTTTACCACTGTACCACATGGGAAATCCTACATATGTATACATTCATGTAATAAATATAACAAAGATATATATATATGTATGTACTGGTGCAAGAAGAATATACACATACACAAATACTTATGTGCACATATGTACTGAAAAGAGAAAAAATAAGTTTTAATAATGATAGACTACACATACATGACTAACACAGATGAATGAGCAGCTGACACAGACGCTGCGCTGTGCTATGTTAAGGCACTTTGGTTGTGTCCAACTCTTTGTGACCCCATGGACTGTAGCCCTCTAGGTTCCTCTGTCCATGGAATTTCCCAGGCAAGAATACTGGAGTGGGCTGCCATTCCCTTCTACAGGGGATCATCCCTACACAGGGATCAAACCCAGGTCTCCTGCATTGCAGACAGATTCTTTACCACTAACACCACCTGGGAAGCCCAAAACAGGCACATACATGTGTAACACAGACACATGCAC
>SJYV01011531.1:57526-71090 GCA_006410875.1 Neotragus pygmaeus | reverse complement strand
CGGAATGGGGAGGGGAGGAGAGGGGGGAGGGAGCCCCGGACGGCCATTAGTCTGTGGGGGCCCATCTGCCTCCCGAAAACAACTTACTTACGGCCATTTGTAGCGCGAACCTCGTGCCCAGCTTGATGGTTTTTCCTTGTTCTTTGACTCAGGCTCAGGGAGGGGCCGCGGCCTGGTGGGGGTGGCGGGGCTGGACCGCGTCCCCCTGGTAATATATTAAGGAAGGTCAGGGCATCATCAATCCCTGTCTAGGGGTTAAGTGCTGGGAAGTGGGGGGCACTGCAGGAAAGGACTGTCTCCTAGACCCTAAAAGCAAGTCGTGGAACCGTCACTTCAGGGTGGTTGGAGCACAGGTCCGGGGGCTGGGCTGGTGGAGGGCGTCCTGAGCTGGGTCCAGGCTGGGCCCCCTGGAGCGGCAAGAAGAGGCCCGTGTGGAATAGCCCAGCCCTCGCCCTGGATCTCCAGGCGTGGGCATTTGGCCGCGTCCTAGACACCATCCCACACGCGTCCCAGACTGAACCTCGCGCCTCCAGCTCGTCTCCCCTCACATACCTGACACTCCACCGGGCGGGGCTTCTTCCTCGTTCTCCCTTTCAGACTTCCTTGCTGTCTTCTCTTTCCTCGGCGGTGTGTCTGCCCCTTCCGGCCATGTTTGTCGTTTATGGTCCAGCCCGGATGTCACTTCCCCTGTGAAGCGCTTCCTGACTGCTTCGGGAAGAGTCCGTCTCCTGGCATGGTCACGGTTGCCTATACAGAACCTTTGTGCAAATAAAGGACCTCCACTCACCATGCCCCATCTGTGCTCATGTCTTTTGTTCAATGGAAAGTGTCTGTATGTGAAACAGAAAAAGGTGCCCTTCCCTGTCCCCACCCCTCACCACAGCCATAGTCCTCACAAGGGCTTAGAGCCTGGTCAGAGGAATGTGGGCTGAATTTCGACCCCAAGATCTCCTTAGCTGCCTGTTTTTGGGTAGGGTATAACCTGGACAACATGGCAGCCCTTCTGCTTCAGCTGAGGTCCTACAACCCTCTGTGCAGAACTGTGTGACTATGTCTATTTGTTTCCTGTTGCAGCTGAACCAAATGACCAAACTGAGTAGCTTAAAATAGCATGTGTCTATTATCTTACAGTCCTGAAGGTCTGAAGTTTGAAATAGGTTTTACTGGGCTAAAAATCAAGGTGTTGGCAAGGATGTATTCCTTCTGGAGGATGTAGGAGAAAAATTGGTTTTCTGGCCTTTTTCCAGCTTCTGGAATCCACTTGCATTCTTCAGCTCACGATCCTCCATCTTCAAAACCAGCAGCAAAGCATCTTCATCTCTCTCTCTGATTCTACACTCTGCTCCCATCATTACATCTTTTTTTGGGATTCTGACCCCTGTCTCCCTCTTTGGCCCACTTGAATGATCAGAGGTAATATCCTTATCTTAACATCCTCCATTTAATCTCATTTGCAGAGCCCCTTTTGCCATGTCAGGTAATGTAGCCTCTGGTTCCAGGGCTTATGGCACATCTTTGGGGGCCATTATCTGCCTATGATACCATGTAATTTCTTTATATCAAAATAATTTCTTCCTCTAACTTTCAAGTCTCTGCGAGGAGAATCACAGTTGTGTTCACTGCTCTTTTTAGCATCCAGTACAAGCTTAGCACAGAATAAGTGTTCAAAGAATGTTTGTTGATCAAATGCATAAGGGTATAGACACACAGGTGCTCCTCCAGGAGACAGAGGCAATAGATAGGTGACACTTGTCCACAGACTGTCTCAGAAGGTTGCTTGTAGCCCTGCGTGGTTTACTTCCCTGGGGCAGTTTTGCCTCCAGAGGATACTTCTCAATATCTGAAGACATTTTTGTTTCCCAGAGATGCTGTTAAACATCCTTCAATGCATGAGGACATTAGCAACTCATCTGGCCCCAGTGTCTACAGGGATGAGTTCGGGCCGTCCGGTGTATGCCAGGACTGCATGGCTGGAAAGCCCAGAGGGCAGCCGTGGCTGGGGCCTATGGTAGACATGTCAATGTGCCACATACCTTATTCCTCAAAGGGCTGGGTTTATTTGACTCCAGTCAGAAGATGAGAAAGTAGATCACTGTAGGCCACGTGCTTAGGCTTTACAGCTAGTACCTGATGGGGTCAGGTTTGAAATCGGGTCCCCCTGCCCCAGGCAGTGGGCAGATGGGAAAAATGGCGTGGGCCAAGGCGGTGCCCCTCCACATACACTGGCTTGCCTGTCTTTCCCTGCTCCCTCTCTGATCACTCCTCCTCTGCTTCCCTGATCATGCTGCCTCTACTAAACCCCTCTGCATGTACCATGTATCCCCAGATCCCGTGTGATCCCACGGGATCTCTCCTTTTTCTGCTCTACCTTGGTGACCTCATTTACCTTCTCTGTGGGACAGCTCTTAAAACTTTGTGTTAGCAGAATCCTCTCACCTGGGTGCTGGGCCCTCCCTTTGGCCTGTCTTGTGGACCTACTGGCTCTTGCTATCAGCACAGCCCCACTCTGATCCTACCACCATTCAAACACCTCACTTTCTTGTTTTTGCCCAAGCTCTGTCCCCTCAACCCCAAACACCCCTCTTGTTCCTTATCTTCATTCTGGTGTCCTCCAGAGTGGAATAGATTTGCATCAGATCTGCAGGTCATCTTGTGATTTGGGAGAAGTAGGAGGTTGATTTAATAACTAATTATTTTGTTTATTTACTCTGCCCATGTTTATAGACCACTACTAGATCACAGGCACAGGGTTGGATTTGGGGCATGTGAAAGTAGATGAGAAACTTGTGTTAGTTGTCATAAAGCTTGCAGCCTCCAGGGCAGACAGACATGGAACAGCTAATTTTATAATCCGTTAAATAGTTTCAGTTGTGGTTGGGGTGCTGAGAAGACTTTCAGGGGGAGGGGTTGCCAGGTCAGCAAAGCTGCCTCGAGGAGGTGACATTTGGGTCCAGGATCTGCTGGTCATTGTCTAGACTGGGCAGCGACTTGAGTTGCCAGAGCCTGGACTGCTAAATGAGCAGTCACATTGCTGCGGAGGGCGGCGTGGCCGGGGTAGGTATAAATCAAACAGACCTCTGCCAGCCCCCTTGGGCTCTGTGGAAAGGTTACCCCAAGCTGTGGTTCCTGGCCAGGCTTGCTCAGATGCCATTAATCCAGCTTCCAGGAAAGGCATCAGGCTGGGGGATGTGAAGGTGGGGGTCGACCAGATGGATGAAAAGCGCAGCGACACCAGGATGCCCAGGATTGCCGTGCCTGTGTGACTTCTTACCAGCAGAACCACCTGGAAACACGGGTTTCTGACTGCTCAGGCTTCAAAGCACCCACTACCGTTTGTACCTGAACAATTGCTTGTGTGATGCAGTGACGCCTGCCCTCCCCTGCCACTTGTGAACTCACAGGGCTGACTCCAGAAGTTCCCTGGACCCTTGAACCCTGTGCTGAGCCTGGTGGGTGCTCCATACACACCTGCCAAGTGAATCCACATCACTGGGCTGGCCTCTCTTCTCAACCCAAAGGAGACTGTTACTACGGGCTGAATTTTATGTCCCCTGAACTTTGTTGACATTCTAATTTCAGTAGATCAGAGGTGATTAAGTTAAAATAAAGTCATAAGGGTGGGGGCTTCTCTGGTGGCTCAGTGGTAGAGAATCTGCCTGCTAATGCAGGGGATGAGAGTTTGATCCCTGGGTTGGGAAGATCACCTGGAGAAGGAAATGGCAACCCATTCTAGTTTTCTTGCCTGGGAAATCCCATGGACAGAGGAGCCTGGCGCGCTACAGTCCTTGGAGTTGCGAAGAGTTGGACACAGCTGAGCACACACACACATTCCCCAGCCTTCTTCACACCAGGTACCAGTCTCGTAGAAGGTGATTTTCCCATGGACTCGGGGAGTAGGTGTGTGGTTTTGGGATGATCCAAGCACGTTACATTCATCATGCCTTGCATTTCCATTCTTATTGCATTAACTCCATCTCAGATCATCAGGTATGAGATCCTGGAGGTTGGGGACCCCTGGTTTAAACTACTTCATCTGCAGTGCTTCATGAGGGCAGCCCTGGTGAACTCATTCCGTGTCCCGTCTGGGAATCCCATGTCCAGGGTTGGGCTACTGCCTGGAGCAGGATGGTGGGGGCCCTCTGGAAGATGGAGGGAAGAAGGAGGGTCTTATTACTTCTGCCAAGCTTACCCCTGGCCTGAGGCCCGGTGGCCCAGGCCAAGTAGAGAAAGGCAGGGCCACAGATCTCGCCCACTCCTGGAGTCTCGATTTGCACATCAAAGGGCCTATTCCTGGCAGGTCCTTCACAGGGGGCCCAAGTGGAGATTCATTGTCCAGGCCCCTGTAGGCCTTGCTCGGCTGGATTTCGGGAGTCAGTGAGGTAGCCGGAAGGGAGCTTCAGTTAACAGACAGGAGCCAGGTGCATCTGAAAGGGGCTCCTTTACTCCCTGCATGGTGGCTGCAGCCCCCACAGACAGACATCCTGGACCAGATTAACCTTTAACCAGGCAGCTCCAGGCCTCAGCTGCTGGGCCTGGGGCTCCTGCTGACCGGTTAGCAGGCCAGCTTTTCTGCCCTTGTCTCCAGGCGAACCGGAGTCCCTGATGAATGGTCCGCACACCCCCCCCGCCCCTGGCCCTGCCACCATGTTGAGTGCTGGTGTCCCCAGCCAAGATGAATGGGCCCCACTAATGAGCTGGAGGCGGCGGCTTGGTGACCCCTGACCCCACGCACTCGGAGCCAGCGGCCTGGGGAATGGCTGCCCCCAGCCTGCTTAATGTGTCGGGCTGGCCTCTGAAAGGAAAACACGTTTATTGCTACTTAGAGAAAATTGATCTAATTGGGCTGGAAGCATTCTGCTGATGGAACATGGAATTTTTATTAGGAGGGTGACTCAAGTTCAGCCAAGGTATCCTAGCTGGGGGTGGGGGGGGGCGAGGCAAGACAGTGTTTCTAGGGATTTCACCCCCAAATCGCTTTCCAGCTGATGTCCCATGTCTAGGGAGGTCTGGGTTTGAATTCAGACTGTGCTGTTTACAGCCTACATCCTAGAAAACTTTGGCAGCTTCTCCCAGGCCTGATGCCTTAATTGTAAAATGGGGAAAAAAAAAATTATAGCATTCTTGCAGTCTTGTTGTGAGAGGGAAATGAGATTATGCATGCATCAGGGCCACGGGACTGCCCTTAGCAGGAGCCAGGATCCAACGGGGCCTGTGTGAGCCAAGACTACATGTGGTTTCAGTCCCTTTCGCCAAATCCCTTGCAATTCAGTAATAAACCAGCCAAATCCTTGTTGGCTGCGATTGAGGTGACTCATTTGAGAGCTATTTTTAGACTGAGCTCTGGTCCCTGAAATGTGGGGGACACACCCACTGATAGCCTCAGAACCTCTCTTTAGCTTCTCCACCAGCTCTTACTGCCGTCAAGTCTGTTTAATATCTCCTAAATGCTCTTAAACTTCCCTTGACCCATTACTGCCTTTCTGGCCTCAATGCAGGGTGTCAAGACCACTGATTGCACTGACCAAAGGACTATCTCCATCTCCTCTGGGCCTCTCAGCTTGTTCTACCCTGGTCCACACTCACTCTCCAAACCAGCCCACCCTCCACATGAGCTTGCCATGAACACCTGTAGCTTCTCTGCAGATGGATCTTTCTAGAATACATTTTGATCTGTTCACTCCCTACCTTAAAACCCTTCTGTGGCCCCATTACTTAGAGTCAAGTCCAAATGCCTTACGTAGCCTGCACTCTGGGTTCATCCACAGGGTAACCATATCTAACCTAGCATCATCTAAATCCAGGCAATTTTTTCCAGGACAAATAGTAAATTTTATGGGGCACCTGGTACACAGGCATAAATCCAAACTGTACTGGACAAACTGGGATGTATGGTCACTCTATCTATCATGACCTGGCCCCCACTGCCTCTCTAACCACTTACTGTTGGGCCTCCTGTGCTTCCGGCAAAGCCCCCAATACCTACACTTTAGCACCCTGTGTTCCATTCACCAGGAATGTATGCCCTCTCTCCCCATTTTAGCCTGTGTTCTTAAAGCCCTGGCTTTGACATCATTACTATAGTTCTTCCTGACTCTCACTGACACTGAAAGCTGTTTCTTTGTGTATTTGTCATCTACTGCTGCATAACAAATACCCCCAATCAATCATAGGAGTTTAAAACAACAAATACATTATGTGACAGTTCTTGTAGATTTGGAATTTGGGACCACCGTAACTGAGTGGTTGAGGCTTAGAATCCCTCAAGAGGTTATGTCAAGATGTTGGAAGAGACTGGGGTGGTGGTGGTCTGCTTTCAAGATGATTTCCTCACATGGTGGTGCTGACTCTGGAGCTCTGAATCATACCCTCACCCTAGAAGTTTCCCAGCAATTCAGTTCCTCCTCTGCTAGACCCTTGGAAATACTGATCTGATCCAGCTAGAGGTGGGGATAGGGGAGGAAAAAAAATTCCTAATGTTAATAAATCAATCTGATTTCATTTCCCAGCTTTGTGATGTCTAATGAATTTTATGGGTGCCCTTCAGGGACTCCATATCAGAAGGCACCTTATTAACAAATCATCTGGAATAGACCCACTTTTAGCCACCAGGAGTCTAGACTTGGCTCTCAGGGAAGGCCTAAAGCTTGGTATGTGATGGCTGTGGCCACAGGTCCAGAAAGCAACCTTGCTTGGGATCTTGGGTCCCTGAGAAGCTTGAGCTTGTTTTCTTAGGATCCTCATCCTGATCCGTGATGCTGTGTTAATGGCTGTAAAGGATGTGAGAGTTGACTTCATCTGGCTTGCTAGTGGCCACTGTTCTTGGGTGGTCAGGCTTCCTTTGGGCTTCCCAGGTGGCTCAGTGATAAAAATTTGCCTGCCAATCTAGGAGATGCAGGTTCAATCTCTGGGTTGGAAAGATCCTCTGGAGTAGGAAACGGCCACACACTCCAGAATTCTTTGCCTGGAAAATTCTGTGGAGAGAGGAGCCTGGTGGCCTACAGTCCATGGGATTTCAGAGTTGGATATGACTGAGCTTGCACACAGGGCTTCCTTTATTCTCAATTATTGACTTAATATATGGTCAGAGGATAGAGTTAGTACTTGCCTTTGATTCCTAGACGTGAACAATTCCTCCATTCTTCCTCCCTTCTCCTCTTCCCTTTATCCATTTGTACCATCCATATCCATCCATCCATTGATACATGTATGCATCCATATCTGTCCATTCATCATGCATCCACCCATCCATATCAATCCATCCATCCATCCATATCAATTCATCCATCCATCCATATCAATCCATCTATCCATATCCAATGAGTTCTTTTTCAGTGTTCCGGATTGTACTCTTCCATCCCAATGCTCAATCTTCCTCACCCTACCCTGCTTCTCCCCAAATATAATACTTTATCCCCTCCCAATATTCCATTTATTTATTTATCATGCTCCTTTTTGAGTGTATAATATAAGCTCTGTAAAGAGAGGTCCCTTTATTTTGTTCACCTAGAGAAGTTCCAGTACGACATAGACATTTGTTAAATCTTTGTCAATAGGCGAACATTTATTTAGTACCTACTGTATCTTAGACACCATAAGCATTGGACTAGGCACCAGGAATATAGTAGAGAATAAGCAGGAGAGGCTTCTGCTTTCATAGGGCTCCCTATGAGTCTAATGAGTGAGATGGGAATGAACTTAACACAGAAATAAAGAGAACTGTTGATCATAATTACTAGTATAAAGGAGGAAAACAGGAAGATGTGTGATGGTGAAATCAAGGGAGACCTATCTTAGTTAGGTGTGCATCAATTTCCTGGAGCTCTTATAACAAAGTGCCACAAACTATGTGACTAAAAACAACAGAGATTTATTCTCTCACAGTTCTAGAAGCCAGAAGTCTGAAGGCAGGGGTCCACATGTTCTCTCTTCCAGCTTTTGGTGGCCTCTGGCCTTCTTTGTCTTGTGGCCATGTAACGCCATCATCCTTGCATGGGATTCTCCTTTCTGGGGCCAGATATTCCTCTTCTAATTATAAGAAGTCGGTGGTGGAGGGCCCACCCTAATCCAGTGTGATCCATCCTAACGTGATTACATCTTCAAAGACCCTATTTCCAAATAAGGTCACTTTCGCAGATCCCAGGGCTTAAAACTTGAACTTATCTTTTGCAGGGGGACATAATTCAACTCACAATAGGGGGTCAGAGAAGCTCTCTGACATTTCAGCTGATATTGAAACTGGAGAGTGGCTGGCCAAGGAAAAGGGGATTACGACTGGAGGAAGAGGTCAGATTTATGTTACCAGAGGCGGCAGGTGAGGGATGGGAGATTGGATGAAAATGGTTAAAAGGTATAAACTTGCCGCTCTGAGATAAATAAGTTTAGGGGATAGAATGCACAACATAATAAATACATTTAACACTGCTGTATGCTATGTGAAGTTGGTAAGAGGGTAAATCCTGAGTTCTCATGAGAAAGAAAAAAATTCTATTTCTTTAATTTTTTATCCATGTGAGCTAATGGATATTCACTAAACTTATTGTGGTTGGCAAACCATTAAGCTTTACACCTTAAGCTTACCCAGTTTGTGGGTGCTCACTCGTGTCCAACTCTTGGGGACTCCATGGACTATAGCCTGCTGGGTTCCTCTGTTCATGGAATTTTCCAGACAGGAGTGCTGGAGTAGGTTGCCATTTCCTACTTCAGGAGATTTTCCTGACCCAGGGATCAAACCCGCATCTCCTGAGTCTCCTGCATTGGCAGGTGGGTTCTTTACCACTGAGCCACCGTTCTTTCTAAACTTATCCAGTGTTGTATGTCAGTTGTATCTCAATAAGCCTGGAAGAGAAAAAAGAGCAAAGGAGGAGTGCTCAGGTGGGAGTTCTTACAGAAGCCCAGCCCAGGAGTGGGAGGAGTGGAGCCTTGCTGAGTTCCCAGCAGAGGGCTCAGCCTCTCAACCCAGGTCCTGGCCTGAGCAGGGAAGGGGTGAGGGGTAGACGGGTCTAAATAGACCCCCAGCCTGGCACAGCACCAGCAGCAGCGATGGGCTGAGTCATGGCGATGGATTCAGATGCATCTCTGCTCTTTCCTCCCCTGCTTCCTGCTCGTCTATGGCTCCCCAGTTCCCTCAGGACAAAACCCGAAGTGACCTCTTTTCTTCTTCCTCAGCCTGCAGAGGTGGGAAGAAGGAGTGAGAAGGGTCCCCACATCACGAGTAGCTTTGGGCAAGCCACCTTATGCCTCAGTGACTCAGTTTTCTCATCTGCAAAGGGGGAGGGAACAGCTTCTGCCCTAGGTTGTTGTGAGAATTGAAGGAGATCCTGGAGGTAAAGCGCTGAGCCTGGCTGGCCTTTAGCGGGCTCCCCTTCCCTTTCCCCACCAGGTCCTGAGACTCTTGCAGCCAGCCTCCCCTGGGTGGGCATAGCAACCCAAAGCAGCCTGACACCCAGGAGCACGTCTTTGGTCAATGTTCTGGGGGTGGAAAATCCACGTGTCTGTCCCCTCCTGCCCCCATCATGCCTTGATGCTTGGGAAATGCCTTTCATTTCTTTCAGGGCCCCTCCTCACATGGGGATCACAGACACCCAAGTACAACACAGGTAACCAGAAATCACCAGGAAAAAAACAGAGGAAGAAAGAATGCTGGGAAATCAACACAAATGATTGACAAACTATCATCCAGAGGTTGGACCCTGGTGGTCAGGATGCGCCTTGGTGAGGAGCTTGATGCTTCCATGAAGGGGAGACCTGAGATGGGCGCCACTTTCTCTTCGGGGTGGCATCACTTGGGCTGGCTTGCTAGGCTGGAGGTGATGAGAGTGAGAGCTGAGTACTTTGTGCTGCTTTGTCTCGGCACTGTGCCCCCAACCAACCTGGAGCTCCTGGGGGCGCAGTAGTCAGATTTTTGAGGTCCTCACTGCATCCCCAGCCCCCAGCATGGGGTCTGGCCCTGAGCAGGTGGGTGCTCCCTGAATGAATACCCATGTGCCTGAGCCTTGCATCCCACACTCTCTGATTAGACCCCACATGGCCAAGGCATTGCAGTAGTTCAAGCCCTTATAGAAGCAGCCCTCGAAATGAAGATGTGCTGTCTGTTTGGGAGGTGATCCCAGATGTGCTTGTTGGAGAGAGAGGATGCGAGAACAGAGAGAAGGAAATGCATGTCTTCCTGGGCAGGTTACCTCTGTGGACAGCAGGAGCCCAGTCCTACTGGAGACTTTGGGAGACAGCGCAGAACATGCACGTCAGCATAGCCCACCCAAGGAGCAAGACAGCTGGGGCTTTCGTGCACCTACTCACGCAGTTCTCATTCAAGGTCTGCTTCAGAGTGTTATGTTTATTCCTCCAGCAGACGGGCTGGTGGTTCGGGGAGCGGCTGCAGGTGGTCAGGGAATCAGGAGTGCATGTGGAGAGATGAGCAGGGGACCGGGAAGGATCATAGGCTCCAGGGGCCCCTGACTCACTCACAATTCTTAGGAATGCTGGGCACTGAGTTTTGCCTGACCACGTCCCGACCCCCATCAGCCATCGAGAGTGGCTAATGAAGGAGAACCTCCTGGGGTCCACCTGAATCTCAGTTCCCAGAGTCCTGGCTTGGGTCCTCATCAGGATCCCATCCTAGCCTGTGTCTGGCCCCCCAACCCTGGCCAGAGGGGCAGGGGCAAGGAGGCGCAAGAGCACCCAGGTGCCAGGCTGGTGGACTTCGACTCTCCCCAGACCAGAGCTGACTTGAGTGCTGACATGGGGATGAAAAATGAGCAACCTTGCTTGCATTAAATATTTAACATTCTCTCCCTGGGAGGTGTCAGGAAAAGGACCCTATAATAAATACCATGTGGGACAATCCCATCACTGAGCTCTCAGTTAATGGCCTCGTTTGCTCTGACAGAAGCATTAATGATGTCGGGTCTATGGCCTGTTTCGGGTGTGTGTCTCCCTCCAGCTTCAGATCACGGAGGGCAGGGGACCGGCTGGAGAAGAGGGTCCTCAAGGTTGCCAGTTTTTATGCTAATACTTGCAGAATTAGTGGAATTATGGTTGGGCAGGAGAAAGGTTTGGGTAACAAACGCACAATGCTTGGTATCAATCAGGCCTTGTTTTAAGTGTTCAGTTCAGTTGCTCAGCGGTGTCTGGCTCTTTGTGACACCATGGACTGCAGCATGCTGGGCTTCCCTGTCTGTCACCAACTCCCGGAGCTTGCTCAAACTCATGTCCATTGAGTTGGTGATGCCATGCAACTGTCTCATCTTCTGTCATCCCCTTCTCTTCCTGCCTTCAGTCTTTATCAGCATCAGGGTCTTTAAATATTCCATGGATATCAGGTATTTAGACTTCGCTACCACTTTACTGGGGCTTCCCAGGTGGTGCTTCAGTTCAGTTCAGTTCAGTCGCTCAGTCGTGTCCAACTCTGTTCGACCCCATGGACTGTAGCACTCCAGGCCTCCCTGTCCATCACCAACTCCCAGAGCTTACTCAAACTCATGTCCGTTGAGTAGGTGATGCCATCCAACCAGCTCATTCTCTGTCATCCCCTTCCCCTCCTGCCTTTAATCTTTCCCAGTGTCAGGGTCTTTTCAAATGAGTCAGTTCTTTGTATCAGGTGGCTAAAAAGTATTGGAGTTTCAGCTTCAGCGTTAGTTCTTCCAGTGAATATTCAGGACTGATTTCCTTTAGGATGGGCTGGTTAGACTCTCAACAGTCTTCTCCAACACCACATTTCAAAAGCATCAATTCTTCGGTGCTGAGCTTTCTTTATAGTCCAATTCTCACAATCATACATGACTATTGGAAAAATCATAGCTTTGACTAGATGGACTTTTGTTGGTGAAGTAATGTCTCTGCTTTTTAATATGCTGTCTAGGTTGGTCATAACTTTTCTTCCAAGGAGCAAGAGTCTTTTAATTTCATGGCTGAAGTCACCATCGGCATTGATTTTGGAGCCCATCAAAATAATCTCTCACTGTTTCCACTGTTTCCCCATCTATTTGCCAAAATGTGATGGGACTGGATGCCATGCTCTTAGTTTTCTGAATGTTGAGTTTTAAGCCAAGTTTTTCACTCTCCTCTTCCGCTTTTATCAGAGGTTCTTTAGTTCTTCTTCACTTTCTGCCATAAGGGTGGTGTCATCTGCATATCTGAGATTATTGATATTTCTCCTGGCAATCTTGATTCCAGTTTGTGCTTTATCCAGCCCAGAATTTCTCATGATGTACTCTGCATATAGGTTAAATAATCAGGGTGACAATATATAATCTTGATGTACTCTTTTCCCGATTTGGAAGCAGTCTGTTGTTCCATGTCCAGTTCTACCTGTTGCTTCTTGACCTGCATACAGATTTCGCAGGAGGCAGGTCAGGTGGTCTGGCATTCCCATCTCTTTAAGAATTTTCCACAGTTTGTTGTGATCCACACAGTCAAACACTTTGGCATAGTCAATAAAGCAGAAGTAGAGTTTTTTTTTTCTGGTACTCTCTTGCTTTTTCGATGATCCAACGGATGTTAGCAATTTGATCTCTGGTTCCTCTGCCTTTTTAAAATCCAGCTTAAATATCTGGAAGTTCACCATTCACGTACCACTGAGGCCTGGGTTGGAGAATTTTGAGCATTGCTTTGCTAGCGTGTGAGATGAGTGCAAATGTGCGGTAGTTTGAACATTCTTTGGCATTGCCTTTCTTTGGGATTAGAATGAAAGGCAATGGCACCCCACTCCAGTACCCTTGCCTTGAAAATCCTATGGGTGGAGGAGCCTGGTGGGCTGCAGTCCATGGGGTCACTAAGAGTTGGACGCTACTGAGCGATGTCACTTTCACTTTTCACTGTCATGCATTGGAGAAGGAAATGGCAACCCACTCCAGTGTTCTTGCCTGGAGAAACCCAGGGATGGGGGAGCCTGATGGGCTGCCGTCTATGGAGTCACACAGAGTCAGACATGACTGAAGCGACTTAGCAGCAGCAACTATTGTGTTGGGGCTTCCCAGGTAGTGCTAGTGGTAAAGAATCTGCCTGCTAATGCAGGAGTCATGAGAGATGCGGGTTCAATCTCTGGGTCGAGAAGATGCCCTGGAGGAGGGCATGGCAACCCAATCCAGTCTTCTTGTCTGGAGAATCCCATGAACAGAGGTGCCTGGTGGGCTTCAGTCCATAGGGTTGTACAGAGTTGGACACAACTTAGCGATGAAGAACGCACACACGCACTACTGTATTATGAGAATGATTTCCATTTTAAAGGTTGGGAAATTGAGACCCAGAGAGTCTGCTGAGCAATTCATTCAAAGTCATATGGCTAGTGGATTCCTCTACCCATGGACTTTGAATGAACTGTGGTCCAGAGGTTGAGAGTCTGCCTGCCAATGCAAGGGATGTGGGGCCAATCCCTTGTCCAGGAAGATTCCACATGCTGAGGAGCAACTAAGCTCATGTGCTGCAACTACTGAAGCCTCCGCAACAAGAGAAGCCACCACAACAGGGAGCCTAAGCACCACAGTGAAGAGAAGCCCCTCTCGCTGCAACTAGAGAAAGCCCGTGGGCAGCAGCAAAGACCCGGTGTAGCAAAAAAAAAAAAAAAAAA
>SJYV01011531.1:0-54210 GCA_006410875.1 Neotragus pygmaeus | reverse complement strand
CCAGCGTATTTTGTACCTCTGGGGCCTGGAACTGGGGGTGGGGGTGGGAGTGGGGAGGGCTGGCGAAAGCAGGGAGGAGTGCTCGGTCAGCAGCGGCTTTATGGATGGCTGCCTGCGTGTGAGGGGAAAGGGACCCCTGGGCTGTTCCCTGGGAGCTCCAGGCTCTGCCTGACCGGGAGCAGCCGAGATGTGCTTGACTAATTTATATTAATTCAAGACCATTAATGATGAGCTATCGCCTCTCTTTCCTCTCTCCTCTCTCTCTCCTAGTGGGAAGACAGTGCTCAGATTTAAATGCTGAGCTTTGAGGGCTCCCGACTCCTGGGGTAATGAGTTCAGTCTAGGAGTTCAAATCAGGTGGCTCCAGCTCCTGACGCCCACCCTACCAAAGAAACAAGCTCCCAGGGTTCTTTTCTGCCCCAAGGTCACCCAACTAGTCTCCTAATGAAGAAGAGAGCCCCAAATCTGTTGTGAAAAATCTAGGGATGATGTGGGAGGGCAGGGCCTCAGAGGGCCTCAGGTGCATGTGCAACAACCACACACTACAGCTTTCAAAACAACTTCCTCCCTCTTGCCTGTTTGTGCCTGAAACTGCTGGAGGAGCAAGAGGGCCTTAGAGTGCCCTGTTTTGTGAACTCCCTGCTCACGGCTTTTCTTCCTGCAGTGGCATAGTTGCTTCGGTTGTGTCTGACTCTCTGTGACCCCCTGGACTGCAGCCTGCCAGGCTCCTCTGTCCGTGGGATTCTCCAGGCAACAATACTGGAGTGAGCTGCCATTTTGACCTAAGTGGAATTTCCCAGTGGGCCTGTGAAGCAGAGACAGGGCTGATGGAATTAACCTTAACTAAGGAAGGGACTGAGGCTTTCCCCCAAACACCAAGCTGAGCCCAGGACCCCGGACTCCTGAAGGCGTGAGCAGAGATTTCCAACTAATTATCTGGACATAATTGTTCATTTCCCAATTATGTTCCTTGTCCTCTGAGACTGGGGACAAGACCAAGCCACAGAGATGCCTGTTCCCAGGACTGGGTATGATAGGAGTCCCATTTTATGGTGTCTCCAGAAGCTAGGAGTAGAGATATTAAACAGCTGCCCAGGTGCAGTCCTCAGGGTACAGTGTAGTCTTCAGGGGTGCACAGAGGCTACGGGGAGAAGGCCTGTGGGCAGGGCCCAGCCAGAATCCAGAGGAGGCCCTGGGGCGATGTCTTTCTCCTTTCGAACCTCTGTCTTCCCATCTGGATGTCGACTTAATGCACGAAGTGAGAGTTGTGAGCTCAGTTTTACTGAGGGCAAAGTGAGGACTGCAGCCTGGGAGACAGCAGCTCTGAGAAACTGCTCCAAAAAGGTGGGCAGGCGGAGGGGAAGGTTGCTATATATGAGATTTTGGTGAAGGGGGAATACATGCAATTGAGCCTATTTTTCCAGAAGGTTTCTACTAGTCTCATGAAGCTTTGCTAGTCATGAGGAACAGTGGTCACCATGAAGTATTTTAGAGCTTTTCTAGATATGGGGAGATATAAGAATTGGGCTCATAAAGTCAGCTCCAGAGAAGATCTAACTATCTGAAGACCTGTCCTGTCCCTTCTGCCCCCGGCCCTCCACCCCAGCTCAGAGTGCCTCATTTCTGCTCTCTGCCCTGAACTCTTTCAGAGGGTATTGAAAGTTAGTGACTGCAGCAGCACATGATTTAATCCTTGTGCAGGTAGATGGCAGATGCCCATGGCAAGTGCCCATTTGTAGTTGACATGGACAATGGGACTGTCTGGGGAGCTTCCGTGAGCATGATCAGCCTGTAGATGCCTCAGTGGAGGCTTGAGGGAAGGAAGGCCCTTTAGGTACTGAGACCATGAGATTCCACTGGGGAGGGGGTACCCAGCTGTCTGAGCCTCGGACCCTAGACTCAGCTGGTGGCAGAGTCCCAGGGCAAGGCAGAGGCCCCCTCCAGCTCCCTCAGGCCTCCCCTGAACAGCAGTGACTCAATTCCCCTGCTTTTCCTCCTGGTTGACGATGTTAAAACTTGGGGCATCTGAAACACTCCTGCACAAACCCACACAAATGATTTCTCCCAGCATTTACATATTTCCTTTTGAAACCCTGCGAGTCTTTTCTCCAAAGTAATGGGTTTTCCTCCCCCCCAGCCCCTTGTCTGGGCCAAATGTATTCAAATCTGGTCAGAAGATTCCTATCAGCTCAGCAGGGCTTCCCTCCTGTTTCCTGGCAAATCAGCATCCTTTTTATTCTCCCCCTCAGATCTCTGCGTAAAAAGGAGCCTTTCTATGAGAAAGTTTTACTGGGACAGACAGACGGACTCCATGTTGCCAAGGGGTCTTTGATAGCCCAGAACACAAGCTCTGACTTCAGGGGGCTCAGAAAACTTCATCAGCCGAGGAGGGGGATGAGGAAAACAGGATCCTGCTGAAACAGCCCTTTGAAATCCCCCCAAATGATGTTTGATGTGCCGGCGCCTTTCAGCCTAAGCCATACCTTTGGCATCAAAAGCACCTTTTGAAAAAAAAAAATTAGCTATTTTTTAAGGCACAGAAGAAGTAAATTTAATATTAAGTCCTAATGGCACAAGTCTTTGAAAAAGCATTTCTGGACTTCATTTAATACTCTCCCCCGTGAGCTAGCAGCACAAGCTTCCCCCACCTCTTTTCTCCCCCTGCTCTTTAATTCTTAATCCTTCTCTTTCCAAATCCTGGGTCTCTGATGGCAGGTCAGGGCCTGGCACCTACAGGGCTGCAATGACATCCAGCAAATGGAGCTAGAGTTTCATTCCCTTTGGCCACCCAGACCACCTGGCTTTTAAAGCAGTGGCCAACTGTTTTTTGGCCTGAAAAGGAGCATCTGAAGGCATTGCTAGCACTGAGAGCTGGAACCACAGTCTGGTTCCCCGTGGTGAGAGCACTGACCACCCAGGGTGGCCTCCAGCCTACAGGGACTGGAGTGGGAGGCCAGCCCTGAGGGGTCCTGGACCACTCCAGGGCCCAGAGGCTCACCCAGCTCAGACTGGTCCAGCTCACCAGCGAGTCACCTGCCAAGTCCTGATCCTGGAGGGGAGCTCCCCTGACACCACAGAAGGGTTTCTGACCTGCCTTGGGGAGAATCTGTCCCTTATTCTTCCCTGGACCAAGACAGCCAGGACCACGGGCAGCTCTGGGCGTGTCCCGGTCTGGTTGCTGGGCTCACGGTACATCCTGGCCTCCCTCTGAGAGGGGTAAGGACCCCTTGTTTGCGGGACTAAAGTGAGCTTACCTTTTGGGGATGGGCCATCCTGTTCTTCTACACACAGGGACCAGCGTTCAAGTAGGAGGTTTCTGAGGGATCTTAGGAAGTGTGACGGATGGAAGAGGAGAGTGTGTAGAAGGAGTGCTAGGCTTCTTGCCTGGAGGGAATGGGGTCGCTCGCTGGGACCAGGGAGGTTGGGATGGGTGTGCTCACTTGGGGAGAGGAGAGTTGGAGGATTCCTGGAGGAACGGGGTTGTGTGATGAGTGCATGGATCTCACCTAAATTCGGACTGTCCCATCCCCACCAACCCGTCCCTCTCACAGAAGGACCTTTCCTGAGTGCAATTGTTGTCCTTAGCTCTACCCCTGGCTTAAGACCTTCTCTGGCTCCCTATTACTATTACATTATAGGACCAGCTCCTCAGCCTGGCAAATGAGGCCTTTGAGGATCTGGCTTAGGCAACCCATCCCGTTCCATTCCCTGGTTCTGTTTCAGCTATGCTGGGCATCTCACATGTGGCCTCCACGTCTCTGCCCTGCAGTCCTCTCAGCCCAGACTCTCTCCCTTCTCTTCTCCATCTAGGAGATAGCTGCTCTTGGCTCCAGGGTCACCACCTTGGAGAAACCCCCTCTGATATCAGGCAGTAATTCCAGCACTGGGTTCGGACATGTCTGACAGCGTTAGCTTCTTGCGTTGTGGGTGTTTTTACCTATCTCTCCCAATGCTTCTGAGCTATTTTTTTGAAAAAATTAATTTATCTGGCTGTTCTGGATCTCAGTAGAGGCTTGCGGATCTTCAATCTTTAGTTGCAGCACACAAACTCTTAGTTGCAGCATGTGTGATCTGGTTCTCTGGCCAGGGATCGAACCCAGCTACCTGCATGGGGAGCATGGAGTCTTAGCCCCTGGACCAATAGGAAAGTCCCCGAACTCTTCAAAGATAGAGGCTGGGTCTTATTACTCTTTGCATCTTCATCACCTGCAAATCCAACTCAATCTCCTTTCCCGGAGCATCAATACATTCTAGCATCCTTATTTTACAGATGAAGAAACTAAAGCTCAGAGACCTTAAGTAACTTGCTTAAGGTCACACAGTGAATAAGTTAAACATCCCCCTTGCCTCAAAAGAGGAGATGTGGTAGAAAAGGAGCCTTTTGCAGCTCAAAGACCATTGTTGAAGTCAGAGTTTACAGAGATGGTCAGGTAGAGCCTTCCAAGCAGAGTCCCCTTCCCTTGGAAATTGTTTCCAATAGTATGGGTGGCCTCACATGCCCTGATTGTGATGGTCTGGATCTACCCTGTCCCAGGTGTCTGGCTGGTGAAGTTGGGCACCCGAGCCCGTGGAAGGGAGAGGAAACTGCAGGCAGAACAGAAGTGGTATTTTCTGAGTCCTGGAACACTGCTCTTCCTGGTTCTGTGGAAGCTCTGGGCCGTGGCTCCCACTGATTCTTGCTCCCCACTCCCCCCCTACACGGCATTAGCCCTTTATGACTTCATATTAATCTACAGGCACTTATTGCTCTGCAAGGCTGTTTTGACAAAAGTTCATTATCAAGACTGCTAAATGCTTTTAAAGCATTGATTGGGCAAATTATTACATCACTGGGGTAGGCACTGGGTTTGAAGATGGATGGTGTTGCTCAGACCATCTGAAATTTTCCTTCTTTTAATTGGATCGATCCCCAGAATAAACGAAGTTTAATTGAATTTTGAGGAAAATTGAGCAGTTGTTTGTGAGTCTCTGTCGATAGGCATTATTTCAATTACACGGTGATAAGTGAGCGGGGGTGGGTAGTGGTGGTGGGATGGGGTGGGCAGGATAGAGCTTGCTGTACCTAGGCTGGAGGCAAATTTCCCTGAAGTGCATCCTTCTCCTCCTTCAGTAAATGTTTACTGATCGTCAACTTTGCGCCCCTGCCCACGTTGGGCCAGTTCCCTCCTGGGGGCCTGCGACACCAATCTCTCAATATTGATGTTGCTGTTTAGTCGCTAAGTCCTGTCTCACTCTTTGGCGACCCTGTGGACTATAGCCCTGCCCTGAGAGGTTTTTCTGTCCATGGGATTTCCCAGGCAGGCACGAATACTGGAGTGAGTGGCCATTTCCTCTTCGAGGGGATCTTCCCGACCCAGGGATCAGCCCGTCTCCTGCGTGGCAGGCAGATTTTTACCACTGAGCCACCTGGGAAGCCCCGCTGGTGATGTAGCTCCTGGCAAGTTACATACATTTGCTGAGCCTCAGGGTCCCAGCTGGTGAAATAAGCATATGATGGCTGCAGTCACTTGGGGTTGATAGAAACCAGAAATGTGATGACGTAGGTGCTGGTCCCTCGGTTAGAGCTGGAAGGTTGTGCACGTCTAGACCTGTGCCGGGGTTTGGGGGCGGGGAAGCAGTTGTGGACACACAGATGGCAGAGGGTGAGGAAAAGCTACTGCGATCAAGGCTTCGCCCTTGATTTACTGTGGCATTCTTTCTTTTCCTCTCTCCATGTCCCCGTGGTTCTCTGTGTCTTTTTCTGTCTTGGCCATGCTCTCTCAGGCTTACTTCTTTTTCTCCACCTGCCTCAGCTCTGCCCACCCTTCCCACATGTTTATCTAACCACGACTAGCACAGGCTGATGTACAGTGTACATACGGAGCCTAACGGCCCAGGGAGTCAGGGAAACAGCTGTGGGGAGGCAGCCTTTAACCTGAGACTTGGAGAAAGAGAAGGTGGGTGAGCAAGCTGTGTATGTTTACGGGCGTGTGTATGTATTTATGAGTATGTATGTGTTTCTGGGTGTGTGTATGTGTGTGTGTCTTTATGGGCATGTGTGTATATGTATGTTTATGGGTCTGGAGGAGGACATGGCGGCCCACTCCAGTATTCTTGCCTGGAGAATCCCATGGACAGAGGAGCTTGTCAGGCTACAGTGCATAGGGTTGCAAAGTCAGACATGATGGAAGTCGCTTAGCACACACGCACGTGTTTATGGCTATGTGTGTGTACATGTGTGTGTCTTTATGGGCATGTGTGTATATATGGGTGTGTGTATGTGTGTCTAGGGGTACGTGTATGTGTGGTATGTGTAGACAGTGCTCTAGGCAGAGGTAGGAGCCAGTGCAAAGGCCCTGAGGTTGAGTGTGAAGATGTTTGCCAGCAGACCAATGGGGCTTGAGCACAATAAGGAAGGGAGGATCCAGGTCCCTGAAGGACAGACCATGCATGATCAAGTGAGAAGCCTGGGCGCAAACCCAGCTCCGTAGAATTCTAAACCAACACGCACCCCATAGCTCCGTGACAGCTGACCAGTTCTTCAGTCTTTTTTGAAGTCCCTGGCAGAGCAAAGCTAAGGGACTCTGTGAGCAAAGCTAAGGGACCTCCCTAAGGTCCATCACAGGAGGGCAGTGGTGGTTAACTGAGGATTAACCACCAGAGGTTAACCACCAGAGGTTAACTGCAAATCTTTAGATTCTTCAGAATGGAGCTTTTTAAGCCATTAAATCTTTCTCTCATAAGTCCTGGACCCCCTCTTTCAAAAATAACCAAGACTCAGAACTGGTCATCAAAGTCTAGGTGAGGGGGTATTCAACTGGGGGCAGTTTGTCTCCATGGGAACACTTGGCAAATTCTGGAGACATTCTGAAGGGGGTGTTACTGGCCTCTAGTGGGTAGAGAGCCAAGATGTGGATAAACATTTTTCAATACTATACTGTGCATGACCCAACCCAAAGAATTATCCAATTCATACTGTCAATGGCTTTGAGGTTGAAAAACTTCCCTGGGCAATTCTGGACAGTGGCCTCTGGGCTTTTTGCCTTCCGCCCCTCACACCTGGTGAGTGGACAAGTCAGAGGCCTCTCCTCTGTGGGCACAGGGCATTTCTTCCCAAAGCTTTCTGCTCAGCAGCTGTGCTGGGCTCCCTAGACCCCCACCTTGTCCTGTCCTTGGAGAGACATTTCCTTCTCTGGTTTCCTCTTCATCCCAGAAGTCAGCTATACTTGTTGATTTTATTTTTAAAAATTTACCTGATTTTTGATTGCGTTGGGTCTTTGTGGCTGTGTGTGGGCTTTCTCTGGTTGCAGGAAGCAGGGGCTCCTCTCTAGCCGTGATGTGAGGGCTTCTCACTGTGGTGGCTTCTCTTGTTGTGGAGCACAGGCTCTGGATGTGTGGGCTTCTGTAG
Source organism: Neotragus pygmaeus (assembly GCA_006410875.1). Classification (NCBI taxonomy): domain Eukaryota; kingdom Metazoa; phylum Chordata; class Mammalia; order Artiodactyla; family Bovidae; genus Neotragus; species Neotragus pygmaeus. Next base: position 46,823 of record SJYV01011531.1, on the reverse strand, counting down.
TTGTGGCACATGGACCCAGCTGTGCTGCGCATGGGACCAGGGATCGAACCTGTGTCCCCTGCACCAGCAGGTGGATTCTTAACCATGGGACAACCAGGGAAGTCCTCGTACTTCTTGGCTTTAAATAGCACCTCTACTTTGTTAAGAGCTTGAAGACACTATGTCTTTTCGGCCCCTTTTCTGGGAGCTCAAGTTCTTCATGCCTGCATTCTTCAACCACCATTCTCTCATCAGAGCTAAGTACTCGGTTAACATGCACCCTGTGTGATGTGGCAGGATTTGAATATTTTCTTCCCTTGTCACTAATTGCAAACAATAAAATAAAACATCAGATTGCCACCAAGACTGCATTGCCATTGAAATCAGGTCCATTTCCATTTAAACAAGTTTGTGAAACACACTCATTGGAAACAAATGTGTTCCTTGCACATGAATTCAGATGACAAACGGCTTTTTTAATTTTCCCGGAGTATGTCTTTCTCCGTTCTTGGGAACTGTGAACTTCTTGCAAGTGCCTTTGTAACCACTGGAGTCAGCTTGAGGCTTGATTCCATTTCCCATGCTTACGCTTTTGGGGACAGAGTCCAGAAGGGGGTGGCTTGCTTTAGGGGCTGCGGCCATCCTGGCAAGAAGGTTGAGTGAATGTGACTCCACCGATGTATCACTCCCACACTCAAAATCACGGTTGTCTGTTGACCACAGGATAAAGGCTGAGCTTCTCCTAATGACATTTGAGGTCATTCATTTTTACCATATGGTTCTCGTCTACCCAATGAGTTTTTGGCTGCTTCTTCACCCCACTAGGGCTTCCCTGGTGGCTCAGATGGTAAAGAATCTGCCTTCAGTGCAGGAGACACAGGTTCCAGCCCTGGGTCAGGAAGACTCCCTGGAGAAGGGGATGGCTACCCACTGCAGTATTCTTGCCTGGAGAATTCCAGGGACAGAGGAGCCTGGCAGGCTACAGTCCATGGGGTCACAAAGAGTCAGAGATGACTGAGTGACTAACACTTTCACTTTCTTCATCCCACTAGACTTTTCACTCTTCCCTAAACACCCTATAGGTTTGCAGTTATTTCCACAATCAAGAATGTGCTTGCAATTCATGCCTGTAAGGTGAACATATCCTTCTGGATCTAACTCAAACACTACTCCTCTGGGAAGCCTGGCTTCCTTTTCTGGAATGCTCCCTTCTCCATATTCTTTTTTCAAATTAAAAAAAAAAAAAAATTTTACATTGGAGTATTATTGCTTTCTTTTTCTTTTCTTTTTTTTGAGTATTATTGCTTTCTGAAGCACCAACCAATACTTTGGCCACCTGATGCCAAGAGCCAACTCATTGGAAAAGACTCGGATGCTGGTAAAGATGGAAGGCAATAGGAGAAGAGGATGGCAGGGGATGAGATGGCTCAATAGCATCACCAACTCAATGGGCATGAATTTGAGTAAACTCTGGGAGGTAGTGAAGGACAAGGAAGCCCAGCTTACTGTAGTCCAAGGAATTGCAAAGAATTGGACATGACTTCACGACTGAACAACAAAACAATAGTTGCTTTACAATGCTGTGTTAATTTCTACTGTACAGCAAAATGAATCAGCTATATATACACATGTATCCCCTCTTTTTTAGATTTCCTTCCCGTTTAAGTCATCACAGAGCATTAAGTAGAGTTCTCTGTGCTACATAGTATGTTCTCATCAGTTGTCTATTTTATACATGGTATCAATAGCATATATGTGTCAATCTCAATCTCTCAATTCCTCCCACTCCTTTCCCCCTTGATATCCATACATTTGTTTTCTATATCTACGTCTATTTTTGCTTTGCAAATATCTATATTCTTAAAGTGCTGTATCCACACCTCTACTGGAACTTGCTCCACAGGGTATACGAAATGCATATTTATTCATAGAACCCAAATAAAACCAAGGCCCCACGTGGCCCAGTCTTAGCATGGAGTGCATTTAAAGAATCACATAAAGCAGTTGAAGGAATTTTAGGCAATTTAAATCTTTTATTGGTATCTCTCAAGTGTCAGAGAAGATCCAAATCCTAATTCACAACAACACTTAAAATTCTCTTTCCTCATTCCTCTGACTTTCAACTGCTCTCTCCTTTTGTAGCTGTCCTCATAATTAACTCTGCACTAAAAGTGTCTAAGTCATACCAATCATGGCTCTTGACTTCCTTGTTACTTCTCTTTCTCTCTCAAGTACTTTCCTCCTCCTAAGTGGGTTTTCCTTACATTTTCCTAAGTGGGAGTTAAAAAAAATAAAGAATCCAAGGGAAATTACTGGCAGACTCAGAATCTCCCTGAGATGGTAGAGGAGAAAGAGGGTCAGAATAGCTAAAGATAAGCTTCTCTTTAGTAGTCTGGGAGGTGGGGAGTTGGCAAACCCTTACATGTCTTTCCCCTGGTGCTTGTTTGTCTCCACTGCTGGACTTCAGGATTGGGCCTGCATCCCATTCATCTGTATCTGAGCCCCGTGCCTAGGGCTTTTCACTAAATGTTCACTCGAGGTTTATTCCCATAATTCCTCTCATACTGAAAAATTCAAGCATCAGATTGGGTGGATTGAAATTCTGCAGGTTCAGCCCAGACCGTCTGTGTTCCACACTGGGGCGTGTGGGGCACGGACCCTTATTCTCATCACCATCCACTGGGGTTGCATTCTGATGGAGTTGGCTTTCTTCTATTCCCACCCTTCCCATTGCTCCCACTTATTTGTTTTTGTTTTCCATCTGTGAATGCCTAAATTATTTTTACATGTTCCCTGAATTTTGAAACAGACTTTTAATTATACATTTTCAACTGTTTTAATGTGAACATATGAGTAGCTACCAAAAGTGCAGATAAAAGCACCACATTTCCAATTGTTTGTCACAATATTTGCTTTTTGCAAAACATTCCGGGGATGTGGCCTCCCACATCCACATTTGTAGGCTGTTTTGGAATTACTGCCAACAGCATGGCCAGTGTTGTGAAAGCTGAGAAAGAGAGGGTCTGGAGCTTGTACAGTTATTGTTTGGGTGGGTGGATTCTAGAGCATATCCCCAGCCAAGCTGGGAATACAGCAGGAATGGCAGTGGGGCTGAGCCTAAGCACAAGGCATCCAACAGACCAGTGAACAGAGTTCAAAGCATGGGCTTGATCGATCAATCTATTCATTCATTAATCCATTCAATTAATTATTCTTGCACATCTACTATGTGCACGGGATCCCATCCAGCTCAGGCCTGGGAGTTTGTGTGGTGACTGTCTAAACCTGGAAACAAGTACTGACCAGAGGCTTTAGGACATGGCCAACTGGAGTCATCAAGGGACTCAGATGGTGTGCGGAGAGGCTAGTGTGTACACGGAAAGCAGTCTGAGGCTTAGACTCTTGTGCGTGGAATGAGGGGGAGTACATGAGAGGACCATTCCAGTATCCCCAGGGTTTTAGAGCAGGTGGTGGGTTTCAAGGTGGTCAGGCAAATATTTTCTCCTTTCTCCCTTCTACTTCCCTCCCATGTCCATGGGAGAAGTATACTTATCTGCTCTATTAAATTGGATTTTGTCAAACACCTTGCTTCGGACTCTTTATGAGAATTCACTTCTTTATTCCTTGACTTTGGGCTTGACTTTGCTGTCTTCCTTGGTCCATGGAATGTCAGCAGAATATAATCTCTGGCCTCAAACCCAGCCCCATCTAGAGCAGCTCAGCCTAGAATAGCCAGACCTAAGATGATCTGAAGACCCATAAGTGAAACATAAATAGTTATCATTGTATGAGTGTGAGAATTTTGTGGTGGTTGTTACACAGCAGTAGCTGACTGATATAAGGATCTGACAGATCAAAGGCTATACTGAAAGGTTGCACATGGTTTTATACCCATGTCTCCTTCAATAAAAGTAAAAATCTCCTATGCTCCTCACCGCAGATCAGAGATTATGACACATCTTTGAGTGACTAAGTCCTCTTCTTCCTTGTTGAGCATTACTGTCTTCTAGACATCTTCACTAACCAGGGCATTTGATCAGGTTTGCTTGTTCTAGTTTACGCTATGAAAGGAGTAGATAAATTTAAATTTCTAAGAGGACAAATCATATTAGGATATTGAGGATACTTTCCATAGCTAGGCAAGTCCCTTGACATGACCTCACCTGAGCTGAGAGATGGGCTGGAGAGTGGCTCTACCCCAAGATGATTATGGCAGGCCTGGATGTTTGCGGTCCATACTAGTGCCTTTACCACAAACAGGGTTGGGGCCTAGGGACAAAATCTGGCCTGATATGTAGAGTCCAATAGGGGTCTAGCGTGATACAGATGCTGGGAAAGATTGAAGGCAGGAGAATGGGGTGACAGAGGATGAGGTGGTTGGATGGCATCACCATCTCAATGGACATGAATTTCAGCAAACTCTGGGAGATGGTGAAGGACAGGGAAGTCTGGTGTGCTGCAGTCCATGGGGTTGCAAAGAGTCAGACATGACTGAAGCTACTTAGCATGCACAGGGGCCTTATTGTTCTGCTGACCACAGACTCTATTCTGCTGCCTTTATTTTGGATTCTTCTTTGAGTGTGTGTGTGTACTCAGTTGCTCATTCATGTCTGACTCTTTGCAATCCTATGTACTGTAGCCTTCCAGGCTCCTCTTGTCCATGGGATTCTCCAGGCAAGAATACTGGAGGGGGTTGCCATGCCCTCCTCCAGGGGATCTTCCTGATTCAGGGATTGAACACATATCTCCTGTGTCTCCTGCATTGCAGGGGGATACTTTACCCACTGAGCCACCTGTGAAGCCATCTTCTTTGAGGGTCACATGCAAATCCCAAAGGGCCCTCCCACCTCTGAATCTCAGAAAGGAAGTCCTCAAACCTGCTGATAGGATGGGTTAGAGGTCACAATGCTGTCCCACCCTTTCCCTGGGAGTAGGGAGATAGGCAATGGGAACCAAAAGGCTGTGAACCTCTCCCTTCAATGTCAACATAGCTCTGGGGTCCCAGCCCTGGGACCACAGGATTCGCTCTAGGCCAAGCTGGTCTTCAAGGTAATGTTCGATATTTGCTAGCTGGCCCTGTCAGGCTGTAAGTGTAATTTAAGATAATTAAAATGAAATGTTAGCAAGTAGTGTATCTCCCCACGATGATGAGACTCCAGTGTTGGATATAGCTGAGCAGCTGGGTCCCTTGATCCATCAGAGGGGGATGATGCCAGTCTCTAAGCTCCTGGCCGATCTCCCACGTGGAAGGAATTAACACGGCAGACATAATTTCCCCGGGGTCAACATGCTTCACCCTGGAGATCTGTCTCCTTTCAAGCTCAGGGAAGGCTGACGGCAGCCACCTGCTTGCCTGGCCTTGGAGACCTTGTCTGGGCCTGCTGACCACCCCCCTGCACCCACGGGTTTTGCTTCTAGCTGAAACCTCCCTCCCCCTTCCAGTCTAATCACCAGGGGGAGGGGAACACAATCAACTTGGGTGTAAAATTCTAAAGTCCTTTGGAAAATGCAATTGGAACATAATCCCGCCTGTGAACATTTCCCAGTTAATTATCATCGGCTATATTTTTGGCATCAGGGCTGAGTGGGTGGGAGAGATGTGTATAAGAGACAGCATTTCTTCTATTCCCACCCTTCCCATTGCTCCCACTTATTTGTTTTTGTTTTCCATCTGTGAATGCCTAAATTATTTTTACATGTTCCCTGAATTTTGAAACAGACTTTTAATTATACATTTTCAACTGTTTTAATGTGAACATATGAGTAGCTACCAAAAGTGCAGATAAAAGCACCACATTTCCAATTGTTTGTCACAATATTTGCTTTTTGCAAAACATTCCGGGGATGTGGCCTCCCACATCCACATTTGTAGGCTGTTTTGGAATTACTGCCAACAGCATGGCCAGTGTTGTGAAAGCTGAGAAAGAGAGGGTCTGGAGCTTGTACAGTTATTGTTTGGGTGGGTGGATTCTAGAGCATATCCCCAGCCAAGCTGGGAATACAGCAGGAATGGCAGTGGGGCTGAGCCTAAGCACAAGGCATCCAACAGACCAGTGAACAGAGTTCAAAGCATGGGCTTGATCGATCAATCTATTCATTCATTAATCCATTCAATTAATTATTCTTGCACATCTACTATGTGCACGGGATCCCATCCAGCTCAGGCCTGGGAGTTTGTGTGGTGACTGTCTAAACCTGGAAACAAGTACTGACCAGAGGCTTTAGGACATGGCCAACTGGAGTCATCAAGGGACTCAGATGGTGTGCGGAGAGGCTAGTGNGGCATCTTCATCACAATACCAGTTTTAGGAGTCGTTTATCTTGTCTTTTAGACTAATTATCCCAAACTCACCACTAGGCTGTCACACTTACATGCTCCAATAAATGTAGTTTTAAATCAGCCGCTGACTTGGCGGCAGGGTTACCAGCAGCGTCCCTGGCTCGTGTCTAACTAGGGCCATCCATCTGTAATCATGGCGCTGAGGGGAGGTGGCACTGTTCGGGCCTCCGTGAATGATCATGCTTATTTATATGCAAATACGTCTGACAAATCAATAATGTATGATTTAGCTGTCCATGGGCCAGCAATCCCAGGTGGGGGCTCTACTGAAGGTCTGTGTTGGCTCCTGCCCTGTCCCACCAGGACTTTGCTTGCAGCTCCCCTTCCCCAGTGCAACCAACATCTAAGGTTTCCGAGTTCAAGGTGTCTTTGCTGAGATCAAGGAGTATACCCTCGTGAGGGTCTTCATCCCTATCTCAGGCTCTGCTCTAATTAGGACTTTGTCCCTTTCTTAAACTCAGGACATTATGAATTCATCAAATATTTATTGAGTATCCACTATTTATCTATCTCCATCTTTATCTCTACCTATATCCATATAGAAAACAATTCCACTTACCATATTCCGAAGCTGTTCTTGAGCTGTCTACATAAGCTATCATTTAATTCTCCTAACAAGATAGGAGGATACTGGTGGCTCGGATGATAAAGAATCCACCTGCAATGTGAGAGACCTGGGTTCGATTCTTGGGTTGAGAAGATCTCCTGGAGAAGGGCATGGCTCCCCACTCCAATATTCTTGCCTGGAGAATCCCATGGACAAGAGGACCCTGGCAGTCTACATTCTATGGGGATGAAAAGAGTCAGACACAACTGAGAGACTAACCACATTATTGGCCCTACTTTGCAGAGGGAGAAACTGTGTCACTCCGTTGTCCAAAGCTCTTCAGGCAGAGAGTATTGGTTCTGGAACTCAAGCCCAGGCAGTCTGGCCCAGGCTCTCCACTGTGATCTGCTAGGTTTTGTTGTCAAGTGCTGCACCAGCAATGGGGCTACAGCAGAGAGCAAGGCAGACAGGTGCCTGACCTCACGGAGCTTTCATTCTTGTGGGTAGATAAAGAGCAAAAGCAAAATGTAAAACAATGCAAAATGATGACAAAGCTCATACACGCGAACAACTAGTGATTCACAAACTGTGCGGCACTAGTGGTAAAGAACCTGCCTGCAAATGCAGGAGATGTAAAAGACGCAGTTGTGATCCCTGCATTGGGAAGATCCCCTGGAGGAGAGCACGGTGACCCACTCTAATATTCTTGTCTGGAGAATCCCATGGTCAGAGGAGCCTGGCAGGCTACAGTCGGTAGGGTCGCACAGAATCAGACATGACTAAAGCGACAGCACACATCCACGCACAAACTGTGCTAATTTCTTGCAAAGAAACTGGTAGAATGAAGAGCATAAGGAAGTCAGAAAACTCACCTAACTGAGCACAGCACTGTTGGCATGTGATTAGTCCAAAAGCAGGGCATTAATCTGGCTTTGCCAGCTCCTGGGGACTTCTAATCTAGTGGAGGGGGCTGGCAGCAAGATTCTTAGGTGCAAAATATTAGGTCATGTTTAAGCACTTGGGAGGAGGTTGGTGGTAAGGAGAGATGGTGAGGGGCTAGTCTAAGTCCTGGAGAGAAGAGCTTTGATGTGCAATAGGGAAGAACAAATCTGATCCCATATTAGATCTGTTTCTTTTACTGTAACATTTGTATTTCATTACTTTTGCTTAGAGTTAAGAACCTTGCCTACAGTCCCAAATACAAGATAGCCCATTCTCAAGGCTCTAACCTTTAAGAGTACCACTTTTTCATTCATATATAGATAAAGCATTGCATAACAGAGAATAACATTTGTCTTGTTGAGGGTTTACAAGAACATCATACCTGACCTACACAGTATAGGTAAAGGATTCCTATGCCAAGAAGTTTGTGATAATGAACCATGCCCCTCCCTCACTTTGCCTTCTACCTTGCAATGCAGGGGACCCAAGCCTGATCCCTGGTTGGGAAACTAAGATCCCATATGCTGCATAGGACCTTAGCCCATGAGATGTAACTGCTGAGCCTACATGCCACAACCAGAGAGCCCATGTGTGGCAATGAAAAGATGACATGGTGCAGTGAAGGTCCAACACAACCAAATAAATAAATAAACAAGCATTGTTTAAAACGGAAAAACAAAACTTAAAAAGGGTATGACTGGCTTCTTTGAAAAAAAAAAAAAATGCTTTGCTGAAATCTTTCAGGGAGTTTGGAGTTTTTTGGAGGGCACGAACTGCTCATTTTCCTTGCATGTTCCTGCAATAAACCTTTGTCTGGTCCAGATTCAGATGTTTTGGTTTTGTTTGGCTTCACTGTGCATTGGGCATATGAACTTGTGTTTGGTGACAGACACACATAAAGGCCTAATTTGTTGTTGTTCAGTCACCAAGTCATGGCCAGCTCTTTGCGACCCCATGGACTGCAGCATGCTAGGCTTCCTTGTCCTTCACTATCTCTCAGAGTTTGCTCAAACTCATATCCATTGAGTTGGTGATGCTATCTAACCATCTCATCCTCTAATTCACTCCTTAAGAATTTACTGAGTGGATACTATGTGCCAGATGTCTTATCTCAGTCAACATCTACAACAACCTTATCAAGTTAGAGATGAGAAAATTGAGGCCCAGGATCATGTAGCTGGCAAGTGAATGGTGGGTGGGAGGTTGGCATTTGAAACGGAATATGTGTCCAGTTCTTCAGTTCTAACCCTAACTCTAAGTTAACTCTAATCCTGAACTGGATCCTCTAGAATAAGCTATATCTCAGGGCTGACTCAGGGTTCTGTCTCCATGTTTCCAGAGCATCTTTTCAAACCCACCCAGACTCACCATTCTTCATGGATGTATCCTCAGCTTAATGAGGAGCCTAGCACATGGTGGAGAATCATAAGGTAATTGGTCAAGGAAGGATTGCCAGGATGGGGGTTCCCAGAGGCATTTCAGGGGGAGAAGAGGTTGGGCAGGGTTTTCTGATTTATCTTCCTGTGTATTCTTAGAAAGGAGGAGGGCCTTCCTGGATGTGTGTTACTGAGCAGGAGGATAGGTCTTCCCCCATATCCTCTGCCTTAGCTCCTCTCTGAAGTACTTAGATATATTAATAGTATGTGATGTGAATTTCCTGAGTTGCTTCGTAGATGTGAAACCCCTCCCCCCACCAAAGGGAAGATGTTAATTTCTTGACGGCTGTGAGCACATAGCCCCAGGCTTCCTGGAGCCCAAGGACTGATAAAGCTAACCCCTGTGACACCACCTTGTCCCCTCATCATTAGCCAATCAGAGAATTGTGCAGGAGCTGATCACGTACCCTGTGCTGCTCTTTAAAGATGCCAAAATCTTTCAGCGAGCTTGAGACTTTTTAGGGCATAAGCCACTTCATCGCCTTGCATGGCCTTGCAATAAACCTTTCTCTGCTCCTAATGTCTCTGTTTCAGATTGTTTGGCCTCACTGTGCATCAGGCACATGAAGTTGCGCTAACAGGTGGACCATGCCATTTTCCACCCTCTCCAGACTTCTGTTCCATCCACATGGCTTGGGAAGTCAGTCTGTGACAGCTTGAACAAGCTCCCTTCTCTATAGAAGTTTCCAGGAACCAGAAGGTAGAGGCAAAAAGCAGATATTCTGCTTGAAAAAGTAGAAAAAAAGAAAGCAGGCAGCAGCAGGCTGTGCCCAGATAGGAGGGCTCATCAATTTCCGTTAGCAACTCTCCTCCCGCCTGGGGAGATTGTCCCTGCCTCATCTCCTGGACTGTTAATGCCAGCGCTCCCTGGCACACACAGCCAGGCCCAGCTCTGGGCTGGGGACCTTCACTTCAAGCTAGGCTCAGAGCCATGAAATATTCAGTGCCAGTGACTTTCTCTCTTATATTTCTTCATATTCGGAGTGGCCACTCAATTGATATGTAAATAAAATGCGCCAGTACTGAGCCTGTCCTGCACTGCATTATTTAAGCTGCAAAACGATGCATCATCCGTCATGGGGCCCATTGGCGGGACCCCGCTGGGCGCCGGGCAATAAAGCCCGCAAGAGCCTCATCAGAAGCAGCGGGTGGCCTAGTGGAAGTTCATTTATGCATGAAATATTCAGCCAGCAACAGTGCCAGCCTTAAACATCAGTAATTGGGGGGTTTCTATTGCTCCTAACTAGCGCCTCTAAATTATTGCAAAAGACTGGCCAATTTTCAAATTACATATATTCGTCATGCTCTTGTACCTTTCCTGAACTAACTGCACTGGCCCTGTGTTGTGGCTGCGTGCACACTCACCGTGATGAGCTGTGCCCAGTGGAGACAGGCACCTCTGCACAGGAGAAAACAGCAGAGGCTGCATCAGTCCAGCAAGCCCTGTGCTCCCCCTCCGTCTCACTCTCCTGATTTTTGGTTGTACCGCTCATTGTGGTTCCTTAGTGGGGTCTTTTTCATGCCTACATCAGGTGTCTGAGACTCTGGGGTGGGAAGGCAAAGATTCCCCAGGGTTCCCCTGAGAAGGATCGAGTCCAATATCTGCCCTTGTGTGGACTTGCCTAGTTCTGCGAGGACACAGTTCATTGATGGTGCATCTTTTCTTTCCCAGACCCTCCCTAGGTGAGATGCTGGGAATACAGCAATGAATTAAAAGGCAGCTCACCCCAGTCTTTAAGGAAATCACAAGGCTGGTAGCTCACAGTCCCATTTAGATTTACCAAATCATCTTTGGGTAAAGTGTTATTGTCTTGCCCTCCCCTTGAGGCAGATTCTAAGACAAGAATGTGAATGCAGATTGTTTATTTGGGAGGTGATCCAGCAAACTGTGGTGGGAGTGGGGAGGTGAGACTGGGAAGTGAAGGAAAAGAGGTTCATACAGAAAGTGTTCATGAGCTAGGTAGCTGGGGTTCCATCCCACTGGGCTGAGTTAGCATAGAATACATCTCAGATTTTCCCTATACACAGAGTGAGGGAGATCAAGTATTTGTCCAGTGGCCCCTGTCCATCCCTTGGAGGCACATTTCAGAGAGGTGCCGCTGCTTGTGGTATGGGAGAGACAAGGATTAAGGCAGTATGCTTGGCATCCTCCCAACGTCACTCCTGGGAACTGGCAGGGTCAGACAACCGTCTGTATGGGAGTTCCCCATTTTTCTCTCTGAATTCTGGCACAGGTCCTGCATGTATAGGGAGAGAGGGGGAGAAGTTCCCTGCAAAGGACTCAGCTCAACCTGCCCAGGGGGGCTGCTGACCTTTTGCAAAAGAGGTCTTGCCCCGCGGTTGAATAACTGCCTGCATTGGGTGCGGGTGGAAGAAAGGAGAAAGGAGGAAGGAAGGGGTGTTAAAATCATCTCACGATCAATTCCGGATGATTGCTAATCATCTCAAGAATGCCTTTTCACCTTGGCTGCTACCTCTCAGCCTTCAAGTTTCTGTTAAGCATCCCCTCCTTGGAGAAGCCTTCCCTGACCAAGCGGATGGTCATCCCTTTATTCTTTATTACAGTCTGTTTCATCCGCAGCATTTTTCACAATCTGCAAGGCTATCACTTACTTATCTGCTGTCTTGGTGTCAGGCACCTCCCACTGGGTAGTAAATTCCAGGAGGAAGTGATCGTGTCTACTCTCTTCGCTATTCTGTTCCTAGGGTCTGACCCAGCATCTCACTCACAGGGGGGTCCTCATAAATGCTACTGAGTGAGTGAAGGAGTCAATGACAGCTGTGAACGAGGTAGTATGATCCCTCCTGTCACAGATGGGGAAAATGAGGCTGAGAGACTCTGAAGGAATTGTCCCTCAGGGCTGGAACCCAGCTTTTGGTCTCCAGGGCCCTCTGGCAATAACTCATCCCCTTCTGTCCCCTTTCTGAATTCTTGGCATTCTGCCATTTTCAGCACTAACACCCCTTCAAACCATACTTGGGAAACCTTGAGGCCAAATTCAGCCTTGAAATCCACAGGAGACAGGATTCCAAGAGCGGAGTTGCCCAGCCGTAGGGCAGGCAGGAAAGGGTGGGCTGAAATTCCATTCACCCTTTCTGCCAGGCCACACCTGGCCCACCCACCTGCTCTGTATCCTGCCCCACCAGGGACATGATGTCAGCTCTGGTTCCCAAGGCTCAGCTACAAAAGGAATTTAAGATCCTGAGGAGAATAAAATATCCAAATATCCAAGAAACCCTTCAGGGCCAAGACTCTTTTCTGATAAGCTCCTCAAAGGCGTTTCCTATGTAGTAATAAACTTTGTCGCTCATTGCAATGGACTGAAATTTGTTTTAATCCTTTTGAAAAATAAGACAGACGAGGTGATTTTTTAAAAAAAACTTTAAACATTTTGAAACAAGGTCATATTTACAAGAAAGTTACACAAATAATTCAAAGAATTGCTATATACTCCTTACCCAGATTCCTTCACAGTTAACCTTTAACCACATGTATTTTATCATTGTATGTGTGTGTATAAACATACAATGTTTTTTCCTGACCTGAACTGTTTGACCTAAGTTTTGAACATAGCAACCTTTTGCTGTCAATATATCAGTGTGTAGCTCCTAAAACCTAGGAAATTTTCCTATAACTGTAATGGAAAGAGAACTTTCAAAACCAGGAAATTAGCATTCATATAGTATGCCATCTGATCCACTAACCTTATCCTACTCTTACCAGTTGTCCAGTAATATGGATGATTAGTGTGAAGTCGCTCAGTTGTGTCTGACTCTTTGCGACCCTGTGGACTGTAACCCACCAGGCTCCTCTGTCCATGGGATTTTCCAGGCAAGAATACTGGAGTGGGTTGCCATTTCCTTCTCCAGGGGGTCTTCCCGACTCAGGGATCGAACCCAGGTCTCCCTCATTGCAGGCAGATACTTTAGCCTCTGAGCCACCAGGGAAATGTGGATGAAGTGCCCCTGAAGGAGCAGCATGTGGCTGTGGGCCTGGGGCTAAAGGAGACAGGGTTCCAATCTTGACTCTCCCTTTTTACTCTGGGGACCTTGGATAAATAACATATTCCACCCCACGCATAGGTTTCTTCCTCTATAGAATAGGAGTTAAATAGGGCCTTCCTCTTAAGACTGTTTTAGGGACTTGCCTGGTGCTCCAGTGGTTAAGAATCTGCCTGCCAATGCAGGGGACTCAGGTTCAATCTCTGGTTGAACCAGGAAACTTCCACTTGCTGCAGAGGAACTAAGCCTGTACACCTCAACTACTGAGCCTGTGCTCTTGAACCTGCACACCACAGCGAAGCGTAGCCCCTGCTCGCTGCAGCTAGAGAAAGCCTGTTCACAGCAAAGAACACTCAGGGAAACTCCCCACCCCCTCAAATAAGAATAATAAAATAAGTTTTTAAAAGATTGATTTAGAATTAAGTGAGATGATGCAGGGAAAGCACTTACCCCTGTACCTGGCAGCCAATCCACATGCAGTAAAGGGTAGCTCTTGGTGGTGGTGGCAAAGAGATGCCTTGTACGGTGCCATGCATTGCAGTGAGAGCATTTGACACCCCCTCTGTCTTTTCCCTTGTGGCTCAGCTGGCAAAGACTCTGCCAGCAATGCACGAGACCTGGGTTCGATCCCTGGGTTGAGAAGATCCCCTGGAGAAGGGAAAGGCTACCTACTCCAGTACTCTTGCCTAGAGAGAATTCCATGGACCGTACAGTCGATGGGTTTGCCAAGAGTCAGACACAACTGAGTAATTTTCACTTCACTGCCTTCTCCAGGTTGGGATGGTGAATAAGCCTCATGACTCTACCTGTGTCCACTTCTGACTTTGGTTCCTCTGCCTCTGAACAGTTGTGAGAGTTGCCATTGGTGCCCCTATGAAGGTGAAGTCGCTCAGTTGTGTCCGACTCTTTGAGACCCCGTGGGCTGTAACCTACTAGGCTTCTCCATCCATGGGATTCTCCAGGCAAGAATACTGGAGTGGATTGCCATTTCCTTCTCCAGGGGATCTTCTCAACCCAGGGATCGAACCCGGGTCTCCTGCATTGGGGGCGGACACTTTAACCTCTGAGCCACCCGGGAAGCCCGGTGCCCCTATGACACATCCTTTTATCCCATCTCTGACTTCAGCTGTATATATGGTGGGAGATTCCCATGCTCCTGGAGAAAGTCTGATTTTAAAAATTGAAATATGGTTGATTTAAAGCATTGTACGTTTCTGGTGTACAACACAGTACAGTTCAGTTCAGTTCAGTTGCTCAGTCGTGTCCGACTCTTTGTGACCCCATGGACTGCAGCACGCCAAGCCTCCCTGTCCATCACCAACTCCCGGAGTTCACTCAGACTCGCGTTAATCGAGTCAGTGATGCCATCCAGCCATCTCATCCTTGGTCATCTCCTTCTCCTCCTGCCCCCANATCCCTTCATGCTTTTTGGAGTTATTTCTCCACTGATCTCTAGTAGCATATTGGGCACCTAATGACCTGGGGTGTTTCTCTTTCAGTATCCTATCATTTTGCCTTTTCATACTGTTCATGGGGTTCTCAAGGCAAGAATACTGAAGTGGCTTGCCATTCCGTTCTCCAGCGGACCACGTTCTGTCAGCCCTCTCCACCATGACCAATATACACACTACTATATATCAAATAAGTAACTAATAAGATCCTACTATATAGCATAGGGTAGGGCTTCCCAGGTGGCGCTAGTGGTAAAGGACCTGCCTGCCAATGCAGGTCAACATAAGAGATGCAGGTTTGATCCCTGGGTTGGGAAGATCCCCTGGAGGAGGGCATGGCAGCCCACTCCAGTATCCTTGCCTGGAGAATCCCACAGACAGAGGGGCCTGGCGGGCTATTGTCCATGGGGTCTCAAAGAGTTGAACACATCTGAAATGACTTAGCACACACACATGCACATATAGCAGAGGGGACTCTACTCAATACTCTGTAATGACTTATATGGGAAAGGAATCTGCAAAGAGGGCATATTATGCATTTATAACTGATTCTCATTGCAGTACAGCAGAAACCAATACAACATTGCAAATCAGCTCTAATCCAAAAAAATTAATAAAAAAAAGACCCTGGCTTTGTCCTTGGAGGGCTCACAGAAAGGTGAGGAGGTGGTCAGAAGAGCGATTGTGCATATGGAGGGGTGTGATGAAGGGACACGCAAACACAATGGGGAGTCCTGCAGAGAAAGCAGTGCCCTGGGAGGTGGGGGCCCAGGGGAAGGGAGCTGGGTCAGAAAGGTGAGTAGGTACCACAGGAGCTGAAGGCGAAGGGCCTTCTGAATGGAGGAAAGGGTCTGAATGGCCCATGTGGATATGAGAGGTGGTCAGTGTGGCTGAAGTGTGGTGAGATAGCAGGGCAAGAGCTGGGCTGGTGGGGGCAGGCCAGGTCTGTGAAGGATTTTGAGTTGGCTGAGAGGTTGGGGCTTTGAGGTGGGGTTAGGGGGAACCTCTGCTCTGTCAGAAGGTGGGGTGGGATGGAGTTGGAGTTTTATGGAAGGATTACTTTGGTCATGCACGTGTGGCAGTGGTCAGATGGGGAAGCCAGAGCTGCTGCTGGCATCCAGACAAGTTGGGGAGGACGGAGCACAGCAGTGGTGAGAGATACCAGCCGGGGAGGGGAGGTGCGAGTTCCCTGAGACCCCGAGGGAGCCTCAGAGGAGGTTGTACCTGGGGCCAAGCAGGGATCATGGAGGTTGGAGGAGTCCCTGGAGGACCTGGAAAAGTAGGAGTGGGCAAAACCTTCTTCCCTCTTGCTCTCTCCTCTGAGGCTGAGGTCCCTGGAGCTACCAGGTTTTCTATCCAGTCTGTGATCCGTGATAGTGCTGGAGTGAGAAGGATGTGATTGGAGGACCAAACTGGGTGGAGTGAGAAGGAGCCATGGATGCAATCCCCAAGGAAGGTCCCTTCTGCAAAGTGTCAGGGACAGGGAGGGACCTGAGGAGTTGGGTGGATCTGGGTTTAAATCCCACTGTGTGACCTTGGGCCAGTCAAATCACCTCTGAGCCTGAGATTCCTCATCTATGAAATGGGTACCCAAAAGAGTACTGTGATTATCTAGAGGTTGTGGGGAGAGGTCAGCGGGACAGATGCTTAGGACAAAATTAGGATGCCTTCCAGAAATGTCAGCAGCACTGCAGTATCAAAAACTCCAGGGGGCACCTTTTACATGGAGAATGAGGTGAATTATTTGATATTAGACATTAAGGCCGGAAGACCTCAACATTTGGTCTTCAGGGCCAGGTGATCTGGTGGTACTAAGCTTTATGGGTATAGGGCCTGGAGGGAGGCTTGGCATTTGGGGAGATGCTGGCCTGTCCCTACACTGCTGTCCCATCCCTGTAGGAACGGGCCATCTGTCAGGGGCTCAGGCAGTCAGGCAGGCTGTTGAAAAGGCCTGCAGGCAAGGGATGCTTCCCCTGACAGGGGCGTCCTTCACTGTCAGCAGCCTCGCCTCGGTGGGTTAATAAAGCCATCCATCACCCTTCTCCATGCCAGGTATCTAAATGCCTGTTTAATACCACCCTGGGGGTGGGAGTAGCCTGCAGTAGGGATGCTCACTTGGCATCCTCACCTGGGTTGAGGACAAGAGGAACCTGCCTGGTGGTTTGGAAACTTACTGCAGCCCTGATGCAAACCCAGTCCGAGACCTCCCTCCACCTGGCTGGCCTGGGCCTCTCTAGATCACCTAGTGACAAATGGCATCAAGGCATCCAAGTTCCCGTTTTCTGTCTTTGTGCTCACAGAGGATACATGTTGGAGCAGGAACAGGTGTCTGGTGACCGGAGCCACCCAACTGATCTGTCCCACCCATCTGCCTCGGCACAGAGTTAGGGATGTGCGGGTTGTGTCTGGCTCTTCAGAGAAAGGCATTTGAGAGGCATGAGTGGTTGCTTTGATGCCTGTTCAGGCTAAGAGAGGGAAGGGGAGGGAACTTGAGGACTAGCAATCGAATGACAGGCTGCTGTTTACTGAGCACTTACTGTGTGCATTTTGCCTGCATATGACCAAACCTGGGTGCAGTTATTACCCCCATTGTGCAGATGGCAAGTTGAGGTCCAGAAAAGTGAATTGTGTATGATTAAAAAGCCAGAAGGTGCAGAGCTGGAATCTGAGTCCAGGTTCATTTGCCTCTGAAGTCTCTCTCTCTTTTTTTAAAAATATAATTGCTTTACAATGTTGGGTTACTTTCTGCTGTACAACAATGTGAATTGCTCTAAGTGTACATACATCCTCTCCTTCTTGAGCTTCCCTTCCCCCCACCCCACCCCTCTAGGTCATCACAGAGCACTGAGCTCAGCTCCTTGTGCTATATAATACGTTTTCACCAGCTATTTTACACACGAAAGTGAAAGTGAAGGTTGCTTAGTCATGTCCAACTCTTTGCGACCCCATACAGTCCATGGAATTCTGCAGGCCAGAATACTGGAGTGGGTAGCCATTCCCTTCTCCAGGGGATCTTCCCAACCCAGGGATCAAGCCCGTCTCCCAGATTGCAGGTGGATTCTTTACCAGCTGAGCCACCAGGGAGCCCTTTTTACACCTGGTGGTGTATACATGGCAGTGCCTTTTTCCGAGTTCATCCCACACGCTCTCCTTTTCCCTCTTTGTTCACGTATCTGTTCTCTATGTCTTCGTTTCCATTCTTGTCCTGCAAATAGGTTCATCTGTTTCATTTTTCTAGATTCCACGTATGTGTGTTAATATACCATATCTGTTTTTCTCTTTCTAACTTAACTCCACTCTGTGTGACAGACTCCAGATCTATGCACATCACNACCCAGGGATCAAGCCCGTCTCCCAGATTGCAGGTGGATTCTTTACCAGCTGAGCCACCAGGGAGCCCTTTTTACACCTGGTGGTGTATACATGGCAGTGCCTTTTTCCGAGTTCATCCCACACGCTCTCCTTTTCCCTCTTTGTTCACGTATCTGTTCTCTATGTCTTCGTTTCCATTCTTGTCCTGCAAATAGGTTCATCTGTTTCATTTTTCTAGATTCCACGTATGTGTGTTAATATACCATATCTGTTTTTCTCTTTCTAACTTAACTCCACTCTGTGTGACAGACTCCAGATCTATGCACATCACTAGAAATGGCCCAATTTTGCTTCCTGTTATTGGAGCCTCATTCTGAACTGGAACACTTTGCTGGCTTCAGGACTGGCTGGTCTCATAGTTCTCCTAAAATCTCCCCAATAACTCTGTGAATCAGTGTTCTCCTCCCACTTTATCTATGAAGAGAAGGAAGTTTGGAGAGGTGATAGGAGGAGTGCAAGCTCACCCAGCCCGAGACCCCAGAGCTGGGCTTCAACCCAGGTCTGTGGGGCCCCAAACTAGCGCATGTAAGACGGTTTTCCCATCAGACCAGTGTGTTTTCAAACCTTTGTAGCCACAGATCCTCTTTTGCTCTCAAAGGGGAAATCTGATTTGGGACCCTGCAACAGAGAGCAGATGAAACAGGTTGCCACTCTGGTTAAGCGGGGGCTTTTCCTAGTTGTCTCCTGCTGTGTAACAAAATGCAGTGGGCTTAATACACAATCATTGTGCATTATGTCTTGTGGTTTTGTGGGTCAGGAATTCGGGCAGGGCGCAGTGGGGATAGATTGCTTCTTTTCCACCATGTCTTTTGGAAGACTCGAAGATTGGGGCTGGAGCCTGCAGGGTTGTTCAGTCTCATGTCTGGCGGGCAATGCTGGCTTTGGGTGGGGGGTGGGCAGTTCACCCTGCCTCCTCGTGTGGTCTCTCCCTGCGTGGTCTCTCCCTGTGACCTAGTGCGGGCTTCCTCACAGCACGGACGTTGGGTTCAAACCACAGACGGCCAGAGAGCGAGAGAGAGGCAGACAGAAGCCATGGCAGCTTTCATGACGTGGCTCAGAACGTCCCTTCCTGTCTGAGTTCAAGAAGAGGAGACAGACTAGGAGAGCACGTGGGACTGGAGATTTTGCTGGAGCTGGTTTTGGAAAATTCAATTTGCCACATGGAGCTGGCTAACCCCCTTCCTGCCTCCCTAGCCCCTGAGCAACCCAGGGGTTCCAAATAGTAATTAGAAAACTGTCCCATAACGTGTGGCCTAGGTGACCTTTTGAAGATCCATCAGTTCATTAATCAACAGTCAAATCACTTCCTGACTTATCAGGTCTCTGCCGAAGTGGAACTCAGCCTCATCATGAAGCTCATCAGGCAAGTTCATTCTTTCTTCATTCATGTGTCAAGGTACGCTCCGTATCACAGCCTTTAGGGAACTTGTGGTCGGTGGAAGAGACACAGAGGCCAACAACCCTGCTAAGCAATATACTGAATACCATACTTGTACCAGTCTAGTCCACCTCAACAGAAATGAACAGACCTGGGGTGGGACTTCCCAGGTGGTCCAGGGGTTAAGACTCCAGGCTCCCAATGCAGGGGAACTGGGGTTCCATCCCTGGTCAGGGGACTGGATCCCACATGCCACAACTAAGAGTTCTCCTACCTCAACGAAGATAGAAGACCCTGCATGCTGCAACTAAGATCTGGCGCAGCCAACAAACAAACAAATAACAAAACAAAAAATCTGGGGGCCTCAGGGATGCTTCGGATCTTCTCCTTTGGTTAACCCCTGCATTCTAGCCTTCCCGATTTTCCTCTCTGCGACCCCTGGGACCTTTCTACTGTTCCCTGCTTTGTCCTGGGAGTGGGGGCTTCTGCTTTAGATGCCCCTCTTCCTCCTCTGCTTCTGTCCCCCCTGGCCAGGTCAAAAATATCCCCCATCTCTAGCTCTCCTCAGGGACCCAGCAGGCTCAATCCATCCACCTCCGGCTCACTGGCTTTTTGACCAGCAGCTGTATTAGTTGAGATAATTCTGTCAACACGTGCCTTTTGTACCCAGAACGTGCTTGGTTAAATTTGTTAAAGAATACCCCAGGCTAACACATCATTATACTCCCAGACTCATCTATCTTTGACTTCGGATTAATTCTTTTTTTCTCCCCCTCTCTCTTCACCTCCTCCATAAATCCTGGTGCACTTAATTAATTTCAGTTCCACTGTAAGGTCCATAATACAGAATTGTTCAAGCAAACACAAAATTAATTATTCTATTTACAGCCTTCTCATTGAGAGGAGCATTTCATCTTTCATAATTACATTTTGGAACGTCCAATTATGAATTCAGGAGCNTGCTGCTAAGTCGCTTCAGTCGTGTCCGACTCTGTGCGACCCCATAGACGGCAGCCCACCAGGCTTCCCCGTCCCTGGGATTCTCCAGGCAAGAACACTGGAGTGGGTTGCCATTTCCTTCTCCAATGCATGAAAGTGAAAAGTCAAAGTGAAGTTGCTCAGTCGTGGCTGACTCTTTGTGACCCCGTGGACTGCAGCCTACCAGGCTCCTCCTTCCTCCATGGGATTTTCCAGGCAAGAGTACTGGAGTGGGTCGCCATTGCCTTCTCCGTCCATGATGCTTAGCCTCCTAGAGTTTTAAGCTACAAAGGAAACCCTGTTTATTAAAAAAAAATAAGATTTTGTTTTTTAATGTGGACCACTTTTTAAAAGTCTTTTATTTAATTTGTTACAATATTGCTTCTTTCACGTTTTGGTTTTTTGATCTCACATCATGAGGGCTCTTAGCTCCTTGACCAGGGATCAGACCTGCATCCCCTGGAATTGGAAGGTAAAGTCTTAATTTCTGGACTGCCAGGGAAATCCTGAGACCCTGTTTAAAGGTTTCTAAGAATACCATTTTCCAACAGACTCATATTTTGATGAAATTATGCATATATGTTTAACATTTGTTAAAGAGTAAGGTCCCGTTTTTGGAATAGGTATGCTCTGCTGGTCCACGCTAGGTCTTAGGGTTCCTTCCTCCCAGCCTGGTCTTCCTTATTTCTCTTCAGAGACAATGTGGCTTCGCTTTAACATAAGTAGAAAAAAAAAAAATCTATGAAGTTCCTGCTAAACGCTAGGCATCGTGTCATGCCCTATGCTGGCTTCTTTGCACATGTTCCTTATTTAACCCTCACAACCACCCTATGACATTCAGAGGTGAGTTCCTGAAACACAGGAGGGTTATCGTGGACATGTACATGCAGGTGAGCAAGAGGAGACTTGAGTTCCAGGCCTGCATGGGCTCTGAAATCTCAGGGAAGTGACTTACTCCATGAAGGCTTCAAGATGTGGCATCAGACCTGGACTCTCTCTCTGTGTTTGAATCCCAGCTCCAGTACAGTCTAATGTCTTGGGTGATTTATGTAACTTCTCTGTGCCTCAGTTTCCTTGTGTGTTAAACTGAGACAATATCACCCACCTCATTGGACTGTGGCGAGTTTTCTAGGAGACTCTATACACAAAGCCCTGGCTGATATTGGGAAGGTACTCGCTAAGAGGCTGTCTCTGTTTCTCTGTCTGTGGAATGAGTTAATTTTAAGTACGAGGGACAACAATGCCTATTGGAAACGAATGTTCTGTCACAGTTCACGAAGGCCTGGGATGTGCTAAGATTTTAAGGGTGGGACAGGAATTAATGTGATGTGAAAGGAAGGATGTGAAAGGCCCAGAAGTTGTGCTGAACCTTCCGCTTTTATTTCTGCCTTTCACGTTGCTCTCCGAGTAAACCCTTCGCAGTTTCCCCATTCATTCAGAATAAAAATATACCCTTGATGGTGGCCTATATGGCCCAGCCAGATTCTGTCTCTCCAAACTTACCTACTTCTCACTTTTTTCTTTACTTTCCCTGTCTAGTCATAATGACCTTCTCTCTGTTCCCCCTGTGACATCTTTCCAACCTCTGGACTTCCGCACCAGCCATATCCCTTGCCACACACGTTCTTCCCTCTGCTCTCAGCATGGCTGGTTTGGTTCAGGTGTCATCTCTTTGGAGAACCTTCTCTGACCATCCTACCCATGAAGCAGCCCTTAGCCCAATACTCTCAATCACATCACCTCTTAATTATCTTCACAGCTCTTACACTCTCTGAAAGATCTTGGTTGCTTCCTTGTTTATCGTCTGTCTCCAAACCACTAGCATATAAAGACGTGAGAGCAGGGGTCGCGTCTGTCTTGCTTCATTCTCTAGCCCAGGTCTCATGATGTGTGTGCTCAGTCACTTCAGTTGTGTCCAACTCTTTATGACCTTATGGACTGTAGCCCGCCAGGCTCCTCTGTCTATGGGATTCTCCAGGCAAGAATACTGCAGTGGGTTGCCACGCCCTCCTCCAGGGGCTCTTCCCAACCCAGGGATCAAACCTGCATCTCCTGCATTGACAAGCTGACTCTTCACCTACTAAGGGACCTGGGAAGCCTGGTTTCATGATAGGTGCACAATAAATACTGTTTACCTTCATCCCTAAAGTGACAACAGGAAGCCTGGGAAAACAAAGACTTTGTAAAGTCTCGGTTTATGATTAACTGTAGAGGAAATGGGCGAGGCTTCATTTTTGCTTTAAATCAGTTTCCTGATCTTGAAGAGCCTTCCTCCACTCTAACACATCCTCAACATTGGGGAGAGCCATTGATTTATCTCATAAGTGATTTTTTCCGGACCTGCCCACACTGAATAATGACTTGCTTTTGTGGGCTGAGGATGTCTTTCTGTTGTTCCACCTGGTAGGTTTGTTTTGTTTGTTAATTAGCTATTAATTGGAAGGGCTCCTGGGGACTAGGGTTTGGAAGGGAGGCCCCAGAGGAGGGCCAGGGGGTCTGGGGTAAGCGAAGACCCAGATTGGATCGAGGATGACCTCACTGGGTACTGGGCTAATTTATTTCAAATGCCGTCATGTCCAGATAGTCAGTGAGTTCGTGGGATGATGAGTGATTGTGTTAATTAAGTCCTGTAAACACTACAGCTTAATTTTCAGCAGTGGGACTGCAGCTGGTGGGTGGGAGCTGCCAGCAGCTGTGGCAGAAGTTGTCCTTGAAGGAACAGGCCATGGGTGGTTAGAAGTGGGGCAGGGCAGGGCAGGGAGGCGGTTCAAAGACAGGCAACTCATTCTGGAGCATTCTTTTCTCTCTCCCCATTTTGTCCCTTCTCTGTCCCTCTAAGACAGGCCTTGCCCATGGGAATACCCCAGATTAATGAAATGGTAATAATGGCTCAGTGGTAAAGAATTTGTCTGCCAATGCAGGAGACACGGGTTCAATCCCTGGGCCAGGAAGATCCCCTGGAGAAGGAAACAGCAACTCCAGTATTTTTGCCTGGAAAATCCCATGGACAGAGGACCCTGATGGACTACAGTCTCTGGGGTCTCAAAAAATTGAACAAGACTTAGTGACTAAAAAACAGCAACACTGCCCATAAATTTTCTGAAGGGAATTTCAGGGAGAGCACCCTATCTCCTTTAAAGCCCAAGCTTCCATCATTTTTTTGTCTTCCTCCACTCCACCTCCCCCAGACCTCGTGTCCATCATCTCTTGTATCTTTCAGTTTGCCTCTGAAGCACTGTATGCCTTGCCTTTGCCCAGGTCTTCCCATCTCCTCCAGCAGCCCTGTAGCCCTGTAGCCCACCTCCATCTCTCTCTGGAAAGACCCTGATCACCATCGTTTGGATCCCCTTTCTGGCACTCGTGGCTCTATAATTCTCTCTCCACACAGCACCCAGTATGATCATTTTGAAACATACCTTTGACTATGTCACTCCCTTGCTTAAAATTCTGTAGTGACTTTCTATGTAGTAAAAGTCCTTTCCAAGGTCTACGAGATCACATACCACCGAGTCCCATAGCTCTGTTTACCATCACTCTCGATTGCATACTTGGGAACAAATTGCTTTTATTATTTTGGAACCAAATTAAACAAAACAAAACAAAACAAAACAAAACAAAACAAAACAAAAAAACTTCAGGTCTTTGAACAAGATGTTCCTTCTGCTTGGAACCCTTTCTTCTTTTCCTTGATGCCTTTGCTTGTCTCACTCCCCACTGTATAGGTCTCAGAAGTCCCTTCATTAGATCAGGGGATTCTTCTGACCCTTGTAGCCACTTAGGACTCCCTCGGGTGCCTGACCCCATGGAGGACTTGATGGCATTAGAGTGCCCACACTGAAAGTTAATATGTTTGTTGTCAGAGTCTGTCGTTATAGGGATGGGACCATGACTAGCTCACTGCTCCCCTCCCCATGCCAAGAATGGTGCCTGCCATCTACATGTTTGTTGAGTTGCATGAATTCAGCGCTCCATTTCTATGATGGACAGAGAGCAGTGAGGTGCAAAGCAATTGCTTCCATGGGGACTGTGAGGAAGAGAGGAGGCCATTTGGAATCAAGTCCTGAAAGAAATGGCTACAGAGATGACAGGGTTCAAACGGTAGATTTACCAATTTCCCGGCAGAGTTAGGGGAGTTAGGAGCATGAGGCAACAAGGTCAGCACTGAAAGTCAGGGGCAGGCAAGGATGGGGTCTTGGGAGTGGGGAGGAACCATCTGAGGGTGATCCCACCTGAGAGCCAGGGATGGCCAGGGGTTGGGGAGCTGTTGCAGTCCTCTGTGACCTGATGCCATAATGCCCGGTGCCCTCCCCTGGGTCACCCTCTTAAGGGATGATCTAGAGTTGTCTACATCAAAGGGTATTCACTGGGAATTCACTTCCAAGAATGCTGGCTTCCTGAGACAGCTAGCCCATCCCCTGATGAGGACAGAGGCACAGTGCAGGGCTCCACAGCCTCTTACACTCTCGTGCCCCTGATTTTATATGGAAGACAGATCGGATCCTCACAGCCGCATAGACCCAGGAGGATCTCAGAAGTTTCCTTTTGGCTTGACTGGTCCCTCTGCTGTGATGCTGCTCGTGCTTTCTACTGCTGTGTCCTTCCCCAAACTTACTGATGTCAAGCACCCAGCGGGTTCAGCTCACAGGTTCAGGAATTCTGGAAGGGCACAGTGGGGACAGCTCTTCTCTGCTTCACAATATCAGGAGTTTCAGCTAGGATGACTTGCCTGGGGATGGAGGATGTGCTTTCTAATGTGCTTTCTTCACCTGCATACCTGGTACCCCAGATAGGGATGGCTGGAGTCTGGGCTCAGTGGGACTGTCACAGAGGACTTAAAAATGGTCTACATTCCTGGAGTCTAGGGTAGTAAGAACTCTTACTTGGATACCTGCTACCATGTTGTGATTGTTACAAACTCCTTCCCTGCCTCTAAATTATTGAGTGGCCTTAGTCAAGTTGCTTGATCTCCTCTAAGGCCTCAATTCCTCATCTGTGAAATGGGGATAATGATGGTGGCAATCCCATAGGGTCTTGGAGAGCATTAAATGACAAAATGCATACAAAATACACAGAATAAAATCTCAATGCTTGTTAATATTACCATTGCTTCCTTACCTTTAACATGTGAGAGTAAAAGACTCTGTATTCATTCAGTGCCTAAGGATCTCCTTTTTGACACTGAAAGTATATGGAGAGAGAAAGAACAATCTCTCTGGGATCTCTTCTTATGAGGACATTAATCCTATTGGGTCAAGGCCTCATGACCTTTATGATCTCATTTGATCTTAACTACCTCCTGAAAGTCCTATCTCCAAATACAGTTGACCATGAACAACTTCCAGGCTTAGGGGCACTTTCAACCAGACAGCTGAAAATCTGAGTATAACTTTATATATATATATATAGTTATCCATAGTATATATTTATGTAGAGAGTATATTTCTATATACTTGTTTTATTTTATCTCACTGTATATATAATGTATGTATAAATATATATATTCTTGTGTCTGGGCAGTCTAATACATATTTTCTTCTATACATATAAAATATATTTCTTTCTGTGCATTGTGCATGCATGCCTAGTTCTGTCCAACTCTTTGCAATCCCATAGCACACCAGGTTCCTCTGTCCATGGAATTTTCCAGGCAAGAGTACTAGAGTGGGTTGCCATTTCCTATTCAGGGTATCTTCTGAACCCAGGGATGGAACCTGTGTTTCCTGCACCTCCTGCACTGGTAGGCAGATTGTTTATCCCTGTGCTACTTGGGAAGTCCCATATGTCTCTCTATATATAAAGAAAAAAATATGTATTAAGAAAATAGGACTGAACTACACAAACCCAAGAACACACAAATCCACAGTTAGTTAGTGGTCAAGCCAATCTATGAATCCAGTTTGTCTTATTCCAAAGTAAATTTGGAGGGGGAAGTGAGGAACAATTGGGGGATGGGTATAAGGAGAGGAAATGTCCGTGAATGAGTTTTACTTCCTTGTCACAATTTGTTATGATATGGTTTGTTATTATTTTTCTGAAGGCAATTAGAATTTTCTCTGTAGTTTTCATTTTTTTGGGCCCGAGCTTTACCTGTCCTTGGAGAGTCAGGGAATTCTGTAAGATGTGTTGCAAACCTCTCCAGTAGTTTCTCTCCCATCTCCCCTCTCTTAGAGGTAACCACCCTCCCTTCTTGCAACAGGCTGAGATATTTACCTCTGTGTCTCTGCACAACATGTTCGCATCAGTACTTCTTGCTTTTTCAGATGCAGGTATTTTGTCTTGATTTCTCATCATGGAAAGTGAGGATTTAACTTTCTTCTACCAGTTCCTTCCACACCTGTCCATACTTGTCACCTGCTCCCACCCCCCAGCACAGATATATCTTAGCTGTGTTAAGATCGATGTTTACTCTTTATATTACTGTGGCTATGTAAGCACTCCTCATGACTGAGGCAGATAGTAAGCTATGATTACTTCTCTTTCTCCACAAAACTTCTAATTTTCTGAGAGTTACTATTTGCCTTTTTTTTTTTTTTTTTTTCAGTTTGGTTTGCTATATATTCATCATTGGTTTAATCCCAACTCCTTGCTAATTACCTAAATCACCTATCAAGACTCTCAAACATATCAGATATTCTATTTCTCCTTCTGAAAGATGTCTCTCCCAGTGGCTCTAACTTGATCTCATCTGGCCTGGATGCCTTCTAAGCTTGACACACAGCTGTCATCTCGAGCTCTCTCTTCCTCCTCCTACTGAGGAGTCCTTGTTGCTCACTCCTTGGTTGGATTTCTCATTTTCTGAATCTTGTCTTCCTCTTTCTTGGCTTATGTATACCAAGAGAGAGAGAGCTCCTTGGTATTTTTGGAGAGCTCCTTCTCTAGCTGTGTCTTAAAAAGAGATACATGAAAGATCAAAACACAAAAGCTTCTCATGTCTGAAAAATAGCCTTATTTTATTCTCACATTTGATGAATATTTGCCTGGGAGTAAATCTTTTGCTTAGAATTCATTTTCCTTGATAGTTTTGAAGCAAGTCTTCCATAACTAGCTTCCAAAACAGGTAAGATCGTTCTCGTCTCTTGGTAACCATGCCCTCCATAGTCCCTTCCCACATTTAATAAGGATGACACTGATAACCAGTGGGATAGTATAGAAATGGCAGTCATGAAACACCTGTGGCTTCTGGTCCTAAGATCACTCCCTCTGAGAGAAGCCAGCTGCTGCATTATGAAGACATTAAGCAGCCTTTTGAAGAGGTTTACATGGTGAGAAACAGACCTCATGCCAAGGATCAATATCAACTGGCCAGACATGTGAGTGAGGCGTCCTAGGCGTGGACCCATCAGCCCCAGTCAAGTCTTCCGATGATTATGACTCTGGCCGACACTGTGGCCACCACCTCATGAAAGACCCTGAGCCAGAACCACCCACCTAATCCACTCCTGAATTCCTGATTCCAGAAACTGTGTGAGATATAAATATTCATTGTTTCAAGCTGCTAAGTTTTGGGTTAATGTGTTATGTGCAATAGATAACTAATACTTACTGTTCTATTGTCTTCTAGCTGTTGAGACATCTGAAGCATTTCTGACTTCTGATCCTTTCTTGGTCTATTTGTTTTTTCCCTCTAGAAGCTGGTTGGATCATCTCTTTGTATCCAGGGTCCTGGTATTTTCTTAACATTTCATTATAATATGCCTTGTGTGCGACTATTTTCATCCTTTCTATAAATGTTTTCAATGGAAACTCGTATTCTTCAGAGCTCAGAAATTCTCTTGAATAATTTTAGTAACTTTCTTTCTCTATTGTTTCTGCCTTCCTTTTCCAGAATGCTCATCACTTGGAGTCTGGACATCTTTGGCTGATTCTTTAATTTTCTCATCTTTTCTCTCTTGTTTTTTGCTTTGTCCTTTTGCTCTATTTTCTGAGGAGTATCCTCCTTATATTCAAACTCTTCTCTGAGTCTTTTATTTAAACTGCTGCATTTTAAATTTCTAACACCCTTTTGTATGTGTTCAGAATGTTCTTTTTATATCATTCTACATTTGTTTGATGAAGAATGTCTTTTTTCTCCTCTCTCTGAAATATATATAAGATAGCATATATATATATATATGTAATTTTTTTGGTAACAGCTTTACTGAGATATAATTCAGACAACAGACAATTCAGCCATATCAGTATACAATTTAAAGGTTTTTAGTATGCCACAGAGTTGTGCAATCGTCCCCACAATCAATTTTAGAACATTGTCTTCACTCTCTAGAGGAACTCTGTACTTTTTAGTTATGACTTCTCAACTCCTCATTCCTACTGTAGCCTAGGTAATCACTAATCTGCTTTCTGTCTGTCTATATTTTCTGTTCTGGACCCTTCTTATAAATAGGAGAAAACTTATAACATCTTATAAGTAGGAATTTATGCTTTGGAATTATAGTGTTGGAGAAGACTTTTGAGAATCCCTTGGACTGCAAGTAGATCAAATCAGTCAATCCTAAGGGAAACCAACCCTGAATATTCTTAGAACGACTGATGCTGAAGCTCCAATACTTTGGCCACCTAATGCAAGGAGTCGACTCATTTGAAAAGACCCTAATGCTGATAAAGATTGAGGGCAAAAGGAGAAGGGGGTGGCAGAGGATGAGATGGTAGGATAGCATCGCTGACTCAATGGACATGAGTTTGAGCAAACTCCGGGAGATAGTGAAGGACAGGTAAGCCTGGCGTGATGCAGTCCATGGGGTTGTAGAGTTGGACATGACTGAGCGACTAAACAACAACTAACAAGCTGTTTTTTGGGAATAGGATTGTTTCTGTTTTTTCCCCATTGCTTCTCATTTTGTGTTTATTTGCCTTTATCTCCGTCTTCTATATTAGGACCTTTCTCAGATGTCTGTTGATCCTTAGTTGCTTATTCTTATTAAAGTAGGAGGCCCTGGCCAGCTGATTGGACACCTTGAGTGTGTGAGTAAGACTTGTCATCTCTGAGCTTCTGCATTGGGTGATCTGCGGCTTATTTGGTAGAGCAACTGCAGAGAACGTCATTTTTAGGTCTGTGCTGCTGGGATGGGTAGACTCCTAGAGGGTATTGTTTCAGTCTCCCACCTGGAGGTAGAGTTTTGGCTGTCAACCTTCTGAGAGTCAAATGGGAGAACAGTATGGGGCAGTCTAAACATCTAATGTTAGAAGCTCATTTGTTTCCCCTATTTGTAGTAAGGAACCCTGCTCTCAACAGTGCCTGCTATGATTTTATTTTATTTTTGGCCACACAGCATGGCATGTGGGACCTTAGTTCTCCAACCAGGAATCGACCCCTGCAGTGGAAGTGTGGAGTCTAACCACTGGACTGCCTGAGAAGTCCTCTGGTGTCCTTATTTTAGAGACTTTTTTTGGGTCTAATACTCTCTGGAGAAAAATTCTCCACTCATCTGCTGAGACAGGACAGGTGCAATTGCTTCTCTGTCAAAGAGTAGAGAAGAAGCTTTAGGGATCTCACTGCTTCTTAAAGATATTTTAAACCAATTTTATTTATATTTGTTCAACAAACATATAACCACTACTAGGTTCCAGGCACCCTAAAATTTTTTAAAATAGTAATTTTTTATTGCAGTGAGAACATTTAACATGAGATCAACCCTTGTAACAGATTTGGAGTGGACACTAGAGTATGGTTATCTGCAGGCCCAATTTTGGACAGCAGATCTCTAGAACTTACTCATCTGGCACAACTGGAATTTTATACCCATTTGTCAGCAACTCCTCATTTCCCTCTTCCCCAGCCTCTGGCAACCACAGTTCTATTCTTTGCTTCAATGAATTAGACTATGTTTTTATACTGCATATAAATGGAATCAGGCAATATTTCTCCTGTGGCTAGCTTACTTCACTTAACATACTGTTGTCAAGGTTCATTCATGTTGCTGCATATGGTAGGTTGGTCTTCTCTTTTTAAGGTTGAATAATATTCTACTGTGTGTAATTAATCATATTAAAAAGTCCATCCATCCATTGATGAACATTTAGGTTGCTTCTGTATCTTGACTGTGGTGAAAGGTGAATCAGGTCGATTCTCAATCTTCTCTACTGCTGGCTTAGGATCCAGTTTTCTCAAGTGTGTTAGTTTGGTTGTCTTAGAAGTAGGCACTCTGATTGGATTAAGGGTAGGAGAGGTTTAATGGTGAGAACACTTATGAGGGAGAGGGCTGGGAGGGCTGTCAGGCCATGATGCAGTTCTAACCTTTTTGGAAGAGAGAGGGAAGGCAGCATCGTTGGGTAGTATCAACTGAAAAAAAAAACAACACAGTACAATGTGAGAGTTGTGAGTTAAATTTTATTTGGGGCAACGTGAGGACTGCAGCCTGGAAGACAACACTTCAGATAGCTCTGAGGCAACTGTTCCAAAGATGTAGGGAGGAAGCACAGTATATACGTGATTTTGGTAAAGGGGGAATGCATGCAATCAACAATATATTTTTTGTGGAAAGTTTCTACTGATCTCATGAAGCTTCTGCTAGTCACAAGAAACAATTGTCACCATGAAGGAGTTTAGTGTTTTTCTAGATCTGAGGAGATATAAGAATTGGACTCATAAAATCAGCTCCTGAGAATATTTACCTATCTAAAGACCTGTCCTGGCAATTTCCCCAGAGTAGAGTGCCGTATTTCTGCTCTCCACCCTGAACTCCGACGTGTGTGTGCTTGTGTGTGCCAGTGCTCAGTCGTGTCTGACTCTTTGAGATCCCATGGACTGTAGCCCACCATGCTACTCTGTCCATGAGATTTTCCAGGCAAGAATGCTGGAATGGGTTGCCATGTCTTCCTCCAGGGGAATCTTCCCAACCCGGGGATCAAACCCTGCAATGAAAGTAGCACAGGACACTGTGGCAGGATAGATGGGCTCCCAACTCAGTTTCTGGGGTTCATGGGAGTCTTCTTGGAGGGGAAGTTTGAGTCTCAGTGGGCTGCAGATGCAGGGAAGGGTATTTCAAATAGAGGAAATAATGTGTGAAGAAGCATGGTGTGAAATGCAAGAGTGCATTCTGGAAGTCCTGAGCAGCTCAGTGTTACTGGGGCATAGAGTACGAGGAATGGAAGTGAGAAATGTGACAGGCCTGATCCTGAGGATGGCGGATGTAATCCGGAGCTGGCAGCTTGTTCTGAAGGTGGAGGCTTGTCCACCCATTTCTGCTAGTTTGGGCAGTCCCCTGAGGCTGTCATTACCCAGCTCTCCAGCACCCCCTCCCCCCATGCCTTTCTGGAGATCTTGCACATGCCCAGGTTATTGGCTGGCTGTGGACATCCTCTCACAACGGTGTGTCCTAATACTCTCTCTTGTTAGATGAAGCTGGGGCCATCTTGCCCTGGCTCCCCTCCCTAACTAGATAGCCCAGAAATATTATCCTTGTGCCGGCATCCTCTCTTTGAGAAATCACATTCCACACTCTTTACCTTGCAGGAAGCAGGAGGCTGGGACCCCCTGCAGACCCTGCTCTGCTATCTGGCTTTGGGGAGAGGATGCCAGCTCTGATTTTCCCCAAGAACCCTGGGAGTCACCTGTTTACAGGAGGGGTGTTGAGAAGGAAGGTGTGATGGGAGTCAGACAGATCTGGTGCTAATCCTGGCTGAGGCGCTCCCCTGCTGGGTGACCTTGGGCAAATTCTTTCTTTAGTGAGCAGGCACTGGCTGGTGCCCTCTCCATGGACAGCTATATGCTGGGTTCTGGGGAAACAAGGCACTCTAGGGGAGGTAGACAGACAGAGAAGGGGAGGGCCGAGATGCTGTGTGAGCCCCGGGAGACTCAAGCCCTCACTTTACTCTAGAAGGTGAGAAAGGCTGGAGCTTGAAGAGGTCACGTGACCTACCCAAAGTCCCTGTAGCTCTTCTCTCTGACACCACAACCACTGTTTCCAAGGTTTGCCCAGTCATACCGTAGCAGAAGCGCAGCAGCCCACAGTCTCACTCTCCACACCACTGCCTGCTTCCTCTCGCCTGTCGAGGGACCGGAAGTTATCAGTGAACCTGGAGGGATGGTGGATGCCCCAGACCTCCAGATGGACCCACCTGGAATGGGCAGGAGTCTGTGTTGGTGGCCTGAGATGTTTCCAGCCCCATTTCTTTCTTCCCCCGCAGGAGCATGGCTCCCATGCACCCGAGGCTCTGGGTGGGTGGTACCCACAGTTACGGTCGTTGAGGGGGACCGCTGGGGCTTCTCTCCCTGGCACATCTTAGCAGTGGGGCTGGGCGTGTGTGCTGGGCTGACAGGAAGAGTTATCTGCAGACAGCCCCTCGGCCTGCCGGCTTTCTCCTCTGCAGTCCCCTCCTAATTCATTTTCCGCCTTTAATGTACTGTTGTGGAGCTTCCTCTCCCATTAGGGCCTGTAATGTGCACCGATTCCCTTCAGCTTGACTGCCCTTAATAGGCAGCGTAAATAGAATTTAGTGTGGCGTGCACTAACATCTCTATCCATTGTCCAGAGATTAAATACTTGCCACCGATGGTTCATGCATCATCAGCCTCGGGCCCCGTTTCATAGCTCCCAACCAAAGGAGGATATTAAATTAATTTGCAGGTTGCTTTAGCAAAACCTAACAGAAAAAACCTCCATTGGAGAAGGAGGGAGCTTGAGGTGTCTGCCGACCATCAATCACAGGTGGGGGTGGGAGTTATCGGAAACCAGGGCTGGGGTGCTGTCTGTCCAGGGCTGGGTCCATGTGAGGGCTGTACTGCTTGGCTGTCTGCTTCAATCATGGTCCCCAAGCCTTGGTCCATGGCCAACCCTTCTTTCAGCTTTGGAATCTGTCTGCGGATTGAGAGAGGGATGGAGAAAGGGATGTAGGAACTGGGCGTCTGAGTGCAAGATGCAGGGGCTACTTCCTCCTTCTTAGTGTGTGAAATGCCCTTGTTGTCCTGGTAAGGGAGATCCTGGAACCATTAAAAAAAACCTTTTGAAACCCGTTGGCATTTCTTCTTTATTGGGAGCTCTACTGGCTGGCTGTGGAAGTTGGGATATGAAATCCAGACTGTGAGATAATAGGGCTGAGGGTCAGCATACACCCAGCTTCTGGGGTCCAGTCAAGACACGTCCCGGCCTTTTTGCACTGGACGCTGGTTGGTGGCATGAGTCAGTCTGTGTCATGAGTCAGGAGAGACAGACCTGCAAACAGACAATGTCGATCCAGAATCCCTGTCTCGTGGGCTCTGCCTACCCGGAATCAAGGCATTGGGTGAGAAGAGGCAGGTCAGAAGGGTTTGGCTCACTTGAGCATGGTTGGAAGGGAAGATGCCCCCAGCTGGCGAATGGACCAAAGAGGACAGTTACTCTTCCAACAGGAATGGTGGATACACAGCTAGCATGCCTCCAGTCTCCACATCGGTGCCCTGGCAGACGTCCCTAACCAATTAAGCCACCTTTCCCAGGATGCCTTAGTCAGTCCAGCGCACAAAGGCAGCCACCACTACTGGCCTGGAGTTAGCACAGGAGAGAGCTACATGGACTCTTGAGCTGCAGACAATCGTGTGTAATCTGGAGCACCTCTGGCAGACTGGGTAGGACCACTTGGGATGACTGAATTTGGCCTGTAAGCCCATTTCTCCTTAAGGGAACTGATGTATGCACGGGTGCTAAAGTAGCTCAGACGTGTTTGACTCTTTCTGGCCCCACGGACTCTAGCCCGGCAGGCTCCATGGGATTTTCCAGGCAAGAATCCTGAAGTGTGGAGCTGTTTCCTCCTTCAGGGGATCTTCCCAACTGAGGGATCAAACCTGCGTCTCCTGCATTGGTAGGCAGATTCTTCACCACTGAGCCACCTGGGAAGCCCACACGGCTGGGTAATAAGTGGCCAATTGTTTGTTGATTGCCAGCAAGGCTCTTCTTTCTTCTCAGGTTTGAGCAGCGTGGTGGGTGTTGGGAACCTTTCCTTTCCTCAGATCTTAGCAGATGTTTCTAGTTCCTCACCCTACCCTTCCCTGCATGAATGTGGGTCCCTGTGCCTTTGGAGGCACGAGGAGGTGAGGACAGGGTCCACAGCGGCGGCAGAAGACTCCACTGTGGGCTGCCGATTGCTTCCTGATGACCCCTGCACCAGTGGCCTCTGCTCGTGGTGGTTTATTAATAGCTTTTAACACAATCATTTGGGCTAATTGAAAACGGGAGCGATGCTAATATGCCCCTTGCATTTCATTCCTCTTTTATTTCAAAAAGATGCTAAAAGCATTTATCGAGTCGTTTCTGGGGAAAAGAAAGGAAAAGGTCTCCCTTCTGGCCATTGCAATGGTGTGGTCTCCTGCCGACACCCCACACGGGAGTTCTCGTGGCCTATTAGTGTGATTTAAGGTGTCTAGGTGACCCCGTTATACCATCAGCAGGAGCTGCTCAGATACAGCCTTGGCTCATTGGTAAGCTCTGCCTGGTCCTGACGGTGGAGAGTGGGTGGGACGGGATCAGGGCTTCACTCTGGCCCCTCTGTGTGGTTTGGGTGTGATTGTGGTACAGGGAATGAGTGGTTATTTTTTCCTTGTTTTTCTGTCTTTCCGGTTGGAATTTAAAGTCCTGGGAGAGTAACGTCTTAGGTTAGCGCCCATGTCTTGGTCAAAGCGGACAGGTTGCTTTCCATTTGCCCTACTTCTCCTGGTTCCTATTTTTATCCTCTCTGAGACCCAAAAGATGACCTCCAGATTTGCACGTAAGCATCCCACTGGACTTGGCCAATGGGAGCCAATGGAGGAGATGAGAGGGTGGAAGAAGACTGAGGCTGGGGTCTCTCTTCCGCACCCGCTTCCCTCTCTGGGTTGCACTGGCTCTGGCAGTCACTGTCCCTGTCGGACTTTATCTCCTGCCGGACAGTCTCTCTCCATAGTGCCAGCTGTCCAAGCAGGGGAACAGCGTCCCCTGTGTCATCAGCCTCTCTTTGTTTCCTTACACTATTTGTACTTTGACAACTGTCCGCTCATTAAAAACACCTCATTTGTGAGGGGGCTTTGATTCCAGTTATCACAGTGGAAGATGATCACACTTCTTTGAAAAGAGATACTGATGTTAGCCCAGTAAAGGAGAATGCATGTAGGATGGCCCTCAAAACTTCATCCATCCTTCATATGCTGGCCTTACTCTTGGCCATAGACTGACCCCTGGGTCTGACTTCTCCTTTCCCATGAGTGTGTGGTTTTGAGGCTGAGGCTGAGGCTGGCTCTGGGCTTCCTCTGTCCCTGGCCATCTGGGGACTGATTCTCTTCAACCAAGTCTTCATCCTGCTCCTAGTTCTCCAGCCCTCTTCCCAGCATGGGGACTGTGTGCCTGTGGTCCCAGCTGGGGACAGTTCTAGCTCCCCAGAAGTCATGTCCAGAAGCACTCCACAAAACCTTTACCTCCATCTGTAGTTCCTTCTTGGACCCCTCCTAAGAGGCCTATTGTAGTCTGAGCTCATCACAATAAATACTGGGTTGGCCAAACGTTTTGTTCAGGTGTTCCATCTTATGGAAAAACCTGAATGAACTTTTTGGTCAACCCATTACTACTGCCTGGGAGCTGTTTCCAAAATCACTTCCACCCTCAGAGGATCAATGTTTGCCCTTGACAAGGCTTCCTGGCTGCAGAATAAGAGCAGGGCTTTCCAAGGAGATTCCTTTGGTACCAGCACAGGGGTGTGGATGAGCTGCTGGCTATTGACAGTGTAGCCATAGCTCAGGCTGTGGGTTGTGTGCACATGTGCCTGAAGGTGTCTGTGTGTGTGCATGAGTGTGCGTTCTTGACAAGAGCTGCTGTAGAAAGGAGAGAACTCACCACAGGAAAGCTCTCTGGACTCATCTTCCAGGGAAAGGAGGTCCCTAGGACTCACCATCCTAGATCTCACCTCATCCTGGTCTGGGGAGGCAGCTGAGGTTAAGCTGGGAGCCCTCTTGGACCACAGGGAGGCTGGGTCCAGGTGCCAGGTGCTGTATTAAGCTCTAGAGGTAAAAGGCTGGACTTGGGTACTGGCTAATGTCTACTCTAATATTTACTCGAGTGGTGAAACTGGACTTGAATACTGGGTACTTCTAACTCGGCAGTGACTTTCAGGTCTTCTTGAGTTCTCAGTATCTTTATCTGGAATGGGATCAACATCCTCAGACAGTCTTGAGCTTCTGTGGTCCTCTGAGTGGGGGGACCTGGGTTTCTCAACCTTGGTGCCATTGGCATTTGGGGCTGGATAATTCTTTGTCAGTGACCTCACTTCCACTTTTCACTTTCATGCATTGGAGAAGGAAATGGCAATGCACTCCAGTGTTCTTGCCTGGAGAGTCCCAGGAACGGGGGAGCCTGGTGGGCTGCCGTCTATGGGGTCGCACAGATTCGGACACGACTGAAGCGACTCAGCTTAGCAATTCTTTGTCATGGGGGACTGTCCTATGCACTGGAGAATGTTCAACAGCACTGCTGGCTTCTACCCGTGGATGCCAGAGCACCCTGATCATCAAAAATATCTCCAGGCCTTGTCAGGTGTCTCCTAGGGGGCAGCACTACCCTGCCTGAGAATCACTGGTCTAGAATGATGACCGAAGCTCACCGTATAGCTTGGCCAGGGGTTCTCCCAGGGCTGTGTTAGTGAACAGACTTGGAGCTGGTTACGGGTCTTATAAGCCCGATTCTGAGGCCTGGGACCTCGGCCTGCCTTGTCCTGGCCTCACGAGGCAGTGGAATCACAACCTCAAGCCTTTCCAGCTACAAGAAATGAGGGCTCATTTATGCTATGATCAGATAAGGTCTGAACCCGACAGCTGGACTCCCAGCCCTGCAGTAGAGGACAGTGAGGTCACACGGGCTAGCAAGAGCAGAAAGCCATTTCCCTGCCTCCTTCACTAGGGTGAAGGGGCGAGGGGAGGAATGGTGTTTTCTGAGGCCTGTGAGGGTCAGAGTCTTGGAACCCCTCCTCCAGCCCCCACCTAGATCCGAGGCTGGAGAGGACCGCAGCCACGGCTAGAATCCCCACGGGCCCTCGTCTTGTGCAGTGCTTTCCACTGTGGAAAACCAGCTCCCGCCCGGAGGGCAAGGGAGCTCCTGGCACATCAAGCATCTCAGGGAACGCTGGAGATTAGGTGCGGACAGTGGGTGGGGGTGGGAAGGACAACTGTTAGGAAAATGAACTCGTGGATATTAGTCCAGTGCTTAGAATAGCCCTTAGCACATAGTAAGCATTTGCTAAATGAAGCCTTGTGCTAGACTCTGGGTACAACATACGTTAAATAAACCTCTGCAGCCTCTCCTAGGCCCAGAGCAGGGCTCCCCTCTGGGAAGGTCCCAGGCTCTTCCTTTCAGAGTTGTGAGAACAGCCTGGGTTGGCTGTGGTTGGCCCCCACATGGAGACTTTAGCTCAGGCTGTACCCCTCCCCTCCCTTACAGATACAGCCGTGTAAGCTCAGCTTGGGCCTCTCCACTCATTCCTGACACAGTCATCTGGATTCACCCATGCTTCCTTGGCCCTGCTCAATCTCCCCCACCTCTCCTGGTTTCTTTTGGCTTTGACCCCACAAGTGGGCCAGGACCCAGGAGGCCTGAAAGGCCCCGTCTGGGGAGAAAGGAGGCCTAGCCCCCTCTGATGCACAGAAGGGCCTGTCCTCTGCTTTTGTGAGTCCCTTTTGTGCAGCCCTGCAGATGCGGGATGGGGAGCCATGTCATGGCTCCTGTGGAGCTTGAGCTCCTAGCTGCCTACAGGAGTGCCCTCTCAAGGGACCTAGGGTCAGAGGGGTTGCCAGAAAAGCAGGGAGAGGCAGAGGGAGTGAAGAGGCAGCATCTCATGAGCTTTCATGCTTCATCCATTGTGGCTCCAACTATACGTTGCCTTGCATGTGGAAGGCAGGCTTCTCCTACTCCTGGGACCTATCACCAGGAAGAGATCTAGAGATGCTGTGAGCTGGAACCTGAGTCCCTTTCTGCTCAGATCCAATGGAGGCATTGGAGGTGGGGGCTGGGCTTAGAGAGGGGAAGGTTCCTCATCCTTTCACCTCCCTACCACACCCCTCCTCCATCCACAACAAGCCTCCATCCAGGCTTGTTTCCCATGTCTAGTGGGCTCCTGGGAGCCCTGGATACTCTCGCAGATCCAGCTTGTCCTGACTCTCCACCTAGTGTTGCTGGATATGATAAAGGATGCTGGGACTTCCCTGAGGGTCCAGTGGTTAAGTCTTCTCATTCCAAAGTAGGAAGGGTGGGTTTGATCCCTGGTTGGGGAGCTAGGATCCCACATGCCTCATGGCCAAAATATAAAACAGAAGTAATATTATAACAAATTCAATAATGACTTAAAAAAATGGTCTACATCAATCAATGAATCAATAAAGGATGCCAAGTTAGAACTGATTTCAGATAAAACAATGAATCATTGTTTAGCATAAGTATATCCCAAATGTTGCATGGGACATATTTATGCTTGGCAATGACTTGATATTTACCTGATATCCACACATAACTGGGTGTTCTCTTATTTTTTTTAAAATCTGTTTTGCTACATCTGATAATCTTGCCCCCAAACTCTCTGGTCTTCTTCCTCTCCCCCGATTTCATGACATCCTTCTCTTCCTCCATGGTTCCCTTACAAGTGAAGTCCAGGATCTGAGCTCAAAGAGCTCTGAAGAGGGGCCATTTCAGATCCAGGGCTGGTAGGCTGAGACCTTGGTCTTTGTTGCTACGTAGGCTTTCCTCTAGCTGCAGGGAGCAGGGGCTACTCTCTAGCTGCGGTACCCGGGCTCCTCATTGTAGTGGCTTCTCTTGTTGCAGAGCACGGGCTCTAGGGCGCGGGTTCAGTAGCTGCAGCACACGAGCTCAGCAGTTGCGGCTCCTGGGCTCTAGAGCACAGGTTCAATAGCTGTGGTGCACGGGCTTAGTAGCTCTGTTGCATGTGGGATCTTCCCAGATCAGGGATTGAGCCCGTGTCTCCCACATTGGCAGGCAGATTCTTTACCACTGAGTCACCAGGGAAGCCCTCTGGTTGGCGTTTGTCAAGTTGGGGTGGTGGAAGCGTGTGGAATGGGGATGGATACTGCACAGACTCTTGAGCTCCGATAGCACAATGACACTTCAGGTTGCAACCAGCATGCGAGGTCTGAGCTTATGCAGACTTTGTGCTCAGGACTGGACTTGCCTTATTTCACTCGCCCTCCCACAGTTCTGTGAGGCCGGCACCAATAGTATCTGTGTAATATAGGAAATCAAGGCACAGAGAGGTTAAGGGCGAACTCGAGGTCACACAGCTGATATGTAGCAGAGCTGGAGTTTAAATTCAGGGCTGGTTTCTCAGCTGCTGGACCACACTGCCTCCCTTTCCAGGTCCCGGTCTTCTTGTTTTCCCAGGGTATNAAGGAAATGGCAATGCACTCCAGTGTTCTTGCCTGGAGAGTCCCAGGAACGGGGGAGCCTGGTGGGCTGCCGTCTATGGGGTCGCACAGATTCGGACACGACTGAAGCGACTCAGCTTAGCAATTCTTTGTCATGGGGGACTGTCCTATGCACTGGAGAATGTTCAACAGCACTGCTGGCTTCTACCCGTGGATGCCAGAGCACCCTGATCATCAAAAATATCTCCAGGCCTTGTCAGGTGTCTCCTAGGGGGCAGCACTACCCTGCCTGAGAATCACTGGTCTAGAATGATGACCGAAGCTCACCGTATAGCTTGGCCAGGGGTTCTCCCAGGGCTGTGTTAGTGAACAGACTTGGAGCTGGTTACGGGTCTTATAAGCCCGATTCTGAGGCCTGGGACCTCGGCCTGCCTTGTCCTGGCCTCACGAGGCAGTGGAATCACAACCTCAAGCCTTTCCAGCTACAAGAAATGAGGGCTCATTTATGCTATGATCAGATAAGGTCTGAACCCGACAGCTGGACTCCCAGCCCTGCAGTAGAGGACAGTGAGGTCACACGGGCTAGCAAGAGCAGAAAGCCATTTCCCTGCCTCCTTCACTAGGGTGAAGGGGCGAGGGGAGGAATGGTGTTTTCTGAGGCCTGTGAGGGTCAGAGTCTTGGAACCCCTCCTCCAGCCCCCACCTAGATCCGAGGCTGGAGAGGACCGCAGCCACGGCTAGAATCCCCACGGGCCCTTGTCTTGTGCAGTGCTTTCCACTGTGGAAAACCAGCTCCCGCCCGGAGGGCAAGGGAGCTCCTGGCACATCAAGCATCTCAGGGAACGCTGGAGATTAGGTGCGGACAGTGGGTGGGGGTGGGAAGGACAACTGTTAGGAAAATGAACTCGTGGATATTAGTCCAGTGCTTAGAATAGCCCTTAGCACATAGTAAGCATTTGCTAAATGAAGCCTTGTGCTAGACTCTGGGTACAACATACGTTAAATAAACCTCTGCAGCCTCTCCTAGGCCCAGAGCAGGGCTCCCCTCTGGGAAGGTCCCAGGCTCTTCCTTTCAGAGTTGTGAGAACAGCCTGGGTTGGCTGTGGTTGGCCCCCACATGGAGACTTTAGCTCAGGCTGTACCCCTCCCCTCCCTTACAGATACAGCCGTGTAAGCTCAGCTTGGGCCTCTCCACTCATTCCTGACACAGTCATCTGGATTCACCCATGCTTCCTTGGCCCTGCTCAATCTCCCCCACCTCTCCTGGTTTCTTTTGGCTTTGACCCCACAAGTGGGCCAGGACCCAGGAGGCCTGAAAGGCCCCGTCTGGGGAGAAAGGAGGCCTAGCCCCCTCTGATGCACAGAAGGGCCTGTCCTCTGCTTTTGTGAGTCCCTTTTGTGCAGCCCTGCAGATGCGGGATGGGGAGCCATGTCATGGCTCCTGTGGAGCTTGAGCTCCTAGCTGCCTACAGGAGTGCCCTCTCAAGGGACCTAGGGTCAGAGGGGTTGCCAGAAAAGCAGGGAGAGGCAGAGGGAGTGAAGAGGCAGCATCTCATGAGCTTTCATGCTTCATCCATTGTGGCTCCAACTATACGTTGCCTTGCATGTGGAAGGCAGGCTTCTCCTACTCCTGGGACCTATCACCAGGAAGAGATCTAGAGATGCTGTGAGCTGGAACCTGAGTCCCTTTCTGCTCAGATCCAATGGAGGCATTGGAGGTGGGGGCTGGGCTTAGAGAGGGGAAGGTTCCTCATCCTTTCACCTCCCTACCACACCCCTCCTCCATCCACAACAAGCCTCCATCCAGGCTTGTTTCCCATGTCTAGTGGGCTCCTGGGAGCCCTGGATACTCTCGCAGATCCAGCTTGTCCTGACTCTCCACCTAGTGTTGCTGGATATGATAAAGGATGCTGGGACTTCCCTGAGGGTCCAGTGGTTAAGTCTTCTCATTCCAAAGTAGGAAGGGTGGGTTTGATCCCTGGTTGGGGAGCTAGGATCCCACATGCCTCATGGCCAAAATATAAAACAGAAGTAATATTATAACAAATTCAATAATGACTTAAAAAAATGGTCTACATCAATCAATGAATCAATAAAGGATGCCAAGTTAGAACTGATTTCAGATAAAACAATGAATCATTGTTTAGCATAAGTATATCCCAAATGTTGCATGGGACATATTTATGCTTGGCAATGACTTGATATTTACCTGATATCCACACATAACTGGGTGTTCTCTTATTTTTTTTAAAATCTGTTTTGCTACATCTGATAATCTTGCCCCCAAACTCTCTGGTCTTCTTCCTCTCCCCCGATTTCATGACATCCTTCTCTTCCTCCATGGTTCCCTTACAAGTGAAGTCCAGGATCTGAGCTCAAAGAGCTCTGAAGAGGGGCCATTTCAGATCCAGGGCTGGTAGGCTGAGACCTTGGTCTTTGTTGCTACGTAGGCTTTCCTCTAGCTGCAGGGAGCAGGGGCTACTCTCTAGCTGCGGTACCCGGGCTCCTCATTGTGGTGGCTTCTCTTGTTGCAGAGCACGGGCTCTAGGGCGCGGGTTCAGTAGCTGCAGCACACGAGCTCAGCAGTTGCGGCTCCTGGGCTCTAGAGCACAGGTTCAATAGCTGTGGTGCACGGGCTTAGTAGCTCTGTTGCATGTGGGATCTTCCCAGATCAGGGATTGAGCCCGTGTCTCCCACATTGGCAGGCAGATTCTTTACCACTGAGTCACCAGGGAAGCCCTCTGGTTGGCGTTTGTCAAGTTGGGGTGGTGGAAGCGTGTGGAATGGGGATGGATACTGCACAGACTCTTGAGCTCCGATAGCACAATGACACTTCAGGTTGCAACCAGCATGCGAGGTCTGAGCTTATGCAGACTTTGTGCTCAGGACTGGACTTGCCTTATTTCACTCGCCCTCCCACAGTTCTGTGAGGCCGGCACCAATAGTATCTGTGTAATATAGGAAATCAAGGCACAGAGAGGTTAAGGGCGAACTCGAGGTCACACAGCTGATATGTAGCAGAGCTGGAGTTTAAATTCAGGGCTGGTTTCTCAGCTGCTGGACCACACTGCCTCCCTTTCCAGGTCCCGGTCTTCTTGTTTTCCCAGGGTATCATCAGGCCTGGGGTCGCTGCAGGGCGGGGGCCACAGCTCAGGGAAGAAGCTGTCTTGGGAACATTTTTTGCACGCCCCCCAGCCCCGTGCAGCTGTGTAATGAGCCCACATCTGTTCCCACCACATGTTGCTCAGTGCTACGCAGATGTAAAGTCTCAATTTTTCTAATTAGCAGCAACACGAAGTCTATCTTCATTTTCTCCTCCCCTCCCTCTAATAAACGTGATATTAACAAGGTTACACGTCTGCGTTTTTGCTGGTGTAATTGAATCAGGTCGCAGATTTGATTAGTGGGTGTGGGGCGCTGGGGTCTGGTCAGGCTGAGGGGCTGGGAGAAGGAAGGGGCTGGGTCCCAGCCACGGATGGACCTCAGGATGGAGAGAAAGAAGGAGAGAGAAGAAAGTGAGGGAGAGAGAAAGGAGGGGAAGGGGAAGAAGAGAAGAGGAAAGAGGCAAGGAGAGACAAAGACAGACAAAGCTGGGTAGTAGATGGAGAAAGAGAGAATAATAGCAGAAGTGGGGAGAGAGACAAAGGTGCAATGAGATGGAGGGGAAGACAGACAGAGAGAGAGCGATACATACAGACACAGACATGCACGGCACGCGAGCAAGCAAGAGACAAAGAGGGAGAGGAAGACGGATGCTACAGGCCAAGGAGGACAAAGCGGAGAGGCAGGTATCACCGGGCCTCTGCTCAGAGCTTTCTGCAGAGGTACCTGGGCAGAACCCACCTCTGGAGGGCCTGG
The DNA here is from genome assembly GCA_006410875.1 of Neotragus pygmaeus. Taxonomy (NCBI): domain Eukaryota; kingdom Metazoa; phylum Chordata; class Mammalia; order Artiodactyla; family Bovidae; genus Neotragus; species Neotragus pygmaeus. Next base: position 3,237 of record SJYV01011531.1, on the reverse strand, counting down.
ATTCAGGTGGGAAAGGCAGCCAGAGCACACCCCACCCCTCCATACCCCGCTAAGCCTGAGAGCTGCAGGCAGGAGTCACGGGCCTGGCTCTGGGTGCCTGAGGGCCAGTCAGCTCCCTGAACTCAGCCTCACTTTCTCCATCTGTTAAAAGTGGTCTGTATCAGGACTTCCCTGGGAGCCTAGTAGTTGAGACTCTGTGCTCCCAATACAGGGCATATGGGTTTGATCCCCAATCAGGGACCTAAGATCCTGCATGCCACAAGGCCAAAAAAAAAAAGAAAAGAAAAGAAAACAAATGGTCTGGATCACAGACTCAGAGAATGAACTTACAACTTCCAGGGGGAGGGATAATGGTTAGGGATAGTTATGGAGTTTGGGACCAACATGTATACCCTGGTATATTAAAAATGGATAACCAATAAGGTCCTACAGTACAGTACAGTGAACTCTGCTCAGTGTTATGTGGCAGCCTAGATGGGAGGGGAGTTTGGGGGAGAATGGATACATGAATATATATGGCTGAGTCCCTTTGCAGTCCCCCTGAAACCATCACAGCCTTGTTAATTGACTATATTCCAATACAAAATAAAAAATACATATAAAAAATAAAATGAAATAGATAACCAACAAAGACCTACTGTAGGGCTCAGGGAACTCTGCTCAATATTCTATAATAACATAAATGAGAAAAGAATTTGAAAAAGAACAGATACATACATTTGTATGTATTTTTAAAAAGTGATCTGCAGGTCCCACTCCCTGCCCTGAAAATCTAAGGTTCTCTGGAGCCGCCCCCCATCCTGCTTTGACTGGGAAACCTCACTTACAAGAGCCTCATGGTTCCTGACTCCAGCCCAGAGGATCTCTACAAGCATCTCTCACCTAGGGGTCCCCTGGACAGAACTGAGGTGGGGGAGTTGGTAAATCAGTGTTTGGAATGGAATCCCTTTGCCTCCTCCCAACCCTCCAAATTGCACCCCTCTAGGCACCCCTGCTTTTAGTGGCTTCACATAGGATAGTCTGACACTCAGGGTCACACAGTCTCTGCCCCACCTGTCCACCATCCTCACAATCCTCCACCATGGACCGCTGACTGTTCCCAGAGCAACCCATGATTCTTTCACACCCCAAGGCTTCGCTCCTGCATCCCCTCCACCTGGAATGCCCTTCCCCACTTCCTTGCCTTGTCCTCTGTCAACTCAACTCAAATGACCTGGGCCCCGCCCTGATGGACCCAGGAACTGGCTTCTTCTTCTGTGTGATAGCATGTTCTTTACTTTTTATCACAGCGTCAGATTTATTTATGTGACTGCTTCTACTCACTGTTTTTCCCAGGTGCACCTGGCTGGCGTCTAGTAGGCACTTTGTGTGTGTGTGTGTATGAAAGCGTGATCAGCTGTGTGGACGTACAAGTGATGGTGTGTGTGGGAGGAGGGCCGTGGCAGGGCTGTATTCCTGCTGTGACAATTTCTCCTGCTGATGACTCAGTCCCCAGGGCCTCGGGAGGCGCTGAGAAGCTGCTGTCAAGGGGTAGTGGCTTTTCCCCTTTCGCTTAAATGAGATATGAATAATTGATTCGGCTCCTGAATAATTAATCAGATATTCAATAAGGAAAGTAATTGTTTGCTACATCCCCCATGGATGGTCGGGCTCAGCCGCCACCCCACTCGGGGTGGGAGGCTTGTGGGGGGCTATGGGCCCATAAGGAGTCCAGTGCCAGCTGGGGGAGGTCACCTTGTCCAGCCCTTCTGGCACTCCATGTGCCAGCCGAGGCCTGGGTCTTATGTCCTCTCACCCAAGTGTCTGATGGCCCCTGTGCCTCCCAGCTCTGCAGGGGGCCCCCTCACTGGATGCCACCCCCTCCAACGGATGCTCTTCCCTCCGGATGCCACCCCCTCCAATGGATGCTCGGGCCCGGGGGCTGGCCAAGGGGATGGTGGAAAGGTCTCACGTTCCCACTGCTCCCCCTCCTTCACCCTCATACCACTGCAAGCCTGGGTGGCACTGCCCACTTTCTGTGCCATGGGGCCAGGTGGGGATAAGCTGGTGGGGAATGAAGCACGCTCTGTGCCATGGAGAAGCCAGGAGGAGGACCTCTGAGTCTCATGCGCCTCCTTGGGCTTGCCCTTCTTCCAGAGAGCTGTCTTCCTCTAGGTCCCCCGTGGGGCCCTTGTACCCGTCTCTTGGGGACCCCGACCTGCCGACCCGCTGCCTGGAGTGTGTTTCCCTCTGCTTCGAGGAATGGCTCCCCTCGCGGCTCCAGCCAATGGTGGTGGCCTCGGACACTCCAGGGCTCGCTGAGCAATTTAGGGGTGCCCTGGGGCCCCAGGTCTGCCCTCAGCTGGGTGAGTCCCCTTGGGATGTTATGAGTTGCAGGTAGTTGCACATACTTCTGTGTGTCAGACCAAACGCACTTATGCATGCCACACAGACCACCCAACCCACTCAAATACACACACCAGACACATATACCTTACACAACACACAAACATACACACCGCACACACACAAACCCAACCCCGCACAGAGACAAACACTCTACACATCACCCACATCACACAAACCACACACATACAATTCAGATACATGTGTAGATATACATTTTTGATATGCAATGTTTACACGTTACACAATAATACCTATGCCACACACACCATGTAGGCAAATGTAAACATACACCACGAGACCTACCTGGGGGAGAGAATGGGCTCATTTTCCACACCTCCAACACTTCGCAGCCACTTCCCCAGGCAGACAAGGCCAGGTGTTGTGGTCACTGCTCTGGGAGGGGCCTGAGAATGTGCGTTCTCTGAGCCCAAGGCAGGGAAGGCTTGGGGCTACAGACAGATAAAACCAGTGTGTGGGACTGACATTCACATGCTATTGATATAGGCATAAAATAGGCAACTCATAAGAACAACCGTATAGTGCAGGGGGACTCCCTTCAATGATTAGCGGTGACCTAAATGGGAAGGAAATCCCCAAAGAGGGGACACATGTATACACGTGGCTGATTCTCTTTGCTCTACAGCAGAAACTAACGCAACCTTGTAAAGCAACTATGGTGCTGCTGCTGCTAAGTCACTTCAGTAGTGTCCGACTCTGTGTGACCCCATAGACAGCAGCCTGTCAGGTTCCACTGTCCCTGGGATTCTCCAGGCAAGAACTCTGGAGTAGGTTGCCATTTCCTTCTCCAATGCATGAAAGTGAAAAGTGAAAGTGAAGTTGCTCAGTCAT
>SJYV01011527.1:0-53583 GCA_006410875.1 Neotragus pygmaeus | reverse complement strand
TCCTGACCTGCATACAGATTTCTCAAGAGGCAGGTCAGGTGGTCTGGTATTCCCATCTCCTTCAGAATTCAAATAAGCACCTAGGAAACCTTATTGAGATCATTTTCACTTCTGTTAAGTTTAGAAAAAATTCTGATTCTCATTGAATTCTCTATAAACAACTATGCTTTTTACACTTAGAGGAATTTAAGTCAGGTAGAACAGAAGATGCTAATGAGCACATATAGCCTAATTGGTGAATTTCTGCTCCCTTCCCATACTTTGGACGTCCCTGGTGACTCAGATGGTATAGTGTTTACCTACAATGTGGGAGACCCGTGTTCAGTCCCTGGATTGGGAAGATCTGGAGAAGGAAATGGCAAGCCACTCCAATATTCTTGCCTGGAAAATCCCATGGACGGAGGAGCCTGGTGGGCTATAGTCCATGGGGTCGCAAACAGTTGGACACATCTGAGGGACTTCACTTTCACTTTCATTTCCCCATACTTTGCATGGTGTAGCATACCTTGCGATGGATAATATCACCTAATTGGTTGGACACCCCATTGTTATCATTCTTGATTATCAGTCCTGTAACTAAGTGTAATGTTTCTTTGTAATTATTCTGACTACAAAGATGACCATAAATGTTCAATGCTTTTGTCTTAGAAATGGCTTTAGTGATTTCTGTTTCAGTTCAGTTCAGTTCAGTCGCTCAGTCGTGTCCGACTCTCTGCGACCCCATGAATTGCAGCATGCCNATCAAGAGGCTTTTTAGTTCCTCTTCACTTTCTGCCATAAGGGTGGTGTCATCTGCATATCTGAGGTTATTGATATTTCTCCCGGCAATCTTGATTCCACCTTGTGTTTCTTCCAGTCCAGCGTTTCTCATGATGTACTCTGCATATAAGTTAAATAAGCCAGGTGACAATGTATAGCCTTGACATACTCTTTTTCCTATTTGGAACCAGTCTGTTGTTCCATGTCCAGTTCGACCTTAAAGGAATAAGTAGATTTACATTGGGACAGGAAACAGGCGGCATCATTTGTGATTGAAAGCTTACAGAGACAGTCAGAATGGTTTACTTAGCTTCCAGACCCAGCTGGAGCAGCGAACTCTTGCCAGAGCAGATACTGGTTGACACAGCTGAGAAATGTGGACTGGAGTCTATAGGCACGTGGAAAACATTTGCCATCATGGGGAAAACTTACTGAAATATAATGATTACTTCAACCCAAAGTCTCAAGTCACCATATTTATTCTTTAGGATCTCCCTGAATTTTTTGAAGATAATATGGAAACTTGGATGAACAATTTTCATACCCTCTTAACATTGGATAATAAGCTTCTACAAACTGATGTAAGTACTATTATTTCCTAAGTAGGCTTTTTTAAACTAAGAGTTATTTGAAATACAATATTAAATGTCAATTGTATCTCAGTATTTTTAAATGTTAAAAGAATTATTTGAGTACCTCTGAGAATATTGGAGGGAGGATAGTTAATTAATCTTCAGATAAATGTAAGTTATTTGAGAACATTTAGCATTGTGGTTCCTTATAATTTATTTACTCTTGCATTGTTAATAGATAAAAATTCTAAGAATGCAAATAAAATTTGATTATATGGGGTGTCCCACATTTGATTATTTATAATATGCAGAATTACTCTTCTTATAATATTGACTTAAGTCAGGATTTATAGGTAAGGCTATTTTATTACATTATTTAAAGTAAGTCTTCAAGAATATTCACATGAGCATTTTATGAAAAAGAAAATCACTCGTCATTGAAGATACTAAGAAAACTTAAACCTTTGTAATAACAGCCTCTCTTGAAAAAGTCATCTACAATGTGGGAAAGAGGGTACATGAAAGTTTGTAATATGTGTAAGTTTCTGATCTGGGTAATAAGTGCTTTTCAACATAACGCTTCTTCTGTGTTACTCATTTGCTTGTTGATTATTATATTTATGATTTACCTCTTTCTCAAGAAATAAACAAAATGTGAAAGGTGATATAGTAAGAATACTTCAACACCAGATAAAAGTTACAGTTGGTGATGCAAATCTGTCTGGGGAGTGGTATATAGAGGGAGAATATTACTCATGTTTTACCTGAGATTTGCAGAGGATGCAACCAAGAAAAGGGTTCCTAAAAAATAATTCCTTCAGTCCACTAGGGAGAAACCACTCCCTCAGAAAACAAGCTTGTCTTTACACTTAAGTCTAAAGGAAGTTTCTCACATATGATTCTTAAGGGAGTTGTTTGCCCATTTAACTGTGTGTCATCTGTGTGTAGCATCCCTGATATTTATGCTTTGAGGGCTGTACTTTTTAACTCTTCTCAATTTGAGTTTTTTGGCACATAATATAGCTCAGAAAGTATTTGTGGATTGCTGCTATATATCTTAAGGATGATTCTGTTAGTCACTGTCATGGTTGTGAGTGGGGCTGGCAGACTTTTCCTATAAAGGTCCAGGTATTTTGGACTTGGGCAGTATGTGCTTGGCTCTGCAGTTGTAGTTGAAAGCAGCCATGGGCAATACTATAAGTTGTATAAATGAAAACAGAATGAGTGTAGCTGGGTTTTAATAAAACTGTACTTCAGAAATTAGGCAGCAGATTGACCCCTGCTTTAGGTGGTGGTTTAACATTTTACAGTAAACGTGAAAATGTTAGTCACTCAGTCACGTCTGACTCTTTGCGACCCCATGGACTATAGCCCCACCTGGCTCCTCTGTCCGGGGGATTCTCCAGGCAGGAATGCTGGAGTGGGTGGCCATTCCCTTCTCCAACGTTTTATAGGGCTTCCCTGGTGGCTCAGATGGTAAAGCATCTGCCTGCAATGCGGGAGACCCAGGTTTGATCCCTGGGTTGGGGAGATCCCCTGGAGAAGGAAATGGGAAACCCACTCCACTATTCTTGCCTGGAAAATTCCACTGAGGAGACTGTTAGGCTACAGTCCATGGGATCCCAGAGTCGGACACGACTGAGCGACTTCACTTTCAGGTGGCACAGTAGTAAAGAATCTACCTGCCAGTGTAGGAGACCTGGGTTTGATCCCAGGGTCAGGAAGATCCCCTGGAGTAGGAAATGAAAACCCATTCCAGTACTCTTGCCNGTCGGACACGACTGAGCGACTTCACTTTCAGGTGGCACAGTAGTAAAGAATCTACCTGCCAGTGTAGGAGACCTGGGTTTGATCCCAGGGTCAGGAAGATCCCCTGGAGTAGGAAATGAAAACCCATTCCAGTACTCTTGCCTGGGAAATCCCCTGGACAGAGGAGCAAACTATTATTTGTGGAAATGTTACAGTATTAACTTATGGGGAAGAGGACACATTTTAGTATATTTGAAAATGAGAACCTTTTGAGAGCAAGTCTCCGTTAGAAATGGAAGCGTGATATTGTTGATGTTTATTACTCAGATTTTTTAAGGAATATATTATTTTCAGTTTGCTACATAAATATTTTGTAATTCAGCAACCAGAAGAAAGGGCTTTATTAATTTGAAAACTTTTGATAACTGTTCTCATTGATGAATAAATAAGCATTTTCATATTTTATTTACCTGAAAGACCAGGTGAACAAATTTGCAGTGGCATAGATGTGTTTACAGCACTTTGAATTTATAATTTTTGAAGAGTTTGGCTACTCTCCATGTTTATAGTAGCATTGAAGTTGTATGTTTGAGTTTTCTGTTTTCTCTTATGTGAGGATGAAGAGGAAGCAGGCTTACTGGAGCTCTTAAAATCCCAGATTTGTGATAATGCTGCACTTTATGCACAAAAATACGATGAAGAGTTTCAACGGTACCTGCCTCGTTTTGTCACAGCCATCTGGAATTTACTAGTTACAACAGGTCAAGAAGTTAAATATGACTTGGTAAGATGATGGTGGAGACAAATAATTAAGGCATCCCTTCCCTCCCCCATGAAGTAAATGGTTCAGTTTGCTCTTAAATATGTTTATTTTTGTGTTTTATTCCAGTTGGTAAGTAATGCAATTCAGTTTCTGGCTTCAGTTTGTGAGAGACCTCACTATAAGAATCTCTTTGAGGACCAGAACACGCTGACAAGTATCTGTGAAAAGGTTATTGTGCCTAACATGGAATTTAGAGGTAATTGTGGAAAGCTTTTTCAGGAGATTAATTAAAAGCTCATTTTTAAAAAGAATATGTTAGTGTAAATTTAAGAATTTAAGAAGTCTTATCTGTGTTGCTTTTCGTAACAAATTCAGTCTACGTTTTATTGGATTTAGTATTTAACCAAGGCAAAAGCTATTTCTGAATAGCTGACTTGAGACTAGAAGTGATTGATAACTTTTAAATATAGATTTGAAGCCCACCTAGTTCGTGCTTTTAAGGTTAAAATAGTCCTAAGGGTCTATTTGTACAGAATGTCTTTCTTAGGAGTAGGAAGAGCAGTCATTAGATCATTCAATCTGGAACAGAATGAGGAAATAAAAGTGTAACATGGGGTTCTATTTCCTTTCCTTTTCATGAAACCATATTTGAAGGACAGATCTTTATCTGATACTGTCTTACTTGTTTCTGTGTTGAAGTGACTTTTCTGAAATAATGGTGATGGTAGTGGTTAGGTGGTTGTTTAATGTCTTTACTTGTCAGAATAAAGAGCTGGCCTCCCTCCAGCACTTGTGAAAGTTGGTGATAAAGTGTAGTTCTGTGGACGCTCACATTAAAACAGTGAGCCTGTCTCACAGTTGTGTAAATTACCTGTTATCTAAGCTTTCAGGGTAGCATTTACTGCTCTAAGAACAATTAATGAGAATATGTGAAATAATCATTGATTGGGAAAGAACACTTTGCTGTAAAACATGGTGGTTCCACATGCTCTTCTGCATACCCAACTGTAAAGCTAGAATGACTTGCCATGTGTTGTAAGAGGTGATCTGAATGTCATCTTGCTTTTGCAGCTGCTGATGAAGAAGCCTTTGAAGATAATTCTGAGGAGTACATAAGAAGAGATCTGGAAGGATCTGGTATGTTGATTTTTATCTGTTGGTCTCTTAGGAACCAGTGTTAAAGTTGCTCTTTTTTTGATAGATACGGGGAAGTAAGGGAGTCAGGGTAAGTGTAATTTCAGCTGTCTTTTTCTGGGGAACTGTTTTCCTTCTTTAACTTGAGCATGGTAAAAAGCAGCCCTTATATGAGCTATATCAAAGTATCAGATGTTGAATCATTTGTCTTCTCTTTTTTTATATACTTATTAGTATTTATCATACTATGATCTTTTAGTTTCATTATCATTTATTGTTTATGGGGAGAGAATTTTTTTCATTGTTTTTTGTTGCTTATAGCTATTAGATGGCAATTTGTTTTCTTAAAAACTTGACCAGTTGGTTGGTGGTTGCTTCTTTCTCCCATGATGTATTTCCCTTTGATTTTGTAGATATTGATACTAGACGCAGGGCTGCTTGTGATCTAGTTCGAGGATTATGCAAGTTTTTTGAGGGACCCGTGACAGGAATCTTCTCTGGTTATGTTAATTCCATGCTGCAGGAATATGCCAAAAATCCATCTGTCAACTGGAAACACAAAGACGCAGCCATTTACCTGGTGACATCTTTGGCATCAAAAGCCCAAACGCAGAAGGTGACTCTTCTCAGTATATTTTTGTTTCTAAAACGTAGTTGTTCTTTAGCACAGAAGTTAAAAAGAAGGGATATATTTCTGGTTATGTAGCCTACTCTGCTAGATAATGTTCTGATTAAAATTCATAGTCTCCAGAAATGACTTTATATTGATGTATTACTTACATGTTTCTCATAGACCAAAGTATAGATGGTACACTTGTTTCTTTAGGCGAGACTCAGTATAGGAGACTTGCTAAGCTTAAATTTAGCTCTTCTTTAATTTAGGGAAGTTTTTTTATTATCTGTTAAGCCAGTCTTATTTTATATGTAAGCAGTTTATGTTTTGAAGTATTTATCTCCATCTTTAACCTGGTTTTCTAAAGCTGCCTAAATTTCCACTGTGGTAGATTTATACAGGTAGTTCATGTTACTGTTATGAATTTGTTTTTTAGCATGGGATTACACAAGCAAATGAGCTTGTAAACCTGACTGAATTCTTCGTGAATCACATTCTCCCTGATTTAAAATCAGCTAATGGTGAGTTTTGTGAAATGTTTTTAATACAACTTACAGTGTACCTATAATTCTTAGGGGTACTGTTACTTTAAACTACCAAATGAATGCTGTCCTGGCTCTGTATCATTCATGATACTGAAAACAGTGGCTCCTATCCTTGCAGTTACTTCTGTTGGATAAAAATTTCAAACAGTTGCCTTCGATCTTGCCCAGGTGAAATTAACTTTCCCTAAAGAAAATGTTGCTTATATGGAAGGAAAATAGGAACAAGTGAGACTGAATTGTCACTCAGCTTTGTTATCCTAATAATTTCACACTAGAAATCATACTTTGGTTTTTGTTTTCCTTCTCATTAAAAAAAAAGAAGAAGAAGAACTCTTGGGAATTCCCTGGCAGTCAAGTGGTTGGTATTCTGTGCTTCAGTGCTGAGGTCCTGGGATCAGTACCTGGTCAGGGAATTAAGAGCTCACAACATGGCCAAAAATAAAAGTTAAAAAAAAATGAACTCATAAAAAATGGAAGTAAGTTTAAAACACTTGAGACTAATAGATGCTCAGGATGCTTTCATATGTTTGTGGAAGCATGTTAATCAAGACAGACGGACAGAGTAAAGCTGTGGAGACTTCCAGTCACTGCACAGCGGGCATAACGCAGAGGGCTCCCTTGTCACTATCACTTCAAGAGCTTTGACAACCACCCGATATTCTGTCCCTTTCACTAGTCAGCGTGCTTCCCACTGCTCGTGTAAGGTCTTCTGGAGAGGCTTACTCCTGATTCAGAATAGCTTCAGTTCTGGGAAGAGATACTGTCATTATTTCCCGTGGCCCAAATAATTTTTGTTGAATTATATAAGTAACATGTGTTCCTTTGTAGTGAAAATTAAAGGTAAAGGTGAAAAAAATAGAATTATTCATTAACTTACCAGAATTAATAGTTGTGTGGTAGATCATTATATAATTAACTAAGCTTTGATTACTTAACATTTGCTTACCAGAACCATGTTTTTAAAATCTGATAATATTGTGACTGATTTGAGAGTAACAGTTAAATAACTGTGACTTTTTATTTCTTTCAATAGTAAATGAGTTTCCTGTTCTTAAAGCTGATGGCATCAAATACATTATGATTTTTAGAAATCAAGTAAGTAGCTTTTCATTTATGTTACATGCCACTTACTCTCTTAAGAGCTTTATTGTATACCAGCTTCTCTTCCCTTCTACTGTGCAGTCATATTTGATATCCACATCTAACAAAATTAACAATATCTCCTTAAGAACTTAGGATACTAGGCCGTGATTAATTTTTCTCCGTTTCTCAAAAGTACTGTTTACACATTGCTTACGGTTGATATGTCTCATGTCCCTTAGTTTACAACAGAGGGGTCCTTCTTCCCCTTTCCTATGCTCCCCCCTCTTTTTTTTTTTTTTGGAGAAACCAGTCATTTATCTTGTAGGGTTTCTCATTCTACCTTACCTCTCGTTTCTCTGTTCCCTATATTTCTCATGTGAGGTTAAGAGTGATGATCGCATTTTTTGAGATATAGGTAATCTTAATATAGAATTCACCATTTTTAAATGTATACTTGTGTGGTTTTTAATATGTTTATTCTTTTGCACAACCAACATTACTGCCTCAGATTAANATGTGAGGTTAAGAGTGATGATCGCATTTTTTGAGATATAGGTAATCTTAATATAGAATTCACCATTTTTAAATGTATACTTGTGTGGTTTTTAATATGTTTATTCTTTTGCACAACCAACATTACTGCCTCAGATTAATTAATTACCAATTTGAATGGGGAAAACGGGATACATGTTTGTGTGTTCCCCTCCCTTTTTTTTTTTTTTTAACAGACTACAAAATCTTTAGAAAACCCTAGGAACAGTTTGCCCCTGCTCAGTGTTATCCAACTTTCTTATCTTAAATTCCAGCCAAGCCGTTAGGAGCCTAAAGGCAAATCACACAAAATTGCTATCTTCTTTGTTTTCATTGTTCTCTAGTGTTAGTCGCTCAGTCATGCCCAACTCTTTGCAACCCCGTGGACTGCAGCTCACCAGGTTCCTCTGTCCATGAGATTTTCCAGGCAGTGATACTGGAGTGGGTTGCCATTTCCTCCTCCATGTTTTTCCCCTTTATAAGATCAGAGTAGTGAGTTTGGTGCCTTACCAACCTCCAGAAGACAAATGGAATGTATTTTTTGACTCTCTAGTGTCATCTTTGGCCAGTAGGGGCCCCATTATGCAGGGTTTCGTTTCTTCTTATTTTTTTTAATTGGAGGATAATTGCTTTATAGCATTGTGTTGGTTTCTGCTGTACATCAGCATAAATCACCCATAGGTATACATATGTTCCTTCCTGTGTCTTCTTGACATAAATTTAGTAACTTTTTAGCAGCTTCTTTTCTTTCATATATCACAATATTTCAGGTTCATCTTGTATATTTCCTGTCCCAGACCTGAGTTTGCTACCCTTAAAGGTGGGAAATATTATTTAGAGACCATAATCTAGATGCTGGGGAAACTGATTCTAGGCTTTTTCGTGAAGAGAGCTGGGAAATAAGTAAAACCAATATTATCACCAAAGTAATACTGCTGAGTGCCATTTGATTTCTTTGTGTATCTTATATCCTTAGCATATTATCCTGTTGGATGGATAGTCAAGAAATAACTGTTTAAAACAACTTGAAATTATTCTGCATTTTTGCCACTAACTTGATAAATAATTAGATTCCTACTTTGTGGGGTTTTGTTTTTTGGCGGAAGGCCTGAGAGAGGTTACTGTCCATGCCTCCAGAGTTAGGCGGGGTACATTCAGAAAGATCTAGCTTTCCTCCCTGTTCCTTTTCCCTTCCTGAAGGTAACCATTTTTTTTTTTTTACTGAATTTTGGTTTATGTTTCCATTGCTTAATTTTGAAAATATAACCTAAAATTGTCCTATATCTGTTTATACATTTCCTGCTCTCCTACACAGAAGGGAGTATGCTGAACACCATTTTTCTCCGTTTTTTCTTTTTTGGCTGCACCACATGGCTGTGGGATCTTAGATATTCTCAAGTTTTAGAAGTTTTTAGTGAAGAGTAGTGTGCTTATGTTTCTGCCTCCCCTCTCTGCTTTGTTTTTTAAAGAAGAGAAAGTGAGGCACAAAGAGCTTGAGTGATTTTTCTAAGAAACTTCCTAGTGGGAAGTATAGTCTAAGAGGAGTTAAATCAGTCTGCTTCTCCATGATTTTTTTTTACCCTAAGGTCATAGTTTCAAGCTTAGAGCCAGAGAATTGGTTGGAAAAGTGAATGTGAGTTGAACCATTGCGTGGAGGAAGAAGTTTTGATTTCTCACCCATATCGTATAATAGTTGCTAGAAATTAGAATCAGATTCTAACTTATCTCTGAAATTAGATTCTAACTTTTTAGAGCTAGCAAAGCACTCTCTTCCGGTTGGCTTTTACTCAAGAGACGGTCAGTGAGTTATGGCGTATGTGTTGTTGTGTTTTTCAGGTACCAAAAGAGCATCTGTTAGTCTCTATTCCCCTCTTAATCAGTCATCTTCAGGCTGAAAGCATTGTTGTTCATACTTACGCAGCACATGCTCTTGAGAGACTGTTTACTATGAGAGGGCCTAACAGCGCCACTCTGTAAGTATTTGATGTGTATATTTTTTCATCTTGGGCTGTAGACCATCAGTACTGGTTAGAGATAGCTCAGTGTAGTCATCATTTCATTATAAGTTAGAAAAATAAATGTGAATATTTCACTCATTTATACTGTGTCTCATTCCGAAAGGATTTGAGACTGCATGCCAGAGTAGCTATGTTATGACAGTAAAGTTAAGTGGAGGAGATTGGAGCGAAGGAAAATAACTGGGGTGTGAGGTTAATAAAGAGGTTTGTCAGAGGATCCTGTATAGTAAAGAAAGTCAGGAATTTTATGTGGAATCCTCTAGCAGCCAAGGCAAAGAGAGAAACGTGGTAAGTTAAAATGTCCATAATGTCTATGAGATTAAAATTAAAATGGTTATTCGGAAGGCATCTCAGAAGTAGGCCTTGGTTAAGGGAATACTGGGTAGTAGCCCTTTGACCTGGCTGTTCTTGTCATCTTACTTAGTGCTGAGACAAGAGACAGCTGAGTGAAAGTAATTCTCTGGGGTTCAAGGTAGTGGCTCTTGAGGCCTATTCCAGGGATAAAAAGAAGGGGGCTTGGGTGGTCTGCATGCCTTTCAGGCCTTTCTTCAACAGTGTTAGTTCTTGAAAACTGAGATGGAAAGCATTCTGGGTTCTTCTCTTCATCAAGGACTTGAAGTCCAGATACACTCAGTGGCTAGTTAAGGGTTAAAAGGTTATCCTTTGAGGTGAGTTACGACAGTACTGTCTTCAGGCTCAGAATTTGTGCTGAAAAGAGTTCTGAACTTGCTCCACCTCCTGGAAAGCTAGATGATTGAGAGTCCAAGTTCTGTTCTCAGCGTTGACGGGTGTAAACTAGTTATGACCTCAGCAGTTGAGACAATGTTGGGATTGCCTTTTTAGGAACTTAACATGAGCATAAGTAAAAGAAATCTTTTCCTAAGCTGTGTACCAATTGTCTGTGGTGGGAGATGGCTCGCTTTATGCCAAGAAGTGTGATTTAGTAGTTGCCAAGGGTATTCCAGAGTGACACTCAAGAGTTGGTGGTGACTGAAAGCTGTTTTTTCATCTATAGCTTTACAGCTGCAGAAATCGCACCGTTTGTTGAGATTCTGCTAACAAACCTTTTCAAAGCTCTCACACTTCCTGGCTCTTCAGAAAATGAATATATTATGAAAGGTAGGCCATTTCCCTGGTATACAGACTCTTAAGTATCTAATTTCGTAGACTGCAGGGGTGGTCAACACTGAGTTGTAGTTCAGGTTATATTAAGAATTTGATAGGTTTAGATATTTCTAAATGAAAAATACTGTTAACAGTGTTTGCAAAGTTTTATCCTAACTTGATACGGAACTCCTCTTATTAAAGAAAAGGTATCAAGCTCCTTTTTTCTTTTCCTTGACTGACATTCTCGAGGGCAGAGATGAGCTGGGACTACATTTATTGACAGCATGCTCTGCTAGGTGTGAAACCTGGGTGTGTCTGATGGACCCCACACAGATCTGCCTTCATAGACACCACTGCTGAGGAAGCAGGAGCTAGCTGTAGGCATCAGTTCTAGGACATTCCAAGGGTCCAACACAGTTTATATGACACATAGGAAATGTTTTGGAGAAGGAAATGGCAACCCACTGCAGGATTCTTGCCCAGGGAATCCTGTGGACAGAGGAGCCTGGTGGGCTGCTGTCCCTAGGGTTGCACAGAGTCAGGACTGAAGCAATTCAGCAGCAGCAGCAGGAAATGCTTGTCGAAGAAACTGTTCCCAGTGCCTCTGGCTTGTCCGGTCAGAACCCTTAGGTGGATGGGTGGGTGTGTGTGCATGTGTTTCTGTTTGTAAGTGTGTATCTAGGTGTATCTGTTTTCTGTGCTGTATTTCTCCCTACAGTGATGTGTAACTACTGTTGTTTAATGTCCAGTTTTTGAGGCAGCCACTGGTCCGTGGTCTTCATTGTTGTGTTCCTAGGGTGTGCAGGGGCATGTATGTAGCATGGACCAACTTCCCAGTAAAGACTGTTGCATGAGTGAACGCAGGGATTCTGTGGCAGCCCAGTGGAGGGACGCTGACCCATCCTGTAACCTCGACTTTCTAGCAAGTGGTGTCTAAGCTGAGCTGCAGGATAGGGAGTGCTTAGCTACTTGGAGGGTGAGCCTTTGGCATCACAGCAAAGTTTAGGAGGAAAGAGGATAACTTTCTGTTCTGTGCGCCTGGCATACCGTAGATGCTCTACTTAGTAAACGTCTATTCCATTTGTGTAGAAACAGCCATCATATAGTTTTAGCCTAAAAATGTATTTATCTCCGCTGCCCAGTGTGTTTTGGGTGTCTGTTAATGAACAGTTAATTTCACAACATGGGCCCTCTATTGCTTGATGTGTATTTCTGGATTTTTCTCAGGCTCCTAGTCTCTCTTGTGGGAAGATGGGCAGGTGGCCTTATGTTTCAGCTTGTGGTGGGCTGTGGTATTTCCAGTAGACGCTAGGCAAAACTCCATGCCGCTGGTTGCTGATGGAGGAAACTCCCTTCCCCTGCTGCTCCCTGTGTCCATCTCCTGCTTCACTCACCTCCGCTTTACCTACCTCTTTAGTCACTACATTATTTCTTACTGTCCCTTAAGCCTTCTGGAAATAACATAAATAAATAAATTGTGTTGCCTGATTTTAAAAGGAAGGGAAATTTTAGATTATTTTTAAATGTAGAGAGCTATCTGAGGGTTGTTTCAGAGTCTTAATATTTTATTTTATGAATCAGAAGACTTTTTTCTCCCCCTAACAAGTGTTATTCTGAGGTTTAACTAAACTGTTTATTTCTGCTCTTCTTGTATCTTACAGCTATCATGAGAAGTTTTTCCCTCCTACAGGAAGCCATAATCCCCTACATCCCTACTCTCATCACTCAGCTCACACAGAAGCTATTAGCTGTTAGTAAGGTAACAGAGCCAGTTTTGAAATTGCGGTTGCTTTTTAACCTAAATGCTTCAAACTGTTTGAGCGTCAGAACTCCTTGGCAATCAGTCGGACAGGGAAAGATCTATGAATTCTTCCTGACCAGCAGTTAATATATGATTCTGAAAGTGTGGGGTGTGACATAGATTGGAGACATGGCAGCAGTCACCTTTAAGTGTAAGCTCAGAAACTTTAAAACATTTTATTCTCACTTTAAAAAGTAACGTGTTCATTGAAGAGAATTGAGAAAGTACAAACACTCTGAAATAATCTTAGATGGAAGAAGTAGGCTTTGCCCCACATGGACACAAAAGAGGCTATTCAGATTAATGCCCTTTTGTGTCTCTTCTTTCTGACTTATTTCCCCCAAAATAAAGTTCACTCCTTTGATGAAAAATTTTACAGATATTTTGATCCGTATTTAAATATTAATACAAAGTCTAAGAGAAATTGATTTAAAGGCAATAAAATTCATGTGTTATTGTTAATTATTCTATTAAAAGGAGATGTATTCCTACATGTCCTAGGAAGTATTAGGGAGACTTTGAGAATAGTGATCATTTTTCCACTGAATCCCGGGTAAGCCTCTAGGGCTTACTTGGGTTTTGGGGAATTGAGGGAAAAGAGAAGTAAGGTCTCTCCACTTTGACCTGGCCCTGTGCTACACACTCATCATCTTCAGCTCATCAACTTTATATGGTGCCCTTCAAAGGATTGTGGTTGAAAGAGAAAATTGAAAGCCGCTGGTCTGCAGGATTGCTACTGCAGGTGTAGGCATACTGAGGCCTGCAGAAGTTAAGATTGGCCTGAGGCCCCACATGTGCCTGTCCGTCTCCTGCATCACTGTTACAGTGATGGCTCTGGGGGAGCACTCAGGCAAGAAAAAGCTCCTTATAAACACTGGGAGCTGAGGTTCGTGCAGTCACCTTCCGGTGCCTCTGAAGTATTTTTTATAAGTAGACATTTGCCCATTAAAAATAAAGTCCAAACTGGCATTAGTACTACTATTTCATTTTCTGTTTTTCAAGTCACTATAAAATTTGAACATCTAGGCTTTTTCATATAATTGGTGTTTTTTTTCTTAATAGTGTTTTCAGTAAGGTTAAATGTGTTTTAGGTAGTGAATTAGATTATTAGACATAAGTTTTTTCTTTTTTTGTTTTTAATTTCAGAACCCAAGCAAACCTCACTTTAATCACTATATGTTTGAGGCAATATGTTTATCCATAAGAATAACTTGCAAGTCTAACCCTGCTGCTGTTGTAAATTTTGAGGAGGCTTTGTTTCTGGTGTTTACTGAAATTTTACAAAATGATGTACAAGGTAAGTAAAGAAAGTTATTTTCTTTCTGGTTGATTAAAAATTGTTCAAGTGATTATAAAATGCAATCTGCCTAAGAGATATGTATCTTTTGTGTCAGAGCCATTAATTCTGAAGTTGAAAGCTGTTTTTACTTCTGTCAACAGAATTTATTCCGTATGTCTTTCAAGTGATGTCTTTGCTGCTGGAAACACACAAAAATGACATCCCGTCATCCTACATGGCCTTATTTCCTCATCTCCTTCAGCCAGTGCTTTGGGAAAGAACAGGAAATATTCCTGCTCTAGTGAGGCTTCTCCAGGCATTCTTAGAACGAGGTTCAAATACAATAGCAAGTGCAGCAGCTGACAAAATTGTGAGTCAGATTTATTTTGATATAACTGATTTTTTAAGATAACTGAGAAACTACAGATGGCAGATTCTTTTTAATTTTTTAAAAAAAATTTTAAATGAACTTACTATAAAGGGAATTGATTAGTAGAAAATGTTAACATACATTTTATTGTTACCCTTTAGTTATTTATCTCTGGTAGAAACTTAACATTGCGGGCTTATTATTTGGGACTTTTTCCCCCCTCTATACTTCAGAAGACAGATGGAGAAAATGCTGTTTAGATAATTACAGCATGCACTCTTTTCCAAAATAGATCACCTGTTTTACTTTCAGAATAATTAATCCTTGCCTCTTTAACTAATTATTATTTAATCTAATTTGTTGTAGCCTGGGTTACTAGGTGTCTTCCAGAAGCTGATTGCATCCAAAGCCAATGACCACCAAGGTTTTTATCTTCTAAATAGTATAATAGAGCATATGCCCCCGTGAGTATGAATACAGCTTCATTGTACATTTAATTGAGGATTCTGTTTGGGACTCAGAAAAATGCTGGATTTATTTTGTTGCTTTTGTTTTCTTTAGTGAGTCAGTTGACCAATACAGAAAGCAAATCTTCATTCTTCTATTCCAAAGACTTCAGAATTCCAAAACAACAAAGTTTATCAAGAGTAAGTAAAGTCATTTGAGTTTTCCTACAGAAATTTTTTAATCATTTATAAATTTTATATATAAACTATTTTAAGATGCTTCTGTTCTCTAAAGTCATTTTCAATATACTATGCTCCAAAGGTTAGTTTGTAAGGTTAAACATCAAAATATTTTTAATAGAAAAATCATAAAGAAATATAAATCAGAGAGAGACTATATGTAAACCTTTTGTCCCTGGTGGCTCAGATGGTAAAGAATCCACCTGCAAATGCAGGAGGTGTGGGTTCGATCCCTGGATAAGGAGGATCCCCTGAAGAAGGAAATGGCAACCCACAGCAGAATTCTTGCCGGGGAAATCCCTGGACAGAGGAGCCTGGTGGGCTACAGTCCATGGGGTTGCACGGAGTCAGACATGACTGAGCGCTAATGCTAAGTTGTATTAACAGGCCGGGATTGATGCTGTCTGGCAGACTTTGACTAAATTGCTTATTTAATGCAGTCCTCTGTATTGATACTCTGCATCTCCTTTCGACAGGTTTCTTAGTCTTTATTAATTTGTACTGTATAAAATACGGGGCGCTAGCACTGCAGGAAATATTTGATGGTATACAACCAAAGTAAGTCTGCTTTTATTACTTATCATCCTGTTTTTAAAAACAAAACATCTGACCTCTCAGTCTCTGTTTTATAGATGACTGTATAGTTCTCAATGCAGTGATAGTATCTTTGTGGTTTCCAAAATATTCTTGCAGGGGGGCTGGTAGGCTGTAAAGAAGAAAATACCTGCAAACATTTTTCAGATTCCTAAAGGTTCCTGCCCCTACCCGCTGTATTCTTTACAGCCAGGGCTCTATGTTGTGTTAGATGTCTGGCTTGTCTGTAGGAGCCTCCCTCTCTTAAGGCCAACAGTGGTTTTTCAAGTGCGAATAGTTTGGATCAGTGAAATTTTGCTCTTGACTTAGTATATATGCATTAAGAATACAGTTAAGCAGCATTACCCATTTACTAGTGAAGGAAGGCAGTAAAGTAATGATAGAGAATAACTTCTTGGAGAAAAACTTTATAGATATCTATAGTAAATCAAAAATAATTCCTGATTGATTGAAATGTGAAAAATGAATTAACCGAAGAAGTACCAGAAAATATGTTTTCTAGCTATAGGAAGTCATGAAGAAAGGAGCAGTTTGACTCAGTGCTCGTGGCACCTAAATTAGCATGGTCTTTCCACAGAGGAAAAAATAACGCACTTATCCAGAGATCAGAATGTCCACGTGCCTTGATATTTACCATTTCCACTTCAAAGAATTTAATAAGATAAATTCTTAATAACAGAAGTATAAACTTAAAAATTTTATACCATGCAGAATTACAGAAAACTTTAATTCCAGGATGTTTGCAACAATATTCAGTAGCCAAATCTTTTTTTTTGAAAGATAGCCTCTAACATTCACATACTTAGAGGTGTGTAAGCATAGAAAGTTGGAAAGTTTATAATCCAAAAATGTTAAAACTGGTTATTGCTGGATGGTGAGCTGGTAGTGATTCTCTTTTCTTCTTATCTGTGCTCTCTCAGTTTTTTAAAGATTTCTTGAGTAATTAAAAAAACATGCAAGACCAAAACAAGGCTCGAGAGAGTCCCCTTGAGCGTGGCTTCCGGCACAGGGGTCACGGAGGCAGGTGGCAGTGGGTCAGAGGAGAAGGGTGATTTTTTTAGGTCTCTTCCTTTCTGTTGACCAAAGTTAGCAGCCTTTTTTTGTATTTTATTATACTCCTAAGGAGTCACTGAGTGTAAATAAGTTAGACTGCTGTAATTAAATATTGAGTGAATTTATTTTGCTTTGATTAACAGAATGTTTGGAATGGTTTTGGAAAAAATCATTATTCCTGAAATTCAGAAAGTATCTGGAAATGTAGAGAAAAAGATTTGTGCTGTTGGGATAACCAAATTACTAACAGAATGTCCCCCAATGATGGACACAGAGTACACCAAACTGTGGTAAGTACTCCATTCTGAAGTTTGGGGAAATTACAGTTTCCTTCCCCTATGATGACAAAATTAACCAAGCTTATTCTCTAGGGGGCCAAGAGAATTGGGTTTTGACCTCAGCTGTCTCTGTAGCTACCATCAAATCCAAGACATGACTTGTGGATTCTTCTGGGCTTAGAAAGATTTTGTTTCCTGATTAATTTTTATTTTTTTTGGCCATGCTTAGCAGCATGTAAGATCCTAGTTCCCCCAACCAGCGATCAAAATTGTGCCCCCTGAGGTGGAAGCACAGAGTTTTAACTAACCACTGGACCACCAGGGAAGTTTGAGGGGAAATTCATGGACCCCTTAGAGAGACTGCTGAAAGTCCCTGGTCCAGGTGATCTCTAAGGCTTTTACACAGTCACTCCATTAAACTGGCTTAAGTCTTTAAAAGGAGAAACTGAATAGGCAGAAGATCTTACATGCGTGCTTGATGTCTGGCTCCATGACGACCTAGCTTTTCTTGACCTCTTGCCTCTCCCTTACAGTTTCAGTCAGGCAGCCTCTTCCATCAAATGATCTGACAACTTGAAGCTTATTTCTTCTAACTTAAAACCATTGAATCTCAATTTGACTTCACACACATGGGTCACACAGCCAGCACTGAGAGTTCTGGGCAAAGCACATCGGCATGCTGTGGCCCACAGAATTGAAGAACGCTTTCCAGTTAGACAAAACCACTGGTGTCCATCTTAATCTCAAGGATCCCTTCTTCCTCCTGAGGCCACGAGTCTATAGTTTTGTGTCTCTGAGGACATTGCTCCTTTATTAATAACTTAAATCTTCCAAAAGATTACTTAAATCTTGTCATCTTCCAATCCAGGACTCCTTTATTACAGTCTCTGATTGGCCTATTCGAGTTACCTGAGGATGATACCATTCCTGATGAAGAACATTTTATCGATATAGAAGATACTCCAGGATACCAGACTGCCTTCTCACAGTTGGCATTTGCTGGGAAAAAGGAGCACGACCCTGTCGGTCAGATGGTGAACAACCCCAAAATCCACCTGGCACAGTCGCTGCACAAGCTGTCCACTGCCTGTCCAGGAAGGGTGCGTGTCTTTGTCACCTCAGAGAACCCTAACCTCCTCTGAATCACTCTGCTCAGTTCACGGCCCCCGTGGGGTGGTGCTGCGGGCAGCCGCTCAGGCGCCTGGCTTCCTTCCAGCACAGTCGCCCGCAGGCACTTGCAGTCAGGTCTCTCTAAATGATAGGCTCTGTGCTTCCTTTATGATGATGTGCAAATGACTTCGGAGTAAAGACAATGTGGAGGATAAAACCCTTGACTAGAAATGTATTTGTTTCCCAGAATGAAATAACCCTTCCATTTTTAAAATGGAGGTATTAATGTTTTTAAGTGCAACATATTCAGAAATGATGGACCACAGAGTAAATCTAATAATGGCTTTATATTGCGTTAGCCAGAAACAGTCTTACAAATTTTGTCAGAAAATCTGTATTTTTGATTGTTTTATTGTGGAAAATTTAGAACATAACTTAGAAACTGTAATAAACACTCATGCTCATTACAGACCTTCACTAAGTCACTTGAGAGCAAGCCTCAGGCAGCAGGTGCCATGGTACATAGTTAGGCATCAGTAAGCAACTGATTGCATTGGTGTAAGCAACCATAATACCACCGTCACACTGAACAGTGAAACAGTCATTCCTGTGGGTCCACGTTTCATATCTGTCGTCTGTTCCCATCTGTAGGTCCCCTCCATGGTGAGCACCAGTCTCAACGCGGAAGCGCTCCAGTATCTCCAGGGATACCTTCAGGCGGCAAGTGTGACGCTGCTTTGAACTGCCTTTTTTTGAATTGGCTTAGTCCAGAGTGGTTTCTGAGGACATCATGTAGACATCTGAGCACAGCTGCATTAAAACAAAACGTGTTCTTTTTGAACTTGTCTATTAAATGTTGTTTTAAGCTGAACCTTGAGCAAATTAGTTTGCGTGATCATGTGAGTGACTTTTTCAGTTTGCAGCTACAAAGACAAGTATTACTACTAGCTTAGTGTATGACATTGATCCGAGCATTTGCACTGTTTTGACGGACACTGACTGTGGAGACGTTTTTTCTGTTACTAAGTCCTTTTGTTTCAAGGCTGTTGCCATTCGTATTTCTCCTGTCCTTTGTGTTTTTGTCCAATTAAGCTTTTACTGGAAATGTGAATAAGCAAAGAAATCACTTGTGTAACTTGCCAAGAAATGCACATTTCATAGTTTTAAATCTGTAATGAGCAATAAAAAAGAAAAAGCCCTAAAATATGTATCTAAGAACATCTTAAGAACAGGTTTTTGGTGCTGATATTTTTATAATGAAGAATTTTCTTTAAGTTTTTCCTCTCCTGGACGCCATAAAATCCTAATTTCTAAACAATTCAAATTCAGATTACCTAGTCTTTTTTTAATAAGGGAAAGGGAACCATCACTGCAGGTTTGCGGCTTGTGTGTGAGAACTTTCAGTAGCCCAGTTCCTGGGTGGCAACGTGAACTATAGGAAGTGGTTTCCTGAGTTGGGAAGAAATGCCCGGCCTGGCTTCACAAGGCTGTTGGGGCTGCGTTAGGTGGTGCGGGTGTTTGCTCCGGTTCCAGTGGCTTCTCTGCAGATCAGAGGCTCCTTGGAACTTTTTGAACCATGGCATCCATCTTGCCAAAGGCTGCCAGCCCAGCTCTTCCCTGGACCGAATCCAGGGTTCCATGGCCTCTGTCTTTAGAGGATAAAGAATCAGACTATCAACGTGAGGAGGCACAGTTTTTACAAAGGATGTGGGGATTGTCTGTTTAGTGCAGTGAGACCAGAATCTGCTTCTGTACAGATTATGTTTTTTTTCCCAGCTGACTTGAATGCTTTATTTTCTTCACGTTGGTTTTGTTTTGTTGCTTCAGAGATTTCCAGTTTAATCTAGTGTACTTGTACCTACCAACCTAATAATTATTTTTGATTTGAATAGTAATGGAAGCATTAAGTCATATTTACTGTGGCTTAAGTCATCACTGGCAGATGAATATTGAGATAGCACTGAGATGTTTTTAAACTATAAACATGATCTAATACAGGTGAATCGTCTGGAACGGCAGAGTTGGTGCTGCCTGGGCGCTCGGCGGAGCTCTGGTTCTGAGGTTGCTAAAGCTGCTGAGTGGGGGCAGGCAGGCACTGTTCTGGAGAACCCTGGTCTCAGTGTCCTCGTCAGTCTTCTGAGTTCAAGTTCTGAATTTTTTCCTTCTTCGGTTAAAACGAATGAGAAACCATTTCACTTTGTAACTGCACCTCTTAAAATAGTTTCTGAACAGGAAGGCTGGTTACTTGCATTCTTTTACTCTAGCATAATTCATGAATATTTTGTTAAATTTTTTTTTAATGTTTAAAATTGAGATTTCCTACTGCGTCCAAGACAGTTTTTATATCTATCTTAAAAGAGTTTAAAGACGGGAGGGGAGTTGCTGTGGTGTGTTTTCGAGGTGTCTCAGTGGCCATTCCTTGGTGGGGCCAGCTCTCTGTATGAAGGGCTGGGTTCATACTTTGGGATCAGGCCAACCTGGGTTTAAATCACATGTCTTGTCACATTGTCACGAGGCCTTGATCTCCACGGTTCTATTTCCGCTTCTGAAAAAGGAGAATACCACTACTTACTGTCAGGATGGTTTTAACAAAACTACATTGAAGTACTTAGGAGAACCCGTGGAGGACTGATCAGTACGAAGCTGTTGAGTTGTTTAGGCTGGGGTATGGACGTGCCTGGGAGGCGGTGTTTGCCTGCACAGCAGCCCCGTAGACGGGAAGACGGGGAGTCCTGGCCTAGGCAAGGCCCTCTCTCAGGACGGTTCTAGACACGGGGGCCGTTGTCACTGCAGAGTTCTTCGTCAGTCTCTTGCTGGACCCATTGATTCTCCCTGCTGTTGGACTGTATCTCTCTTTTATAAATGTTTTCCTTGTAGCAAATACAGGAAAATATTTTAACAATTAAAAATCATTCACATTCTTACCTTCAAGCATTTTTATTCTCTTTCTAAGCAAAGTTTAGATCATTCTGTAAAGAAAATTTTATATGCTTTTTAGAAAAACCTTTTGCCATTTAAAACATTTACTTGGCAAATAGAATTTTCAGTGGTATATAGTTTCATCATGTGGATAGTTTTTGGTAGAGTTTTTATTTTATCAGTCTTGAAGTAGACAACCTTTTAGGCCAATCTTCATCTCTTTTTTTCCTGAAGGTGGAATTATTGGGCCAGTTACCCTGTGGGAAAGGTTGTGCCAATTTCTGTCACACATCCCTACCCACACTGGGCATTACTTCGTTGTTTGTGGGGCACAACGAATCTGGCATTCAGTCAGAATATTAGCTGCATTATATATATATATATATACACACACACACACACACACACACACACACACACACACATAATATTAGCTGTAAAAGTCTAATAATAAATAGGGCATCTAGCTCAGCTGGTTAAGAATCTGCCTGCAGCGTGGGAGACCTGGGTTGGGAAGATCCCCTGGCGGGCATGGCAACCCACCCCAGGATTCTTGCCTGGAGAATCCCATGGACAGAGAAGCCTCGAGGGCTACAGTCCAGGGTCGCAAAGAGTCGGACATGACTGAGTGACTAAGACGCAGCTGAGCAGTGCGTCTCTGACCTCCCAGAGGCAACAGCTTTCAACTCATACTGCCTGTAATTCTTAAATCTTTACAGTTTAATTATCAACCATAAGACCCCTGGAAGGGACGTGGCAACCCACTCCTTGCCTAAAGAATCCCATGGACAGAGGAGCCTGGCGGGCTACATCCATGTGTTCACAGACTGAAGCATCACTAAGGTCACTAACACGACTGAAGCATCTTAGTACACATGCGATCTATTAATACGGGTGTGACTGGGAGGCAAACACCGGGAATGTTGGTGGTGGTCTCCCCACTCTTGGATTGTGATCTTTTACTCCATTTCAGAAAACCTGAGTGTTGGCACTGCAGGCCAATTCTTGATGATTATTCCTTGCTCTCTGCTCCTTGGTTGAGAAACATGACCTCCATGTGCGGCAAGGCAAGATACAGCTCTGGGTCCACCCTGGCGCATTCTTGGCAGGAGTACTGGAATCCAGTGAAAAGAATGTACAAGGCAGTTTGCTGTGGATCCTCTCTAAGCTAGGAAAGCGGTAACAGACGAACACTCTGCCCCTGGGCAGGCAGCCACCCTCATCCAGCCACCCTTCTCGGGTTGCTGTGTGATACGAGACTTCTGTAAAAGTTAGAAAAGTCCACTTTCTCCCTCAAAGTGGATGATGTGAGAGCAAAGTGTGACAACATGGAAGGAAAGCAGAGCAGCCACTGTAGACAGGTCAGGGAAAAGCTGCTCAGACCTGCCGCAAAAGGGAGGACTGGAGAGGTGGGGAAGCAGTTGAGAGTCAACCCTCGGAGTCTAGAGGGAAATGCTGCGCCAGGAAACTGGGTTTCTCAGGAGATGTCCCCTAAGGATCCTAAAGGGTCCCCAGAGCAGCGGGGAGGAACCTAGGTCCCGCCACTCAAGAAAGCAGAGCTGGGTGTCCTCGGAAGGCCGATAGTCCCACTCAGCCGTGGCTGAGCTGAGGCCAGCCCCACTGTTATGACTCTAGGTCTCAGGCTGGAAATAGTCCCTGCAGAGAAATCTTCCCAACAAGAAAGCCGGGGGTGAGGGCTGGGGGGGACAAACAAACGAAGCCAACTGCTGAAGGCCGAGCCTTCCAAGCCCCCAGCCCAACAGGCAGCTGAGAACACCGCCTCTAGTCCCAGGGACAGACGGGCCGAGGCAGTGGCCTGTGGAGCCCACAACGAGGCCAAAGCCATCTGTCCTTTTAGTCAAACGTACCACGTCTCGCCATAATTCGTGCAATTTGGGGGTGCTATCCCAAGAATCATCTATCGTTTAGAGTTGTGTTTTGTATAAAAATCACTAGCAAGGTCATGGTCTTGCTGCTCAGGACACTAGTTCCAGAAGTACCTGTACATTACCTGGGACCTTATTAGAAACGCTTCTCAAACCCAGGCCTACTGTGACAGAACCTGAGAATGGCACCCAGCAGCCTTGAAATAGTCTCTCCGGGGAGCAGCTGCTCACACTCAGGCAGCTGAATGTGGACTGGATGAAGTAAAGTGGAAGTGAATCGGAGACAAGTGGGCACAGCAAAAGCTGTGAACATGGTCAGTCTCAACGTCTTATGGGCTCGAAAGGGAGAAGGAATCGTACCTCAAAGACCCGGAATGGACAGCTTCAGTTTTGCATAAAGGGCGGCAGACACCGCGGCTGTGGCCGACAGGCCTAGGGGCCTCTTCCAGAAGTCCTCCATCCCCTCCCACCGAGCTGAGACGGACAGGAACTCTTGCTTTCATGGCCCCGTTTCTTGGGAGAGGCTAAGACGTAGATGAGGGTCTGTGTCCCTGAGGAGAGCCGTGAACACGCGACAGGACAGAATGAGGGAGTGCCTGGGAAGGGGCAGGAAGGCTCTGAACGTCCAGCAGGGAATCAGCCGCTGCCTCAGCCCCCAAAGGGGGCTCCACGAAGCAGCATCAGCGCCTGGGCTGCAGGAACAGCAGAAGGTGCTGGCTAAGCAGTACCAGCCCTGCACACTGGGGAGCTGCTTCCGGGTCAGCGTCTACCCGTTAAAACATCTGGG
The DNA here is from genome assembly GCA_006410875.1 of Neotragus pygmaeus. Lineage (NCBI taxonomy): Eukaryota > Metazoa > Chordata > Mammalia > Artiodactyla > Bovidae > Neotragus > Neotragus pygmaeus. The sequence goes on along the minus strand of SJYV01011527.1, from coordinate 29,946 downwards.
CCCTTCACGAGGTCATCTAGTTACAGGTGCTCTTCACAGCACAGAATACTCGGCCACACAGAACCACCACCTCCCAGGCTGTCCCTCATCCGGGGCCTCGGGAAGACGCTGCCTGGCTGAGGGGAGCGATGGCAAACCACTGCAGAGAACCGGGCCGGGTCTGGGCCCACTCTGGCGTTGGGGATCTCGGGCACGCTTAACTGGCTGCCAACACAGTCTAGGCCTAACCCCCCCCATTAGCCATCACCATTCCGGAAGTCATGGTCCCTGGGCTATGGAAGGTCTGAGCATTCCCAGGTTTTTTAGCCGGATTCAGCCTGGTTTACACTATCCTTGTCCATGAATCCAAGGAGCTGGTCGACAAAATTATTACAATCCAGAGAAGTGTTTTCAGGTACGCGTTCTGAGTCCACCTGGTGAGCAAATGCTCGGCATACAGGACAGACATCAGGCAGACGAACCTGGGCCAGGGGACGCGCACAGAAAAAATCTTTAGGCCATCTCCTGCGCAAGACTTTGGCAGCTGGAGGCAATACACAGTTGAAAAATCAGCCAAGGGACTTACCTGGCGGTCCAGTGGTTAAAACTCCAACTTGCCGTGTAGGGGACACAGGTTCAATCCCTGATTGGGGAACTAACAAACACCCCACAGGCCTGGGAGCAACTAAGCCCACAACAGCCCTCACCAGAGTCCAAAGGCCACAGTGAAAGATCCTGCACGACCCAAAGCAGCCAAATACATAAAAACACGCAGCAGGGAAGGCGGAAGAACGCCGAGGTGCTGGAGGCATCAGTGCAAACGCATGGCTTTTAAACAGATACACGACTTGCCAGGTGTGTGTGTACAGACAGACAGACAGACAGATGCTCTTCCTAGCTGTCCACGGGGCCTCAACCCAACAGCCCACTAGCAACAAGCTCCACACGGTCCCTCGCTGGCAGCTCTGCCCCCAGCACCATACTTCATGCCATCTCACATCTTCCCTTACTTCTTCAGTTACTGCTCGACAGGACCACATGTTCATTAGTAGCTGTTTATTGATCAATGGTTTGATATAAAGTTATTTCAGATCTTCAGAATTTTGCCCAAATGAAATCACAAGCATTACAAAGTTTTTCTCTTAAAAATAAAAAAGGGGCTGGGGGCAGGTTGGGAAGGACCAACCTAGCAGTAGTGGCATTTGAGAATAAATTAACAAAAAAAAAAATTTAGTATTACCATTTATTGGTGACAAACACTAAGTTTTACTTACATTCCATGGGGAGAAAAAATTCCAGCGTAAACAACGAATCCAAGCAGTACTTAACTCGCAAGGCTACCGTGCTTATCATCTGGGCTGTTATGCGGGACCTCGCCACACACCTCTGTGCACAGCAACACGACTTCAGAAGCAACAGTTAGAGAGATAAACATGGGCCATTCTTTCCAGCCCTCATGGAGATGTAATCAACAGTATAAAGCACTCAAGGAAGATCAATCTGCAGTTGTATATGTGCTACATGGAGACCATATCCTGTAGTGTAGTGAGAGCTATGTGTCCTCAAGAGTCGTATTATATACACATACTTTTCTTTAAAACAAAGATCAAAGTTCATTTAAATCCTGGTGCATTAACAAAAAAATAAAATAGAAAAGGAACCAAATGATCAGTTAAAGTTTAAAATTCCTAAGTTGTCCAATTTATACCACTGTGGGAGACTTCATCAAGGTTTCATCAAAGCCAGGACTGTTTCAGCTAAACCAGAGGGCACACAATTTGCATCACTGAAATGGTCCTGGGTTAAGTCCAATGAAATAAAAATGTATAACCACATACACATGGATATGATCTTTGCCGGTTAGATTACTGATAAAGTCAGTCTCAGACAAGCTTCTAAACTGTGCTATGTAACTAGATACAATTGAGAAACTCTCAAATGAAAATTTATATAGTGTCATTTCAATCAAAAGAAAATAATGAAACTAAGAATACGTATCTCTCCTGGAAGAGAGCAGTGGCGACAGTGTGGGTACCGCGGGAGGCGTGGGCCAGAGCGCGCCGAGGGGGTCAGCTGCGGCCCAGCAGGAAGCATATGTGATTTTCTCTGGGGCTTTCAGCCCTCCCTCTCCAGCGCGGGCGTCCAGGGTTTGTCCCAAAGTGTTCTGAGTGAGCCAGTCTGAGAAGGGGCGGTGCTTTCTGTTTCTTCTTTCGCACAGCAAGGAAAAAACACCCAAAACAAACAAACAAAAAAACCCCACCAAAACCAACACTAGGGTGCCTGGGGCATGGGCCTGCAGTTTCCCAGGGAACCAGGGGTGGCTGCAGACGGCCCAGCCCCCAGCAGCCGCTGCCATGCGCCAGCAGCCACACCGCTGCCTCCTCGGGCCCCGCCGTCTTCACCACTGCCATCTCCAGGCCTTTACCCATCGTGTCTCTCGGCCCACTGGAGGTATCAGAAATTCCAAATGTTCAAAGCAGTTTCAGCATTTTCAGTATATATGTTGGGATTTTTCAATGATTCATGGCCAGAGAAAGTTCAGCACCTCCCACACCTTTAAGGAAGAAAAACATGAAAATGATCTAAGTTTTAAAATTTAAGAGAATTAAGTTAAAAATGGAACTAGGAGGCATCAAGAAGCCTGCTATTCAGGCCCCAGTTTATGATAACTGATACACACTGGGGGCTGGAGGGCGCTTCCCTGCTAGCTCAGCTGGTAAAGAATCTGCCTGCAATGCCAGAGACCTGGGTTCAATTCCTGGGTCAGGAAGATCTGCTGGAGAAGGCATAGGCTACCCGCTCCAGTGTTCTTGGGCTTTCCTGGTGGCTCAGCTGGTAAAGAATCTGCCTGCAATGCAGGAGACCCGGGTTTGATCCCTGGGTGGGGAAGATTCTCTGGAGAAGGGATAGGCTACCCACTCCAGTATTCTGACCTGGAGAATTCCATGGATGGAGGAGCCTGGCGGGCTATATAATCCATGGGGTCACCAAGAATCGGATATGACTGAGCAACTAACACAGAGAATCACGTGAAAACAGCAAAGAAGAGAATGGGTAGATAGCATGTTATCTCCAGGGGGGAAAGGAGGAAAATAAGGAAAGAAATGTATTTGCATTAAAAACAAACATACAGGAAAGGTACACAAGAAACCGACACAGATGCAGTCTCCGGGTGGGGCAGAGAAGCACGGCTGGGGACTGCACGAGGGCAAGACCCATCAACCCATCACTGAGGGCGCCTTTTAAAATGATTTTGACTTGCACCATGTGAATGTATTACCTATTCAAAGATTTTTTTTTTTTTTTAAGGTAGCACTCTCTGCTCAAAACTTGGAAACCTTTCAGGGGAAAGGGACAGAAAGTGACTATGTCAACAAGTGTTTCACTACTAAGTTGAGCAGACAATTTGAATTTAATGCAAATGAGGAACAGAATTGCCTTTCCATGTAAATCAGCTCACTCACACAGACATTGGTCCATTTCCTGTTCTTGGCATCTCTGTATTCTGTTGGTCCAACTCAGACAGCAACTTTAAAATGTTCAGTGCAGCCTAGTGAGAATGAGAAGTCAAAGTCAAACCATGGCCACCGCTCAGGACTCTAGTACATGACGCTGAACAGCGACTCGAGGGCTTCTGCTGCCCAACAAAATACACGGGCCCACCAAATAACCCTCTCACGCTTGCATTTTTAATTAAAAATATAAATTTAAAAAGTTATCCATGGTTACTTCACTGAATCACACCCTCTATGTTATTTTATTATGTATCACATTACAATATTTTCATCCTGTGGTCACCAGAGTACAAATTTTATATCCCCACTTTAATGTAAAACCTATGTTTCTGTGTTAGCATTAGAATACAATCCCCTCAGTGACATATAATGAATGCATTATATTCCATCAGATGAAAATACCATAGTTTATGTCTATTAATTTAATCAATTCCTTTTCTTGGTTTTAGTATTTCTTAACAGTAACAATTTCATCTGAACAGAACATTAATGAGAGGCTTTCTAAGCTGCTAGAACTTGGGGCTGCAATTCCTTGTTTTGGTCAGAGGTGAAATAAATTCATATCTGGAGCCTTTCAAGATCTGGGTCCCCTTCAGGTCAGCAAGGAAAGGCAGGAGAGGGTTGGCCAAAGCCCCTGAGTTCTGATAAACAGAATGAGACATCATGCCAGTAATCTAGGAGCAGTCTTCAGAAATATGAAATCTACAGAACAGCCAACCGTCCCCACAGTCTGCGGAGAACCCCTCTCCCTGTCTCTGAGGCCGGTGGCAAGCTGGGGCCAGGCCCGCATGGCGGACGCACCATGTCGTGGCAGGACTCCACGTCCTTCCCGATACCGTGGCTGATCAGGGGCGGCTGAGAGGAGCAGTTGATAAGAGATACAAATTCGTTCTTGTTGTTTTTGGGGAAGTCTTTGTATTCAACCTACAAGAGAAAAGAGAGCTCAGGCGAGGGTCGGGGAGAGGAGGCGAGGTCGAGGGGGCGCAGGGCTCTGGCTCTGGGTCCCTGTCTCAGCCTGGCGTGTCTGCACCAGCTCCTGCCCTGCAGGCACGAAAGGCCATCCGTGGGGCCTGCTGTGAAGGGGCAGGCATGATACCAGAGCCTCAACTTCCAGGATCTCCTAAGAACCTAGACATCTACTCAAAAACCCTGGTCTGGAAGAACCCGTGTCCTTTCCTAGCCCTAGAAAGGGCCAGCACAACACATCTGTTCTCACTGAAGTCTAAATCTGTAATGACCCCTGGATTAGAAGCTTCATTATTATGGTTGCCCTGGAATTTTAAAATTCACCAAAGGTTGAGGATATTCTCTTACTGTCCAGGGTTCTAACATTTCCCATGCCTCCTCCGTTCCTCAGAATCACCCTTCACCAGGCATCCCCCAAACATCCACCTAGACAAAGAGCTTGCTTTAAAAAACAAGGTACTTGATTCTCAGAGAAACCAGAGAGGACCACACTGAGGTACAGACCGCACAGCTCGGTCCGAACGGTTACCTGGAATCCCTGGACTGTGGAGAGATAGTCCAGCTGCTCAGAGGGTCTCGTCAGAGGTCCATGGGGTGCGTGGCCTGAAGAGATGTTACTCTTTAAAATGGTCTCGGCTGTAGGCGAGGTGCCCCCATACAACAATTCTCGGGCTATCATGGCAGTTACCGTGGCCTTAGCAGGATTCGGAGCTACCCTGGCGAAATCTTTGGTATGATGTCCTTGACTGACTCCTACTGCCTGGGCAACCTCGGGCACCATGGGAAGGATTCCAGCAGGCAGCTGCTGATGACTAAGATAAGGCATCCTAAACTCATCTTCTTTATTGCCTGGGGAGGAACACGGACAAATCAACTGCCTGGAAAAATATTACACAGCCCCACCCTGACCCTCCCTGAGCACAGCACAGAGCCAGACACGGAGCTCTGTACCTCGCTCTCCAGGTACCTGCTACCACTGGGAGCCACGCACAGGCCAGACGCACAACCAGAGCAGGGCAGTGTCAACATCACACTTACTAGGCCCATTTTCATCCCCAGAGCCAGGTTCAAAAAAGGTTACTTTTCTTCCATCCCCTGGTTTCTTTACAGGTGTCTTAAAAAAAAAAAAAAAAAAAGGCCATGAGCATCAATGAAACCATTCAAAAATTAGTTCCTGCTGTCTAAAACTACACAAACTCCAACCAACAATTCTTGGTTTATTAACTTTTAAATAAGGGGCAACATGCCCCCCAGCAGAGCCCCTCCCCAGGCACACATGCAGCCACGTCAGCCTGTCCATGAACAGCATCTAACAGAGGGGCCTCTGCTTTGCGCTCAAGAGAGGAGAGGGGAACGTTTAACGGGAAAGAGCCAGAATATGTCAGACTGATAGAGCTGACCAACAAAGAAACTTTTAGGCTGATGCTAAACAATTAAATAAAGATAATTTCCTGAAGCAAATGTCCAACTAAAGGATAAGGTGACAAATCAAACGTAAGAAATAGAGGGGGAAAATATTATACAATAAAAATTATGCCAAACACAGCAGTCTCCTTTCTGGGAAGATAAAGGTGTCTATGATGCCCTGCAAGATTTTGGAATGAAAGCCCTCAAAGCAAAGTCCAGGATCTCTACAGATTCTCTGGTGAGTGCTTGGGATCCCAGTTATTAACTATGTGGCCACAACTGATGCCAACCATCTGTCTCTGCTGACAGCACTGGCCGACAGAACTGAATCAGTCCTGGTATTTTCAAGTTTATCCCAAAAGGACCATCCAGTATCTGGAAACAAGGTGAGCCACGGCTTTCGTGGCGGGTCCTGCTTACCAACCTCGGCAGAAGTGCAATTTTCAACATGGGATCATTTCTATCTAATGTTCAATTCATAATGAAAAAGAAACCGCAAACTGAGACTATGATTTGGCCCTGGATCTAACATCACGCTATGCCCGTGTCCCAGGAAAACCAAAGCCTGTTCTACAACTAACAAAAGCCTAAGGTTGATGAGTCTTTTATGGAGGCCTCCTTCTAAGAGCACAAATGACAAAATCATACACTGGTTTGGAGCAAGCTGCCCTCCAGCAAAGCATCCCACACCACAAAGATACTGGTGCAGTAACGACTTAACCCAGCGCCATGCCTGGAGCCATGGACATGCACCTCCTGAGCACACTGTGAAGGTGCCCGGCTAAGACCCTGCTCAGCAGGCCTGCTTCACGGCCAGGAGGAGGCAGCCATGCTCTGGAGGAGCCAGAGTCCCCCCCGATGAGGTGAGCAGGTCATCCTGCAGTTAGAGAGGACACAGAGCCTGAGTGCACCTTCTCCTCTGACTTGAGGGCAGGTTTGGAGGGCTGGGCCTGCGGGACTTTGAAACCGAGGATCTCCAGCATGTTCTCAGCCGCGCTGCGTTTGGCCGCCTTCTTGTTGGTGCCTGAGCCTTCGGCCGTGTGGTTCCCCACCTTCACCTGCATACAGAAGGCAGGACTTGGATCAGTGCTCAGACCCTCAGAATAAAGCCCCGCCAGGAAAGAAGGAGAACCCAGAGCAACGAGAGCCCGGACGGCTGCACAGTGTGGCCCTGGAGCAGTTTGCGCCAGCCCGCGAGCGCACGTCATGAAACACTGAGGGATTGTTGGAACCCAGATGGCTGCACAGTGCTGCCCTGGTGCGGCTTGCGCCAGCCCGCTGGAGCGCGCCATGAAACACGGAGGGACTTGTTGGAGAGCTGGTGGTTAAAGGTAGTTATTATTAAACTCACTATGTAAGCTTGTAATTAAATTACTTTAACCAACAGAGGTAATGAATGCCTAAACTGCATCACTTCTAGCTGGACTCCAGTTTAAAATCGTCTACACTCTGGAGGCTCTCTGTACTTGCTGTGCGTTCGCTGTCCACTCGCAGCGACACGACTCTTTCCTGCTCAGAGGGAGCTCTCTCACCAAGACTCCGGCAATCCTGCTTCTCAAGGATTAAGTTTCTCTGTTGATTTACCTATTCTTTTTTTTTTTAACTATCTAAAAAAAATTTTTTTTATCACGTTATAATCTATATACCATACAACTCGCTTCCTTTACTTCCACAATTCAATGATTTTTGATATATTTACAGAGCTGTGTAACTATCACCACAGGCAAGTGATGGTTAACAACGCAGATTAAGCTTTCAAGTGTCATCAAGCCTGCAGCCACTACGTAACCAGCACAACAAACTGAAACTTCCAGTCTTGGAAAATTTCAAAAAAAATACAGCAGAGAGGCTGTTCGTATTGTTTATATGAGTTAAGTTCTGATATGTCTTTGTTGTTAATGTAAACAAAAATAGCAATCAGGACTCACGCTAATACCAGTCATTCAACAATGACGTGAGCAAAGACACACACACACACCCATCCCCCCAACCCCCGTGTAACGTATGCATACACACTCTTCCTCCTAGCACACTGCCTCCCCTAAGAGCTGCCGTTAAACACACCGGCACGCCACAGATCCCCACCCCCTGCCAGGCTGGTCTTGTTGCTGTGTGTTAGTCACTCAGTCATGTCTGACTCTGTGACCCCAAAGACTGTAGCCTGCCAGGGGTCCTCTCCATGGGATTCTCTAGCTGAGACTAGTGGAGTAGGTTGCCATTTCCTTCTCCAGAGAATCTTCCCGACCCAGGGATTGAACCTACGTCTCCTGCATTGGCAGGCAGATTCTTTACCACCGGGCCACCTGGGAAGCTGGTCTTGATGACAGACCAAAACCAAAAGCCGCGTGTCACAAACGCTAAGGAAACCCTGGCCTCTGAAGAGAGCTGTGAGGCTGAATCCCAACCTGGCATCCACCAGTCATCTGATTCTGAGCAAATCACGGAGCCTCTCAACACGCTGCAGTTTTCTCTTGTATGTGGAAGGACCATTCCTCTTCCTGCCCCGACGGTGGAGTGAGACACCAGGCTAACTGCTGGTGCTTTATGAGCTCTAAACTGCTGCACAGAGTTTTCTGTTTTTTCACCAGAAAACACTGTGAAATTTCCATTACAAATTCAGCTGCCTGTACCAGTAACTGTTCCCTCTACACAATCTGAAGTGTAACCCCATTCCATGGATTCCAGATCCTACGGAAGGATCAGAAGGAACGGGAATAGGTCCTTTACACAGTTTATAAGACAATATAAACCTCTAAGGGGTAACAAAGAAGAAACAAGCGCCTTCCTGTTGATACAGCAGCACATGTTAGGGCATCAAGTTATGGCAAGCAACGTGGTCTTAGTAACATTTGGGGGCAGGGAGGCGCACTGGGCTCGGCCTCCTGAGGAAGGGGCCCGGCCCTGGACCGCCTCCGGCCGAGACGGGAGGACGCCCACAGCCCGGCTGGCCCACCTGCATGACAAACTCCCTGCGTCGCGGAAGGCCCCGCTCAGCGAGCAGCAGGTACTCCGGCTCCTTCTCCTTCTTTGCCTGCTGGATCTGGGCCAGTCTGCTGATCGGGTTCATCCCCTGGCCATACTCGGGGCCGCTCTGTAGCTGAGGAACAGTCAGGGTAGAAACCATGTGCTGAGTTAGTCACAGAGAGGATCTTGTCGATTCAGAAACCGGGACACGACAGCTGAACACGTCTATGTTGATCTAATGTCTCAGAATTAATCACATTTTTTTTTAAACTTTTTTTTTCATTGAAAGATGCCTCAAGGATTTTGATTGCTCTGAGGTGATTNGCTTTCAAGTGTCATCAAGCCTGCAGCCACTACGTAACCAGCACAACAAACTGAAACTTCCAGTCTTGGAAAATTTCAAAAAAAATACAGCAGAGAGGCTGTTCGTATTGTTTATATGAGTTAAGTTCTGATATGTCTTTGTTGTTAATGTAAACAAAAATAGCAATCAGGACTCACGCTAATACCAGTCATTCAACAATGACGTGAGCAAAGACACACACACACACCCATCCCCCCAACCCCCGTGTAACGTATGCATACACACTCTTCCTCCTAGCACACTGCCTCCCCTAAGAGCTGCCGTTAAACACACCGGCACGCCACAGATCCCCACCCCCTGCCAGGCTGGTCTTGTTGCTGTGTGTTAGTCACTCAGTCATGTCTGACTCTGTGACCCCAAAGACTGTAGCCTGCCAGGGGTCCTCTCCATGGGATTCTCTAGCTGAGACTAGTGGAGTAGGTTGCCATTTCCTTCTCCAGAGAATCTTCCCGACCCAGGGATTGAACCTACGTCTCCTGCATTGGCAGGCAGATTCTTTACCACCGGGCCACCTGGGAAGCTGGTCTTGATGACAGACCAAAACCAAAAGCCGCGTGTCACAAACGCTAAGGAAACCCTGGCCTCTGAAGAGAGCTGTGAGGCTGAATCCCAACCTGGCATCCACCAGTCATCTGATTCTGAGCAAATCACGGAGCCTCTCAACACGCTGCAGTTTTCTCTTGTATGTGGAAGGACCATTCCTCTTCCTGCCCCGACGGTGGAGTGAGACACCAGGCTAACTGCTGGTGCTTTATGAGCTCTAAACTGCTGCACAGAGTTTTCTGTTTTTTCACCAGAAAACACTGTGAAATTTCCATTACAAATTCAGCTGCCTGTACCAGTAACTGTTCCCTCTACACAATCTGAAGTGTAACCCCATTCCATGGATTCCAGATCCTACGGAAGGATCAGAAGGAACGGGAATAGGTCCTTTACACAGTTTATAAGACAATATAAACCTCTAAGGGGTAACAAAGAAGAAACAAGCGCCTTCCTGTTGATACAGCAGCACATGTTAGGGCATCAAGTTATGGCAAGCAACGTGGTCTTAGTAACATTTGGGGGCAGGGAGGCGCACTGGGCTCGGCCTCCTGAGGAAGGGGCCCGGCCCTGGACCGCCTCCGGCCGAGACGGGAGGACGCCCACAGCCCGGCTGGCCCACCTGCATGACAAACTCCCTGCGTCGCGGAAGGCCCCGCTCAGCGAGCAGCAGGTACTCCGGCTCCTTCTCCTTCTTTGCCTGCTGGATCTGGGCCAGTCTGCTGATCGGGTTCATCCCCTGGCCATACTCGGGGCCGCTCTGTAGCTGAGGAACAGTCAGGGTAGAAACCATGTGCTGAGTTAGTCACAGAGAGGATCTTGTCGATTCAGAAACCGGGACACGACAGCTGAACACGTCTATGTTGATCTAATGTCTCAGAATTAATCACATTTTTTTTTAAACTTTTTTTTTCATTGAAAGATGCCTCAAGGATTTTGATTGCTCTGAGGTGATTTTAGGTCTTCTTAGCAAACCAACATCACCATTCATCATGAGCAGGCAAGCATCATTGTAATAAGTGCTTTTGCATAATAAATGTCAATGGATGATAATAAACAAACAGGTACGAAAATTTAACAAACTCTTCCTAAAACTACCCCAAAGCCTACATCACCAGGATGGGTTTCCAGCTTTCTTAACAATGACTCAAAATCCAGAAATCATTTATATATGTATATATACACATGTATATATATATATACATGTATATATACATGTATATATAAAATGCGGAAATGCTGACACTGTGTGGAAAGAACCTAAAATTCCCACAGTGACTTCCTGGCGGCATCTTCCATGCCAGGGACTCCTCATCTGCTCACCAGTAACACCCACCAGAGGAGATATCAAGTAGACAAAGGAAACTGCCCCAGTGTGCTAACGTTCCTATGCAGAGAATGCTAAGTTGTGTGTGAGAAAAACTTGTTTTCTGACACAACATGAAACTCTATGGACAATCAGAACAAAAGAGATCCTGGTATTCATAAATGTCCCAAATGGAAACTGTCCCTTCTCTGGGAGGGCGAGGGACAGTATAATATTTGAATGGTTCATGAGCATGACTCAAAAACCCAGCAGAAGGTATACGCATCTGCTTCCTTGCCCACCCCGGCCCCCTCCGCCCAGAGTCTCCCGCACACTCAGAACTGTGCAGCGGGCACGAGACAAGCAGCGGGGTGTCCTCTCCCCGCAGATGACCACAGCTCCTTGCGGGGTCCTCACCCAGAGCCTCCGCTGAGCCCGGCGTTGCCCGACCCAGGGCTCCCGGGAGCGGCACCAGGCGGCCCGGAAGGCCTGGCGAGGCAGGCGTGTGCGGGCCGGCGCCCCGCCTCTCTCACCAGCCTTGCTAACCCCCAGCTGTCTTCAGGCAATGGCAACGCCCTCTTCTTTCAGGCACGTTCTTACCCTGACTATGGATTTTGTTTTCTTTTTGATTCTAGGCTTCACCCGCTCCACTGTAGGCAGGGGTGGTAACTTCTTCAGCTCCTCGAGAACAGCTATAGCAGCATTTTTCTTTGAAATCTTCTTGCTCTTCCCTTCACCTTCCCCCACAAACTCCCCAACCGACACCCTGGTCACAAAGCTCTTCATGTGGGGTGGGCCGCTCTCCCGGGCAACCTGTTTTGGAGGGAAAGACTGAGTGAAAGCGTGACAGACACGCATTACCGGCTGCGAGGCACTCTGCTCAGCGTGAAACCCCGGGAAAGGGCGATTAAGGACAAGACTCACTAAATGAAGGCAGTGTCAATGTGGACAGTTCTGAAAGCTTTTTTCCCCCATTTCTTTTTTCCCCCTACTTGTTAAAAGTTCTCAGGTCTGATGAGTCCAAAAGAGCCATGGAACAGGGCACCATTTTCTACTCCCACCACCCAGGGTCACAGACGGTCCTGAGTTTAGTGTGCTCCCCTGCAAATGGCAGCAAGGCAGCCGGCCCAGCAAANTCTCAGGTCTGATGAGTCCAAAAGAGCCATGGAACAGGGCACCATTTTCTACTCCCACCACCCAGGGTCACAGACGGTCCTGAGTTTAGTGTGCTCCCCTGCAAATGGCAGCAAGGCAGCCGGCCCAGCAAAGCCCAAAAATAAATGCAGCACTAAGAGTTCAAGTTCAGTGTTTGCTCTGAGCCGCCAGCCAAGACCGAGCTTATTAAATACTGGCTGTTCCGAGCTATAAAAAGGAATGAGAAAATCTCCAAACACGTAAAATGATTTCTAGCACTTGGTAAGTAAAGAAAGCAAACTGCAAAGAGTGTAAAAAAAAAACGGTGCAGAGTATTAAATCTATATATACATATATACATACATAGACACACATGTGTTTATATGCTTCTTTTTTCGCAAAAGGAAACTCAAGAAGGATAAAGCACAAACCAATGGAATTAAACAGCTTCCTACAGTAGTTTGGGGGGAAGGACTGAGGTAGGGGAACAAGAGGACACTTCTGAGTATCTTTCTGTGTAGTTTTGACACTTTGGAGCATTTACTGTTACACATATTAAAAATATAAGTCAAGAGAAATGGGGGAAAATACTAAAATGGATTATGAACAGAAACCTAACTGTATATTAAAGTGATAAAAATCAGATCCAACCTACATTATGAAAGATACCCTTGAAAAGAACAAATGAGTCAGCAGACTTACAATGCCAGATGTCAAGACTTCCTGTAGTTACAGAATCTGTGACATCATGGTATTGTTTATCGATAAACCAACAGATCAACAAAACAGAATGCAGAAACAGACCTGCACATATACAGCCTCTTGATGTTCAGCAAACACAAATCAAAGCAAAAGCAACGTCCTTCTCTTTTTTTAATGCCACTGGAGCACCTAGATAAACAAGATCTCAAATTCTACCCAAAACAAAAATTCAGCTAAAATAGATCCAAATATGAAAGTGAAAACTATAAAATAGCTTTCAGAAAAAAACATAAGAGAAAACTTCATGACCATGAGGCTGGCAAAGAATTCTTGGACACAAACACCACAAACCACAAAGTAAAATTAGAATTCCTCAAATCACAATCCTGCTCATCAAGAGGCAGCATCAAAGGTGAAGGTGGGGAGTCTGGGGAGAATGGTGCATGCACACGTATCATCAAAAGGCAACATTCAAAGGTAAAGATGGGGGAGTCTGGGGAGAATGGCATGTGCGCATGTACAGCTGAGTCCCTTTGCTGTGTACCTGAAGCAACCACAACACTGTTCTCTGCCCACATAGCCCAATACAAAATAAAAACTTTACAATCTAGGGGGAAAAAAAGAGGTTAAAAAAGGGAACTCACAGTATGGGAGAGAATATTTGCAATATATGACCAAACAAAAGAATTATACCCAGAATACTGAAAGAAATCCTACAAGTCAATAATAAAAAGACAAATACTCAATTAAAAAAATACTTCAACGGGCACTCTTGGCAAGGATAGGGAGCAAGTGGTAGAAGTGTATCACTTTGGGAAATAGTTTGGCAATTTTTACATAAACATCTACCCTCTGACTTAGCAACTCTGACTGCACGTGCATCCAAGACGACTTAGCAGCCTTATTTATAGTAGTTACCAACTATCCATGTCCATCAATAGAACAACGGATACATTCCATTCCACTCATACAGTGGAATACCACTCAGCATTAAACTACTGAAACATACAGATGGGACTTAACAACAAACAGTCCATACTGTATTTACGTGAAGTCTAAGAGCACAAAGAACACATCTAGAGAGACTGCAGAAAGCAGCTGCTTCTGGGTGGCATGGGGCGCGGGGACTTACAGGCTATGATAAAGTTCCATATCTTGATCTGGGTAGTGAATTTTTTTTTTACATATACTAAAATTTAGTGGGTTGTGCACTTAAAGATACCTATATTCACTATATAATGACTATTAGCATAGAGGAAGAATAATCCAAGAAGTCACGAAAGCAATGCTCTGAAGACATACCTTCAGAGTGCAGATAAAAAGTGCAGAGATAACTTCGACTTTACTTAGGATGCTTGCTGTTGAAGGTGTGGATAAATATACTGATGTTGTTGGGAGCAGAAAAGATCCAAACATGAAGGAATGAAACCGAGGATGAGCCCTGTGATGACGGATTGAAATCAGAGGGATGAACCTGTGGTTCTGTAAACAGTGGACCCATCTTCTGCTAACAGGGTCTGGAAGCAATGACCTGCAGCAGCAACAAGGCGACCTCCCCTCAGCCTGGCCCCTACGTGCCACTCTGTTAAAGGGAACCAGAACTCCTTGGAAGAACAGTTGAGACCATTTGTGTTAGAATTTCTGTTTCTGCCAGGGCCAAAGTTAGAACAGGGAAAGTTCCAAGTAAGGCGAAAACACTGTTGTATCACAAAGGAAGGAAGGTCTCTCAAAATCAGCAAAGGGGAGCTGAGAGCCAGGACACAGGAACACTAAGACCTCCAATACAAAACACAAAAGAAAAAAAAACCTTGCCTATTACCTCATGGTACATATAAAAATTATAAGTCAAAATGAACCATAAATCTAAAGGGACAAAACTTCTAGAAGAAAACAAAGGAGAAGGACCTTAGATTGACAAATTATCTCAGATGGATCACAACCACCATGAGCCATAAAAGAAAANAAAAAAAACCTTGCCTATTACCTCATGGTACATATAAAAATTATAAGTCAAAATGAACCATAAATCTAAAGGGACAAAACTTCTAGAAGAAAACAAAGGAGAAGGACCTTAGATTGACAAATTATCTCAGATGGATCACAACCACCATGAGCCATAAAAGAAAAATTTAACAAATCAGACCTCTCCAAAATTAAATTATTTTTGCTTTTTGGGAAAATATTGTTTAAAAACTGAAAAGACAAGCCACAGATTGGGAGAAAATATTTGGAAAATACCTACCTGAGAAAACAACTGTATTCAGAATATGTAAAGAACATATAAAATCCAATAAAAAAAGATAACTCAAAAACCTGACAAAAGATAAAAACAGACACTTTTCCAAAGAAGATGTACAGATGGTAAACAGGTGTATGAAAACATGCTCAATATTGCCAGTATGCATGGAGATACAAATTAAAACCATAAGTTACGACTACACACCAACTAGAAACCGACCACACCAAGTGTAGGAGAACAACTAAAGCTCCCAGGCACGGCTAGTGCTGAGCTTCTCAGTAGCTCAGTCGTGCCGACTCTTCGCGACCCCATGCACTGTAGTCCACCAGGCTCCTCTGTCCATGGGGATTCTCCAGCCGAGAATACTGGAATGAGTTGCCATACCCTCCTCCAGAGAATCTTCCCGACCCAGGGATTGAACCCAGGTCTCGCGCGTTGGGAGGTGGATTCTTCACCAGCTGAGCCACAAGGGAAGGCCAAGAACACTGGAGTGGGTGGCCTACCTCTTTCCAGCAGCTCTTCCCGACCCAGGAATCGAACTGGAGTCTCCTCCATGGCAGGGGGATTCTTTACCAACCGGGCTGTGAGGGAAGCCCGTGTACACAAGCACCTCGCTGCCCTGTATGTGGATTCCTTAACGTAGTGCAGATCTTGAGTCCATATGTTCTATGGATCAGTAGTTCATCTTATTTCTGAGTAGTATTCCACTGTCTGGATTCACCACAACTTATTCACTCCATGTTCAAGCTCAGAACGTGCAGCCGTGAGGAGATACCCCTCGACCAAGGTAAGGAGCAGCGACTGCGCTTTGCTGGAGCACCGTGAGGAGAAATCCCACATCCAAGGTAAGAGAAACCCAAGTAAGACAGTAGGTGTTGCAAGAGGGCATCAGAGGGCAGACANTACATATATATATGATATACATATATGTATGCAATATATGGATATATATGTATGTAGATATGGATATATATATATCCAGATAAAGATAGTTCTAGGCTGAGGACCTGAGCCATTGAGGTATTAATACAGTCTCACTCTATAGTCAAAATGAAGGTTCTTTCTTACTGCTTTTGCTGCTACTGCTAAGTCGCTTCAGTCGTGTCCAACTCTGTGCGACCCCATAGATGGCAGCCCAACAGGCTCCCCCATCCCTAGGGATTTTCCAGGCAAGAACAATGGAGTGGGTTCTTTCTTACTAACCTAACCTTAATTAAGTACTGCTGATGATGCTTTCAGCCTCAAATTCTCCTCCTGGTGCTGTGTTGTGCTTAGTTGCTCAATTCTGTTGACTCTCTGTGACCCCATGGACTATAGCCCGCCAGGCTCCTCTGTCCATGGGAATTCTCCAGGCAAGAAAACTTGAGTGGGTTGCCATGCCCACCTCCAGGGGATCTTCCCAATCCAGTGATAGAACCCAGGTCTCCCATATTGCAGGTGAATTCTTTACCATCTGAGCCACCAGGGAAGCCAGTACTTGTCTCCAAATGCCTGTCCCTGTGCACATATCTTCTCAACCAAACATTGGTGAAGAAGAATATTACAGTGCTTTCTCAGAGTATTTCTCTTAGGAACCCAGGCATGCCCAAGTCCTGCCCTGCCAATCTCCCTTGCTTGAATACTAGTCTCCTTCTGTGGTAATCAACCATCAAATCCTAACTAAAACAAGAATCATAGTGTGTCCTTATTAACATATCTACATATTCCTAATAACTTTCAGTATAGATTCAACAAATGCTATATCAAAGAACAAAGCTTTGTCCTTTATATTTAAACTCCTGGGACCAGTTTGGTCAAGCAACCATATATTGAGGGTGAGATGGCTTGGACTCCAGAGGATTCCCAAGTGAATGTATATAGCCTGGCAAATGGAACAAAACACAGAGAGAGAGAAAAGGAAAGAGAAACAACTTTTAACATTCAGTGACTCTGCCTACCAATAAAAGTAATCTAGTAATTCTGAAATACTTTTTGTTTTCATGTCTCTTTACTGAAGTATAATCTACATATTATGAACTTCACTCATTGTAAGTGTATATTTAAAACAATTTCTGAAAATGTACAACACAGTTATGCAAACATCATCACAATATAATTTCAAAACAACTGCATCACTCCATGAGGTTCTCTCATGTCCATTTGCAACTTATCCTTGCTCCCACTCCCAGCTCTGGGCAGCTTCTGATTATCTTTGGTCTCTTCAGTTTTCCTTTTTCTAGAAATTTTATACAAATGGAATTATACAATACACAGTGTTTTCTATCTGGCTTCTTCCACTTTAGTACAATGTTTTGACATTTATCCATGCTGTATGTAGCAATAGTTTGATCCGTTTTTATTGTTGATTGTGCTGTACAGATATACCAATTGGTGGAGACTTACATTGCTTCCAGTTTTTGCTATTATGGATAATGCTATATAGACATTCACATACAAGTCTTGATGGGGTAGTATGTTTTCTTCCTCATGGATAGCGATCTAGGAGTAGGCCCAGCTGCTGCTGGGGTAGTTGCCAGAACCAGTGGCGGGATCCCAAGAGCCTTTCCCCACATTCCCAACTGGCTCCTTTATTTGCTCTTCAGGGAAGCGTGGCCTCGTTTCGCACTCGAGCCCTGACGGGTGGAAGCAGCTTGTCTGGAACTGGACTCTGTCTTCCGCAGCACGTGTGGGGTTTGACAGACCAGCCCTAGAGCCACCACAGTCCAACGGGGCAAAGCCATCGTCACCAGAGCAGGACAAATGCCGTGGCAGGTCGGTCCACAGAGCGCACGCGCTCCGCCAGCACCAGCTACGGGTCAGACACCAGGTCCGCGGCCTGTCCGGGCTCCTGCCGAGATGACAGCCCCGTAAACAGTTTGCAGGAGGCCGCTGAGCATGACACCCTTCCCACAGCCCCGCAGAGGTGACCCGGTTTCACAGGGCAGCGTAAGTTTTCTTGGAAAGGTGGCATTTATGACAGTGTGACGTGGTGGCCTTTGGATCCTGCCGGAGACAGCTGGGGAGAGACCCTGCTAACCCCCCGGGGTGGAGTCTGATTTCTGCCACTCATGAAGGTTTCCTGGCAACTGGCTTTCAAGAAGAAGAACCTCAGAAATGCTGTCACTTGAGAACAGAGGCGGTCGGACTGGGCCATCACGTGCCTGCTGACTTCCTCCGGGGTCAGAGACCATCACCAGGTCCAGCCGCTGAATGGTCAGAGCGCCCCAGACCTCCGCCCTCGCCTCTGCGGACTAGCAGGTGGTCCGTGCCGTAGATCAGACACAGTTATGTGTGTATTTCAACTCGCTGCTTCCTATCCCCACTGCAGCGTGGGGAGGGCTTGATTCAGAGGACAAGTCTCCTGAGAGCAGGGGCTGGCTTAGTCAGCCTCGTGCTCCTCACTGACCCCGCGCCTGGCACTCAGCCGCCTCTCCCTAGATGCTGGCTTTCGAATCAATGCCCTATCAAATAGAACCCAGAAAGTCTGCACAGCTAGATCCCCTGTTCACCCCAGGCCATCAGCGATCCGTATGCTTGCCTTTCTGGCAGCTTCCCTTCGGCCTGCTGACCTCGGTGTGGGGACACTGGCGGGCTGCCTGCACCGTGCAGCGTTGTCCCTAGCTCCTGTCCTCCCAGGTCGTTCCATCGCCGCACCCTCCGCTGTGAGTGTCTGCGTCTCAGGGCCCCTGGCACAGGCTTAGGAACAAAATCGGTGCCCAGTAAATCTGAGGGGCCGAAGCAAGTGCAAACAACTTAAATTTCAGGAAAGATGGGAGAATGCCGCACTTCACAGATTCCTTCTGCATGCCAGATATACGAAGGGCAGCAGAATATGCCACCCCAAAATATATCACTTTGGCATAAAGATTACTTTGAACTGCAGGCAGTTGAGAAGCGGATATAAAAAAAGCTCTCCGTTCGCTCAGTATTTACCTAAAAGTAGGACCAAAGTTCAGAAAGGTGTCCCTTTACCCTTCTCTACCAGAAAGGACTGAAGTTAATCACTGAAAATACTTCTAGACCCTTACCAGCTCAGAGATGGCACCAGAGGAATCTACCTAACAAATTTTACTAACAAGACTTTGTCTTTCATAGGTTTCCACTCTGTATTTGCCTTCCCACANCTCTACCAGAAAGGACTGAAGTTAATCACTGAAAATACTTCTAGACCCTTACCAGCTCAGAGATGGCACCAGAGGAATCTACCTAACAAATTTTACTAACAAGACTTTGTCTTTCATAGGTTTCCACTCTGTATTTGCCTTCCCACAATTTGCTGGTGTAGAAATTTAAAGTTGTTTTCCGTTTTTTTTTTTTTTTTTTTTTTTGCCACTTCTCAAAGTGTGTTGTTCTTTTGTTATAAGATGCTGCAGAGACGAAGTTGTAATCATCCCCTTGAGTTACTCATCACTGGTGCTCCCACATGTATGTGCAATGCATGTTACTAATTAACTTCCGTATCTCAAAAAAAGAAAGACAGACAGACAGACAGACAGACAGAAAGAAAAGAAAAGAAATCTAGGAGTAGAATTGCTGAGTTATATTATAAGCACATGATTAACTTTCAAGGAAATTCCAAACTACTTTCCAAAGTGGCTGTACCATTTTATATATCCACCAGAAAGTTTTCCACATCTTGGACAATGCTTGATATTATCAACTTTTGTGACTGAAGTCATCCTAGTAGACATGAGGTGGTATCTTTTTGTAATTTTAATTTTAATCTCCATACTAATTGTGTTTAATATCTTGTGTTAATTATTTGAATATTATATTTGGTGAAAGGACTATTCAAATATTTGGCCAACTTCAAATTGGATTGTCTATCCTTTTAGTATTGATATGTAAGAGTTCTTTATATGTTCTGAATATTTCCTTTATTAGATATATAATTTGCAAATATTGTCTCCAGTCTGTGGATCTTCATTTTACTATTTGTATTTTGATAAGATTTTGAAAAGAAATTTATGATGTTCAATTTATTGTGTTCTTTTATGGATTGTACTTTTGGTGTTGTCATACCAAAGAAATCTTTACAAACTTTTTTCTCCTATGTTTTCTTCTAGAAAGTTTATCATTTTAGCTCTCATGTTTAGGTCTATGATTCATTTTCAGTTAATTTTTGTTTATGATACAAGATAAGAGTATAGTTCATGAATATCCAGTTGTCCCAGCATCATTAATTTAGAAGATTATGCTTTACCGCATTGACTTGCTCTGGCACTTAGTTGGAGATCAGTTGACCATAAAAGTAAATTTATTTGGAGACTCTCTATCCTGATTCATCTGTCTATAAATCTAACCTTATATTAACACCAAACTGTCTTATTTACTTTAGCTTTATCATGAAATAAAAGAAACAAATGAACCATTTTTCCAAAAATCATTTTGGCTACTAATTCCACATAAATTTTAGAATAATTTTATTTCTACCAAAAAAGTTTCATTACATCCACAGATTAACTTGAGAGAGATTTGAAATCTTAAGATTGAATCTTCCAATCTATGCACATGGTATATCTCTCCCTTTATTTAATTCTCACTTAATTTTTTTTAGCAATGTAGTTTTCAGTGTATGTCTTGCACCACTTTTGTTAAACTTATCTTAAATATTTTATTCTATGTGAATTTTAAAACCAGCCTGCTAATTTACACAAAATAATGCTGGTGTTTTTGAATCACAATTACATTGAATATGTACATTGATTTAAAGATAATTACATCTTAAAAATGAGTCAACTAATACATAAAGATGCAATAAATTTTATTTGTTTAGAACTTTAGTTTCTCCAAGAAATGTTTTGTAATTTTTTATTGAGGAGTAGTATATCTCTTATTACACTTACTAAGTATTTGTTGCTTTTTCAATGTTATGCTGCTGCTGCTAAGTTGCTTCAGTTGTGTCCGACTCTGTGCGACCCCATAGATGGCAGCCCACTAGGCTCCCTCGTCCCTGGGATTCTCCAGGCAAGAACACTGGAGTGGGTTGCCATTTCCTTCTCCAATGCATGAAAGTGAAAAGTGAAAGTGAAGTCATTCAGTTGTGTCCAACCCTCAGCGACCCCATGGACTGCAGCCTTCCAGGCTCCTCCATCCACAAGATTTTCCAGTCAATGCTATAATAATGTTTAAATTATTTTCATTTTCTAGTTTCTTATTGTTAACATATAGAAAAAGCATTAATTTTTATATGTTGGCTTTGTTTCAAACAATCTTGCAAAATTCCTTACTAATTCTTTAAGTAGGCTTATAGACTCATTGGATTCTCTTTATTATAGCAAAGTATATAATTTTGTCACCTATGAATAATAATAGTATTACTTTTTCCTTTCTAATTTGTATGCTATTTTTTTCATCTTGCCTTATTTCATCTTGCTAGGACCTGAAGAAAACACTGAATAGAAATGAGAGTGAAAATCCTTGTCTTAATCATGATCTTGAGGGAATTGCTCTTAGTTTCTTACCATCTAGAACAATTTTGTCTGCACCTCCTGACCAATCAGCTAAGTCATTTACTATTGCTCATGAGTCCATGTGTATCCATACCTTCTCTCTCCATGAAAAATGGATGATGTACCACTCAAAGCTCTACCTTTTGAGAGGCTTTCCCCTACCCTACAAAACTGGTTTTCATTTTCTCATCACATGAACATCACAAGGTGACCCATTGTGAATCAAGTTCAGATCTTTTTCTTCTTTGTTAGCTGGTCACACGGAACACTCCACCAGGTCAAAGGTGTGAGCTAAGGGAGCAGGAACAGTGCAACAGTGGTGAATAACATAGGAGTGAGAGATGGATGTTCTTTCAGTATTTTGTGATGTTTAGATATGCTTCAGACTGATTATGGATGTATGTATCACTTCCACTGTTGGGATGAGTTCATGCTAGTCCTAGCTGGTCTTATGACTGTATTTCAAAAAGATAATATGGAAACAAAAAAGATTGGAATCTGTATGTTGAAAAGGACCTAACTGTGGTGAACTTGGAAAACTGGTCATCTCCAAATCCTATCTTAATAAAACTTCTAGACATTAAAAATAAAGAAAAATCTGGACTCCACGCTAAAAGTCAAAGTTCTTACAAAGGACAGAAAATCCAGCTGTCATGAGACTTCTCTAAGGCAACAAAAGTGAAGAAAGAGTGGAGTGACACACACATGAAGATCACAGATAAAACATGGGACGTCCCTGGTGGCGCAGTGGCTAAGGCTCCATGCTCTCAGCGCAGGGGCCTCAGGTCCCAGCCCTGCTCAGGGAGCTGCATCCCACCTGCCACATCAAGGATCCCCTGTTCTGCAACTAAGACCAGGCACAGCCACATAAATAAATAGCCTAAATAAAGTTTAAAATGTAAAAAAATGATAAAATGTGAACCAAGGAACTTTTTTAGAGCCTATCAAGTTGTCCTTTCAACATGAAGCTATAGGAAAACAGTTTAAAATATGCGCAAACTCAGGGAATACTGTATGCCCAATCTTTTCTTGAGGGATTTACTAAAGGACTGCTGCTGCTAAGTCGCTTCAGTCGTATACGACTCTGTGTAACCCCATAGACGGCAGCCCACCAGGCTCCCCCGTCCCTGGGATCTTGAAGGCAAGAATACTGGAGTGGGTTGCCATTTCCTTCTTCAATGCATGAAAGTAAAAAGTGAAAGTGAAGTCGCTCAGTCATGTACGACTTCTAGCGACCCCATGGACTACAGCCTACCAGGCTCCTCTTTCCATGGGATTTGCCAGGCAAGAGTAGATTGCCATTGCCCTCTCCTTACTAAAGGAGAACCTTTACTAAACCAAGATATAATTAAGGAAACATCAGTAAAAAGACTCATTATAAGATTCAATACATTTAATTATAGCTCTAACCCTAAAACAATTGCTGACTAGATGTAAGAATAGTATGCAAAAACATGTTATTACAAAGTAGAACTAACACCATTTTTAGAATAAGAAGAGAAGGAAGAGGGAAAGTAGAACATGCTCATTTATTGCAATACAGACAATAGGTAGAATTCAAAGGATTCTGCATAGCTGATGAATCAAAGAGTAGAAATCTCAATAAAGGATCCCAAAGAGATTATATACAGTCTCAGTGTAAAGTTTTCTCTATCATAATTTTGTTGTTGTTGTTGTCGTTCAGTTGCTTAGTCGTGTCTAACTCTGCACCCCATGGACTGCAGCACACCAGGCTTCTCTGTTCTTCACCATCTCCTGGAGCTTGCTCAAACTCATGTCCACTGAGTCAATGATGCTATCCAATCATCTCATCCTCTGTTGTCCCCTTCTCCTCCTGCCTTCATTTTTCCCCATTATCAGGGTCTTTTCCAATGAGTTAGTTCTTTGCATTAGGATGCCAAAATATTGCAGTTTCAGCTTCAGCATCAGTCCTTCCAATGAATATTCAGGGTTAATTCCCTTTAGGATTGACTGGTTTGATATCCTTGCTGTCATAACTCATATTTCTTAAATACCTAAAGAAATAAACTTAGTAAATACAAAGAAATAAGGAACAATAATAGGGATATACATATATATATTACATATATGTATAAATATATATGTTGTAGCTTTATTTCTATAAAAGGAAACACAGGAAAGATACACTTAAAAAAATAAAAGTGGCTACTTATTGAGAGTGGTTGGGAATGGGGCTGAAGGGGTGGGAATTAGAGTGAAACATCTCCAAGTATGTCTTTTATGTAGTTTTGATATTTGAAACATTAAAATGTTTTACGTGTTTAAAACTAATGTAGATAAAAGAATCAAGCCCTAAAATTCCTACAGACAGAAACAAACAAAAAACTAGGTATCACTGCTGCTGCTGCTGCTAAGTCACTTCAGTCGTGTCCGACTCTGTGTGATCCCATAGACGGCAGCCTACCAGGCTCCCCCGTCCCTGGGATCCTCCTGGCAAGAACACTGGAGTAGGTTGCCATTTCCTTCTCCAATGCATGAAAGTGAAACGTGAAAGTGAAGTCGCTCAGTCATGTTTGAATCCTAGCAACCCACTTCCAGGCTCCTTCGTCCATGGGATTTTCCAGGCAGGAGTACTGGAGTGGGGTGCCATTGCCTTCTCCGATGTATCAGTAATAAGAATTAATTCAAGAAACTTCTGAACATAACACTCTGAACATCTTTATGGAAATTTAGTTTAAGAACTGAAAGAATTGCAAAGCAATCTGGAACTTAGTACATTTGTAGTTGATAGTGGTATTGGTCATTTGTGTATACTGTAAGATAAAGAATGTGATAAATATATTGGGTTCTCATTGTGGGAGAAGAGAAATAAATATGGAACGAGAGAAGATGTGAAAGAACTCAGCATTGTTGGATATGAAATATCATTTATATATATATATACACACACATATATATTCCATAAGTATAGGCATT
The DNA here is from genome assembly GCA_006410875.1 of Neotragus pygmaeus. Taxonomy (NCBI): domain Eukaryota; kingdom Metazoa; phylum Chordata; class Mammalia; order Artiodactyla; family Bovidae; genus Neotragus; species Neotragus pygmaeus. Next base: position 5,462 of record SJYV01011527.1, on the reverse strand, counting down.
GAAGAAATGACAAGTGAGATGTAATGACTAGTACCCACTTTACTAACAGGAACCAGGTTTCTGAGAAATGACTGACTCCAGGTCTGGGACAGAAAAAGTGACCCATTGAACCAAAATCAAAGATATGGTCAGACTGATAAGGACATGTCAAAAGTATACACAATTGGCTTCAGGGATCTGGATTGGCCAAATCTAGGACAATCTGAGCACCAGAAAGAATAATGATGTAATATATTATGCCACATGGAATAAAAAGAGAAGCTATGAATCCACATTAATAATAAACAAAAGTGGTGGTTAGGAGGACAAGATCTTCTTTACTGAAGAAAACATCTAATATACATAGAAGGAATGGAGGAAAAATTGTGATTGTATAGCCATCAGTGTAAAATTCTTTCAGGCAATGATGCTGAAACTAGTGGGTAAAATATTGAAATGTCTAATTTTCAAAATATCACCACTCAACTAATTTATTAATTATAATATATACTTGCTAGTTGCCTATATTGGATGCATGATTGTCAGTACGTTTATCAACTTTATTCATTGTCTCCCTTCCCTAACTTACTTCCTTACTTCCCTACTGTTTTTTGGGAATCAGTTCCCAAAGATACTGCTGCTGCTAAGTCGCTTCAGTCGTGTCTGACTCTGTGCGACCCCATAGATGACAGCCCACNTGTATTTCAAAAAGATAATATGGAAACAAAAAAGATTGGAATCTGTATGTTGAAAAGGACCTAACTGTGGTGAACTTGGAAAACTGGTCATCTCCAAATCCTATCTTAATAAAACTTCTAGACATTAAAAATAAAGAAAAATCTGGACTCCACGCTAAAAGTCAAAGTTCTTACAAAGGACAGAAAATCCAGCTGTCATGAGACTTCTCTAAGGCAACAAAAGTGAAGAAAGAGTGGAGTGACACACACATGAAGATCACAGATAAAACATGGGACGTCCCTGGTGGCGCAGTGGCTAAGGCTCCATGCTCTCAGCGCAGGGGCCTCAGGTCCCAGCCCTGCTCAGGGAGCTGCATCCCACCTGCCACATCAAGGATCCCCTGTTCTGCAACTAAGACCAGGCACAGCCACATAAATAAATAGCCTAAATAAAGTTTAAAATGTAAAAAAATGATAAAATGTGAACCAAGGAACTTTTTTAGAGCCTATCAAGTTGTCCTTTCAACATGAAGCTATAGGAAAACAGTTTAAAATATGCGCAAACTCAGGGAATACTGTATGCCCAATCTTTTCTTGAGGGATTTACTAAAGGACTGCTGCTGCTAAGTCGCTTCAGTCGTATACGACTCTGTGTAACCCCATAGACGGCAGCCCACCAGGCTCCCCCGTCCCTGGGATCTTGAAGGCAAGAATACTGGAGTGGGTTGCCATTTCCTTCTTCAATGCATGAAAGTAAAAAGTGAAAGTGAAGTCGCTCAGTCATGTACGACTTCTAGCGACCCCATGGACTACAGCCTACCAGGCTCCTCTTTCCATGGGATTTGCCAGGCAAGAGTAGATTGCCATTGCCCTCTCCTTACTAAAGGAGAACCTTTACTAAACCAAGATATAATTAAGGAAACATCAGTAAAAAGACTCATTATAAGATTCAATACATTTAATTATAGCTCTAACCCTAAAACAATTGCTGACTAGATGTAAGAATAGTATGCAAAAACATGTTATTACAAAGTAGAACTAACACCATTTTTAGAATAAGAAGAGAAGGAAGAGGGAAAGTAGAACATGCTCATTTATTGCAATACAGACAATAGGTAGAATTCAAAGGATTCTGCATAGCTGATGAATCAAAGAGTAGAAATCTCAATAAAGGATCCCAAAGAGATTATATACAGTCTCAGTGTAAAGTTTTCTCTATCATAATTTTGTTGTTGTTGTTGTCGTTCAGTTGCTTAGTCGTGTCTAACTCTGCACCCCATGGACTGCAGCACACCAGGCTTCTCTGTTCTTCACCATCTCCTGGAGCTTGCTCAAACTCATGTCCATTGAGTCAATGATGCTATCCAATCATCTCATCCTCTGTTGTCCCCTTCTCCTCCTGCCTTCATTTTTCCCCATTATCAGGGTCTTTTCCAATGAGTTAGTTCTTTGCATTAGGATGCCAAAATATTGCAGTTTCAGCTTCAGCATCAGTCCTTCCAATGAATATTCAGGGTTAATTCCCTTTAGGATTGACTGGTTTGATATCCTTGCTGTCATAACTCATATTTCTTAAATACCTAAAGAAATAAACTTAGTAAATACAAAGAAATAAGGAACAATAATAGGGATATACATATATATATTACATATATGTATAAATATATATGTTGTAGCTTTATTTCTATAAAAGGAAACACAGGAAAGATACACTTAAAAAAATAAAAGTGGCTACTTATTGAGAGTGGTTGGGAATGGGGCTGAAGGGGTGGGAATTAGAGTGAAACATCTCCAAGTATGTCTTTTATGTAGTTTTGATATTTGAAACATTAAAATGTTTTACGTGTTTAAAACTAATGTAGATAAAAGAATCAAGCCCTAAAATTCCTACAGACAGAAACAAACAAAAAACTAGGTATCACTGCTGCTGCTGCTGCTAAGTCACTTCAGTCGTGTCCGACTCTGTGTGATCCCATAGACGGCAGCCTACCAGGCTCCCCCGTCCCTGGGATCCTCCTGGCAAGAACACTGGAGTAGGTTGCCATTTCCTTCTCCAATGCATGAAAGTGAAACGTGAAAGTGAAGTCGCTCAGTCATGTTTGAATCCTAGCAACCCACTTCCAGGCTCCTTCGTCCATGGGATTTTCCAGGCAGGAGTACTGGAGTGGGGTGCCATTGCCTTCTCCGATGTATCAGTAATAAGAATTAATTCAAGAAACTTCTGAACATAACACTCTGAACATCTTTATGGAAATTTAGTTTAAGAACTGAAAGAATTGCAAAGCAATCTGGAACTTAGTACATTTGTAGTTGATAGTGGTATTGGTCATTTGTGTATACTGTAAGATAAAGAATGTGATAAATATATTGGGTTCTCATTGTGGGAGAAGAGAAATAAATATGGAACGAGAGAAGATGTGAAAGAACTCAGCATTGTTGGATATGAAATATCATTTATATATATATATACACACACATATATATTCCATAAGTATAGGCATTGAAGAAATGACAAGTGAGATGCAATGACTAGTACCCACTTTACTAACAGGAACCAGGTTTCTGAGAAATGACTGACTCCAGGTCTGGGACAGAAAAAGTGACCCATTGAACCAAAATCAAAGATATGGTCAGACTGATAAGGACATGTCAAAAGTATACACAATTGGCTTCAGGGATCTGGATTGGCCAAATCTAGGACAATCTGAGCACCAGAAAGAATAATGATGTAATATATTATGCCACATGGAATAAAAAGAGAAGCTATGAATCCACATTAATAATAAACAAAAGTGGTGGTTAGGAGGACAAGATCTTCTTTACTGAAGAAAACATCTAATATACATAGAAGGAATGGAGGAAAAATTGTGATTGTATAGCCATCAGTGTAAAATTCTTTCAGGCAATGATGCTGAAACTAGTGGGTAAAATATTGAAATGTCTAATTTTCAAAATATCACCACTCAACTAATTTATTAATTATAATATATACTTGCTAGTTGCCTATATTGGATGCATGATTGTCAGTACGTTTATCAACTTTATTCATTGTCTCCCTTCCCTAACTTACTTCCTTATTTCCCTACTGTTTTTTGGGAATCAGTTCCCAAAGATACTGCTGCTGCTAAGTCGCTTCAGTCGTGTCTGACTCTGTGCGACCCCATAGATGACAGCCCACCAGGCTCCCCTGTCCCTGGGATTCTCCAGGCAAGAACACTGGAGTGGGTTGCCATTTCCTTCTCCAATGCATGAAAATGAAAAGTGAAAGTGAAGTCACTCGGTGGTGTCCAATTCTTTGCGACCCCATGGATTGCAGCCTTCCAGGCTCCTCTGTCCATGGGATTTTCCAGGCAAGAGTACTGGAGTGGGTTGCCATTGCCTTCTCCGCCCAAAGATACTACTTGTACCCAAATCATTTTGTCAAGATCTGTTTCTGGGAGAATCCCAAATTAAGACAGTTCCATCCATTCACCCACTCATTCGTAAGCATTTACTGAGCATTTATATTGTGTTAGGGTTTCCCTGGTGGTGCAGAGGTTAAAGCAGCGCTGAGCTGCCCAGGTGGTACTAGTGGTGAAGAACCTGCCTGCCAGTACAGGAGATGTGAATTGCTCCTGGGTTTGGGAAGATCCCCTGGAAGAGGACACGGCAACGCCAGTATTCTTGCCTGGATAATCCCATGGACAGAGGAACCCAGTGGGCTGCAGTCTGCAGGACTGCACAGAGTTGGACATGACCAAAGCAACCTAGCACAAGCATGAGGCACTGAGCCAAGTCCTGAGCAACACACTGTATCTTAAATCATTACAATATCAACAGTTTTATAGATGAAAACTTGAAGTGTAAAGACGATAAGCAACTGGCCCCAAATCACACAACCAGGACTAAGTACTGCAAGGGAACAGGGGTAGAGCAGGCTGGCTGAGGCTTTCAGAAGCCTTGTTTGAACTGAACAGTATGGAAAAGGAGGGACAAGGAGCTTTCTGTTCAGGTAACAATTTAGGAATACTCTTCTTACAATACTTTTAGGAAGCAATGAATAAAAAGTGATGACTGAAAACTTGAGAAAAAAATTTCAGTGAAACATATTTTTGAAATTCTAAAAATTTATCTTTGTCTTCTGGGAAAGCAGACACACACACACACACACCTGGATTTACACCCTAGCTCTATGAGGTTTTAGGCATGGAACATCAACATGTTACTTATTTTAAGCTCAATGACCTAATCCATGAAATGTATAATATCAAATATTGTTGTCAGAATTATTATGATTTATTTAAGAAACTAGCATTTAATGGGTGCACAAATGAAATTTGTGGAAATAAATTCATTTCAGCAACTTTGCATTAAGTACTGAAATAACAGTTGCAATTAGTATCATGCTTAGCAGGAATTATTAGGTTGGTGCAAAAGTAATTGCAGTTATGCTTTGTTGAACTTTGCTGTTTGATATTGGAATACATTCTGAAATAAATGTGGTTATACTTAGATGATTTTAATGCACATTTCTTGCTTTATGCTTTTTTTGCTGATGACTTATTACTTGTTGTGTATTATATATGTATTTTAGACTTGGGAAATGTTGTTAGACAAAAAGCAAATTTGAGCAATTTTCTTATTTGAGTTCAAACGGGTTGTAAAGCAGCAGAGACAATTTGCAACATCAACAACACATTTGGCCCAGGAACTGCTAACGAATATACACTGCAGTGGTGGTTCAAGAAGTTTTGCAAAGTAGATAGTTCAGTTCAGTTCAGTCGCTCAGTCGTGTCCGACTCTTTGCGACCCCATGAATCACAGCAC